>OX457089.1:47658416-48258416 GCA_949752835.1 Empis stercorea
TACAAAAAAAAAAAGTTCTTAAAATTAGATTTATATACGAGAAAAAAAAATTGATTTAAACATCATCTGTTTTCTGGTGTTTGTTAGGATTTTTATTTTGGGTGCATTATCCCGACAACGACGACAGTATATACAGAATTATATAATATTTAGAAAATTGACAGATTTGCAAGTCATGGCGCCACAATCAGTCCTGAATTTTATATTATTTCTTTTCGTTTTTTTTTTTTGAGGTTATGTGAAAAATATTATATAAAAATATCAACCGGTTTTTTTACAAAAAAAAAAAATGTAATATAGCGGATGATATAATTTTTTTTTTGATTCTTTTTCTTTTTGTGGCAATCTAGAAAATTTATATTTGAAAAATTCTACGATTACAGTTAAAAGGATATATCTTTTTAATTCGGTTAGGTGAATCCTTAACCATCAACAACAACAACAAAAATATTATATCCCAAATAGCAAATAAATGATTTAGCAAAATTTTATTTACTAAAAAAAAAATTCAGAAACTTTTTTTTTTGGTTGGGAAGAATGGGAAAAATCCTTTTTTTTTGTAAAAAAAAAGGATATAGTGAAATTTTTAGAAATGACAAGGATTTTTCTATTTCTATCTTAGAAGAACAAAATGAATTTATTATTAAAAAAAATCATTGAATCTCATTTCTTTAACATCCCAGAAATATTGCATCGATATTTTAGTATTATATATTTTTTTTATATACGTGTAACGTTATATGCTTTCCTTCGGAGGATAATGAAATTTTTAAATAAAAAAATACATTTTTTTTGAATGAATATAAAATAAAATAAATAAAAAAAAACAGAAAAAATGAAAATCCATGAACAAGAAAAAGCTTCTAATATACACAATTTTTTTTATTATAATGGTATATAACGTATTTTATATGTAATATTGAATTTTATTGCATGAGATATATATACATATATATATTTAAAGTGTCCTGTGGTGCAAGACATAATATTATGATGTAAAAAGATTTTTTTTTTTTTAAAGGAAATAATGAAAAAAAAATTATATATATTTTTTTATACCACAAACTGAGGTGATGAGAACTTAACCCCAGAGGGGGTAAAATAAATGAAATGTTTTAGTCGATTTTATGTTACTGATAAAAGATTTTGTTTTTTTTTTGTTTATGATTATAATATAAAAAAAAAACGATAAAAAGAAATCCTTTAACGACAGAAAATATTTGAGTTATTAGATGCATTACTGAAAATCTATAATGTAATGCTTATAGAAATAATTGATTACTAATCGATTTTCTTAACGAAAAATTAGATTTTAAACTAAAATTTGAATAAGGAAATTTTTTTTTATATGAGGGAGTCATGAGAGCTAAATTATTGCATGATAGATTAGAATTAGATGGACAAAAGTGGTAAACTTTGTATAACGAAAGGAGTGACGATTTCTTTAACTCGTAAATGAAAATTCTTTTATATTTTCTGTTAAAATTTTATTCTCGTCAATATGTTTAATAATTTTCAATATGTTTCTGGATTAATAACTGCTCTGGTAAGCAAATCAAGTATTAAAAGCTTAATTTGTGTTAATTATTAATTAACTAAAGTGAGTTCCTGGAATGACGAAGCAAAAACCCTAAAGTGTTAATAACTGTACCCGGTTTTCGATTCACAATATTATGGTAATAAGTTAAATTCGACTAAACCACAATATCACGGTCAACAATTAGACTTGAAACATATAGCAAATAACTTTAACAATCTACCAACACCAGATAGAATTTATATGTCAATAATCTGACTAAAACTTTAACACAAATTTAAATTTCAAAATAATCTCATAACTGTATTAAAAATTTGCTTTTGGGAATTAATGTTTTCCAACACTAATGTTATTTGCATGTTAAATTATGACTATAATAGCTAATCAAAAGTAATATTCTCTACATAATTTAATTCACATAATTTTCATAATAAATTCAAGAATATTATTATTATTTTATAGTATTAAATTTTTGCTACTCATATTTTCTTTATCACAAACTAAAAGATCATCAAATTTCATGATTATATAAATTTTTCTTCGTACAGGGTCATATTTTTTCTATTGGGTCAATTTAATTAACATTTTCCTTCTTTGTAATTTTTGTACGCGTGCAATTTTAAACTACATAATATTACAATTTAATATATATAGGTAACAAAATTTTTGAAGAAAATTCGTATTTTCTTTTCATCTTTATATACATGTTCTTCTAATCTTGTTAAGCATAATTAACCGATCGACAACTATATAAATCTTTTAAAAGATTTTTACTGATGCGCAACATTAAAAAACAACAAACATGAAAAAAAAACTTATATATTTATACTATAAGATTATTTTGTTATTTTACACTAATTTTTTGTTATTTTTTAAATATATATCATAATTATAATTATGAAAGAAAAATAAATTAATTTAACTTTTCAACAAATTATAATTTTCTAGCTTGTTAAATAATTATTTACATTTTAATAGCCGCCAAATTGCATAAAAAAAATGGAAAAATATATATATATATATTGCAAAAGGATGGAAAATTGATTTAGTTACAATTTGTAGATGGTGTTAGTTAGTGTAAGTTGAGTTTTACAATTACAATTTCTTGTAATCATTTTTCCCTTCTAATGATACTTTAACACGAAATGAAATTTTTTTTTAAGAGATTCATTTTTTTCCCCTATGCAAAATAGTAGATTCTGTAAATTGGGGTATTTTGGTTTACAGAAGTAAAGTAAATGTTTCTGTTATAGTCCGGCAAAGATAATCTGTTATACAGGTATAATCTTTCTATACAATTAGAAGTATACATATACACCCGCGAGCCAAATCTGGCCCGGCAGCCTCAATTCGTTGACCTTCGAAACACGTACAATTAGCTTCATTTTATTGCTGTTCAGTAAAAATCATACTTTTTATATTTTTTGATTTTCCTCTTCGACCAGTAAACTTTTCTGACTTTACCTGCCAAATTACCCATTTACTGTAATAAATTAAATCCAATATTTTTTTAATGTAAATTTTTTCAATTAAACATAATTTTGTGTATAGTAAAGAAAATTATATTTAATTTAATATTTTGAATATAAATCGTTATTTTATTGTAAATTTTTTCCTATTCTCTCAATTTATTTATTTTTTAAGGAAAAACCCCAATGGAAAATTATTCTGAATTAATAAAGAAAATGTTATATAATATTTCTGATGGACATTCTTTTCACGTACCTCAAAATGAAAATTGAATATTGGATTAAAAGCAAAATCAATCAATTTATTTCTAATGTTACTTAAATTCTAATTTGAATAATAATTAATTACTAAATGATTTTTTGCTGTTGCGAAAATTACATTGTATAAATGGATAAAAAAAGTCAGAATGATCCCCCTAGGTTTTTTTTTCGTGTCGAATTGGCCTTAAGCCAAAATTGTCGCTTTTATAATTTTACCAAAAAATAAATTTAACACAACTACAATTAAATAATAAAATTATTTCGAAAATATTTCATAATCTCTTTGATGTATATATACACCATAATTCATTTGTTTTGACTTTAAGGTTTTATGAGTCCTGACGAAGGATTTCTGTATTATTTACGGAAAAGTATTTTACAATTTCTGTAATGTAAGACAAAAAAAAAGGTTAAAATATATTTTGATGTTTAAAATGATTTTATTTGATGACAATTGAATTAAAATGTCATTTTAAATTTGAAAATTGTGTATATAAGTTTACACAAAGTAATATTTAAGGGTAAATAAATCATTTTGTAAATTGCTTTAAGGGTTGTAAATTCATTAAATTCATAATTTAAATTAGAAAAGTTGTTATTTAAATTATCACATCCATCATACACAAATAATCTATATTTTCTAAATAAAATCTTAAAGAAATTATGAAACATCTTCAATTGCGTTCTTCAGTTCTTTCCTTTTGATTTCAATTTATACCATTACAAAAAAAAAATCGATAAATTATTAAAACCACTTATAAAAAATTTCACATCAAATCTAAATCAACTCAAATAAAAGAAGATATAATAATAATAATAAAAATTCAATAATTAATATTATAAAAAAAAATAATAATAATGATAAAAATATCGATAGGAATGATGGCGCCCCCATAACCCACACAATTACAATAACAAAATATGTACTCCCTTGTAATATATAAATCTGTGAATTAAACAAAACAAAAGCAAAAAAAAAAATGAATCTATGTAAATTTTTTTTTATAATACACTTAAAAGGATGAAATCATATATCCAATTTTATACATATAGTTAGTTTAATTCTACCCATGAAACAATCTTTTATATACTATATCCATATTTTTATCCTGGCAATTTTTCGTATTTTCCAGTGTCCCTCCTGAGATCCATGATGGCAATTTAATATAATAATGAAATTTTATATTTTGAGGACTGTCAAAACACTTGGCACGTTTATACAACAAACACAGATATATAGAGAGAGACACATCAGAGAAATCTTAACGTACTATTTGCCTGAACCATTCAATTTTTTTTTCATATTATGCTTTTATGTTTTGATAGCATTTATAAACCGCAAAGCCTACATACAAAAAAAAACACGAAATTTTATAATCTTTAAATAAAAATCTGATGATAACTTAAGTCAGATCGGAAATCTTATAGAAGAGTATTGAAACATTTCAATTTTTTTCTATATAGAAAATTTTTTTTTATTGTTGTATCGCAGAAAGCAATAAGGAAAAAGATTCTTTAGCGTTGATTTAAAATATTATTACTTATATAAAAGCAAAACAAAAAGAAATAACACGAAGCCATCATCAAGTTTATTATTCCATTTAAATATAAAAAAATTTCCCTCCTATCTTGTCAATCTTTCATATAATTTGATTGACAGCATTTTCACAATTAGACGATTTATATATTTTACTTAACTTCATTTTGAATTTTTTTAAATAATGGATTTATAATTTTGTGAAGTAAAAAAAATAGGTTTTACTATATTAAGAAGGATGGTGGTATGTGTGGGGGGAGGAAATGCTGAATCAAATCAGAATCAAATAGAATTCTCTGAGCCAATATATCAATGACTGTTTATACAGCCTTTATATGAATACTGTGGTTGGAATGTAGAAAGGATCATAAATATACTGAGTAAGATCGATATTCCAATTTAACAGAAATAATTGCGCGTGGTACTCAATTCTTGACTGATGCAATATTTTTTATATTTACCTAAAAACTTTAAATGATTCACTAAGCTCATTAAGTCATTACCTGTGTCATATATCTGACAACACTGATAAGGCTATTGAAGTGATCTATTATTAAAATAAAAAATCAATACAATCTTTACAGTAGACAGAAAGTTGTTGTACAATTTGTAGATCGGAAAATTGCTATCAAATGTTTAGAAAATTTTGAAGTTGATCAACCTTCAGAATTAACATGTCAATAATGAAGCAATTGAAGAGAATGAAAAAAAAACTATATTAATTAATTCTTCATTTTCAAAATTTTCTAATTTACTTATTATTAATAAATAATTTTAATTAATTTTTAGTTCACTACCATCGAATATTCACTGATACTTATACCTTTTTTCTTTATTTTGATGATGAGCATTTCAACACCTGTAGATCAATTATAATATTAGACATTTTTATTATTATTATTATTATTATTATTATTATTCAGGTAATTGGAGTATTTATACATTGAAATTAATAATAATTACATTCATTAAAGGGGACAATGTTTTTTGTTTACATTTTGGATTCATATTTTGTTATTTATTAGTAATATTTGTAGACAATAAAGTGGCATTTATCTATGTTTTTTTTTTGAGCATATATGCAAATCGATCAAATCTAAGTCAAACTGACATTCAATTTACGTTTTTTATTTAATCTTATCAACAAAAACAAAATTGAAATATATTAGAATGTTAATCCTATAATTCTAATAATAATAATCAAACCTTTTATTTAAGTAAATAAAATATTTATCTATAGAACTATCTAAATGTTTTCGAAATCAATTAAATGTACTTATAGTATTTTGAGTACGAGGTCATATCACGTTATAATAGCTTGCAAATTTCGAATTTTTCAATTTGTCATTGAACATATTGACTCTTAGCTCTTAAATGATTCAATTTTTCAATTCGTAACCTGGCGTTAATCACTAATAATATTCAAGGAAAAAGTCTCTAATTATCTTATCCAAAAACTAGTTAGTTTATATATATTAAATTTCGTCTTATTACCAACAATTTCCAGCTTAGATTCGTCTGAAAATAAATATATGATGACAATTACTACAATGACTTAAGTAAGTAATTCACACCACTACATTAATATTTCTATACAGCAAAAAAATAGCAAAAATTTTCTTTAATTCGTAATTAAATTGAAATTGAAATTGAATTCAAATAGTATACATTAAAAACCGCCTCTTCTCAATTAACCTGAAAAGGTAAAATCTATATTAAACTACACATGGCTAGTATATGTATAAATCAATCTATATAAATATTAATTTACAAAATTAATCAAAATAAAATCGTATTATTATTATATTTTCTATACATATATATTTTGATAATAAAATTTTGTGTATAGTTTTACTGATTATATACCAAGGGAATGAAAACATATGTCATTAAAACAGGTTTTATATAAATTTTTTCCAACATATTTTGATTAAATAAATTATTAGTTAACATATAAACGATTTGTATATACGATTAATAATAAACAAGTTTAACACGAAAATTGATTTGAATCGATTTTATTATTACATATTATATATGATACTTTTTACAACAAAGCAAAACATATATAAAATAATATGAAAATTTAAGTTTATTAAATTGAAATCTACATTTTTTTCCATTTAACTAAATTCAACAAATTAAAATAGATAATTACCATTAGAGTTGAATTTAAAATATCACTTTCATTTCGTTGCCTATTCGCTTTCTTACGCAGCGCCGCCTATACAAGAAGAATGGTCACAATGAAAATTGTTTTGTCGTATAATAATCTTTTGCCATTCTATCCACAATCAAAGTACAAAAACAAAAAAATTTTCAAATTTTCTTTTCCACAATCCAAGAAAATATTTTAAATGAAAATGTAACATTAATAAATTAAATCTATATTTTTTTCTTCTAATTCTTTTACCACCCCAACATTTGTGATGAAATTTATGAAATTATATAAATATAAACTATGCGCGAAAGAAAATGTAGGCGTTATTTGTTAACTATTTTTTTTTTCTATCCAATTTTTTCCTATTTCCATTTTAACTCATAAATATTTTACTTGTGAATTTTTATATATATTTATTTATTTATTTATTCATTCACAAAACAATTTATTTAATTAAATCCTGGAAATTGCAATTTTAAAAAGAAGAAAAAAAAAATTATGTTCATTGTTTTTCATGTTTTTTGTGTTGTTGTTGTTACTTTTTTATGATTTGAAAAATTTAAAAATTCACATGTTCTTTTTTGAATGAATATACATTTACAATAAATTTCTTTCGATTCTTCGTATACCTTTTGAGTTTTTATTATGTTTGTGTTGTTGTTACTGTTACCATTAATCTTTAAGAGATCCCGTCTACACCTCTTTAATAATTATTTATAAAGTAACTCGTTATTTAATTGTTAATTTATAATTTCTAGTTCTTAAGAACTTTTTGGTGAACATTGTATACACAATTTTCAATTATTTATTATTATAGTTTTTTTTTTTCTTTTTTCTTGAAATTATATTAAAAAAAAATAATTTCAATTGAAATCACGCCACTTAACATAAATTCTTATATTGGAAAAATAGTCTTTAAAAGAGAAATACTTAAGTGTACAACATTTATAAAGATTATTTTCTATAACTAAACCTAAGAAAGGAGTAAATGAAATTATATATAAAGGAAAAAGGGAGTTTGTTCTGTAATATATTTTTTGTTATTGTACACTTACCCCAAAAAATTGGTTATTTAAGAAATTGGCAACACGCACTACACTACACAAAAATTTTTAATATTGTTTTTTTGCAAAATTATTTTTATTTTACAATTAAAATAATAATAACAAAAAAAAAATATTAATACAAATAAAATGAATCGAAAAGTGCAAGGGTTGTACAACATGTGGCATAACATAGTACATAAAATATATATATATATTATTATTTGTACAAATATGAAACATGCATATACATACAACATACCAAAAAAAAAACTAAAATAAATATGAAATTCCATATTTGCGCGAGGAAGGCATACCAACAACAACCCAACAAAATTAAATAATAAATAATAATAAATTTAGTTATTATTAAGCCGGACATGATTTATGCTATCAGGCAAATGCCAATGGCCAAGCCCAGACGTAAATAATATTTTTTGTTGTTTTTTGTAAATTTTATTTCTTTTTTTTACATTTTGGTGTCTTAACTTATAAATTTGCTGTTTGTAACTTTAATTTTTCTGTTTTCTTTTTTTGGGTGTAATAAATGGGGGTGGGGGCTGATGATTTTTTTTAGGGCTAAGAATATAATGTATGCGGTGATTAAAAAGGGGGTCAATAATATTTCTTTATATTTAGTTTTTTTATATTTATATTTATTTAATTTATCAAAAATAAAAGAAAAATATGGAAAAACAATTTTAATAAAAATTATGTTTTCTTTTGTGTTTGGCTGTTAAACATTATATTAGCGTGAGATATTATATAAAATTTATGTAAGGTAAATATTTTCAAACTATATAAAATAATATAAATATTTTTTTAGATATTTTTATTTATTGTTACTTTAAAGTACAGTGATGGACAGAAAAATTAATATATTGGTTAGAAAAAAAGTCGTGAATATCTGAAAATATTATTGATAAACGATTCTACTGGTAATATGTGGTGGGATTATACAATTCGTAATTTCTACTGTTAATCTGGTGGTACTATAATATCATGACATTTTTATTATAATTAATAATTTTTTTTATTACTTTCAATCACTTGAACAAATTTTTCTGACATAAAACAGTGCTACACATTTTATTTGATCCAGAAATTATAAATTTTTTTTCAATAATCATAATTTCATTATTTATTTTAACAAAACTTCAATAATTCTTTCTACAGTGTTGGAACTTATTTCCACCACTGTACCTCCATGATTTTTATTTTACATGATAATCGAAAAAATTTCTAATAATTCACAACAACATTTTTTGAAACATTTAACCGAACAACATTCAAAAAAAAAATCAAAAAAAAAAATCAACCAGAACCTATAATAAAAATTATGTTGCTTTGCATGCAAAGCCTTGCACTTTTCATATTTATTTTTGGAAAGAAAATTACACTGTCTGGAGGGGGCCGGTCAATAATAATCAAAAAAATATTTAATATATAATAATAAAAACAAAAAAAATCTTTAGTCCAAATATAGAAAAATATTTGCATAACCATCGGAAATTAATTTTATAATATTTACAAAAAAAATTTATGTTTTTTTTTTAATGATTTTTTTTTTTCATAATTATAATAAACAAATAACTACAAGTAATTTTCACTATTTTTATGGCCATGTTGCGTGTCTCATCATCACCATTTTGCATATATCTCTCTCAGATTATTTATATATTTTTTGGGATGACTAAAACGATAAAATGATGTTTAAATTCTCGTGTTTCCTTTTTTAGAAGATATTAAAATGAAATAAATTCTTAAATGATTATGTGCAAAATATTTTATAAATTTGTTTTTTTTTTTATTAAATGTTACAAGAACTGCCATAAGTCCTTAAAGGATGTATGGTTTCTTGGCTGTGTTTTATCGGAAAATAATAATTTGTTAGTCGGTTTATTCATTTTTTCTTTTTTTTTTTACATAATTTTATCGTGTTTGTTGGATTATCTTCAATTTAATTTATTATTGATTTCGGTTTGAAATTGGTATACATAAAAAAAATCAGTTTAAATTATAGGAAATGAACGATTGCATTGAAAAATATAATTTGTCTTCAAAATGTGTGTTAGTATTTGATTGACTAGTTAATGTCTGTTTGAAAAATTTGCTTTCCTTTGAATCGTCGTGTTTATAACATCTTTTCCTTCATCACAACCTCTATTTGATTATTAAACGTCCTTATTGAGGCTTTTGCTAGTTAAAATCATTACTAAAAAAATCCCCAATAATTTGTGTTACTATAAAATAAGACTTGTAGCGTTAAGTTTACCATTCTTTTCGCTCCGTAGCGATTTCTAGCGGTATAAGTTAAGAAAAGTTATTCACAAAATTTCTATTTTTCTTCAAAATAAATGTAAAAAAAAAATACTTTAATAATTCAAATTTCGAAAAATTTTAAAGACAAAAAGCTTCAATTCCAAACCAAATTATTAATACAAAAATCAATTTCGGACAAACATACAAAATCCTCCCAAAAAAGAAAAGAAAGAAAGACATAATTAATGATTTGTCTATGGAATTTTTTCCCGAACAAAAAAACATAAATACTTAAATAATGATAAAAATATGTTGTTGTTTTTTTGATTAATTCTAAAAAAAATTCTCTTCAATTTTTTTTTTGGTATTTTTATTTCTATTTATCATTTGGAAACAAAACTTGCGCATTCCAAAAAAAAAAAAATTTTTTTTAAATAAATAAAATATGAAAATAAATAAAGAAGCTTTTTCTTATTTATAAATAAAACATATAATAAAGCTTAAAATTTATCTTAAACCCTAAAGGAGGGGCTAAAAATTTGGTGTATATATAATGATAAAATAATCCAATTTGATTATCAAATAATAATAATATAAAATTTCCGTCGGCAGATAATGGAAAAATTTACATACTGGAACATAAAATAGCATCATTTTTGTCTGATACCATAAAATTTTTATATAGTAATTGTTGGGTAAAATATTTTGGAAATGAAAATTTATATAATTTGAAGATGTAAAATCCAACATTCCGATACATAAAATGTCATCCTATGAGATTCATTTATATTTATATGTATTTCAATTTTAATGTAAATACGAGAAAATTTATAAAATTTAAATTGAAGCGCATGTCTGAGGATACAAAATGAATTTATATAAATACAATAAATAAAAAAAAAAAGAAAGAATTTATTAATTTTGTACTTGAAATTTATTACATATTCAAAATTGCTGCAACATTTTTTTTTATCGAATTTTTTATAATTTATTGCCTAACTCTACAGCTTCTAAATCCTAAATCTTCGTTTTAGACTATAATTAATGTTTGGAATTATATTTACAAAACATCCATATACTAATCTATTACTATTATTCTTATCTTATACTCGAAATTTAATCTAATTATAAGTTTCGTGAAGATTATAATCAGAAAAATGATAATATTTCTGGCGTCCTGATGAAAGAAGAAGGATATCTCTAATATGGAATTATAAATATTATGAAACTACGATTAATATTTGCCAAAAGAATGAATGTAGGAGACAATTTTCAAATCTAATGTGGAGATAAAAGTATGAGAAGATGACTATAATCAAATAAATTTTGCCCAAAAAATATATAGAAACGAACAACTGTAACTATAGACAAGTGACACAAAAATGTTCAGAAACCTTTTCTTTTATGTCCTCCACTATAGTAGTGATCAATCCACTGTCTCGCCGAAATTTTTTTTGTATATCAGCAAAATTGTGAAAATTCCATTCAGAGCTAAATCCAAATTTTTTTTATATATTTTTTTTAGAAAATTACTAAAATACTTAACCTAATTTCTAAATAAAATTAATTGTATATAGCTATGTTTTTATTAAATATAAATTACCTTAAATTAATAACAATTCTTTTTTCATATAATTATAACAAAATTTATTATATACCATAAAAAGTTTAAACTTTCTTTCAATCATTATAAAGTTGTTCGGTTATTTTTTTAGCTACTGTTTATTTTTTTCATTTTAGGATTATAAATAATTAGACTAAACATAAAAGTAAGACAAAAAAAAAACAAAAATGATGAAACCTTAACATCATTTTATTTTATGAAATAATTAACCGTATTAATCCGAATTATCATTATCATCAATCAAAAAAAAAACATAATTTTTATCTTCATCTTCATATATGAAACATGTTTTACCCAAAAAAAAAAAAAACACATTTCAAACATTAATCGATAATAAAATGCACTTAATAAAATTGAAATTTCATTTTTGGTTACCTTTTCTGGGGTAAAATAAGATTTTAATTATAATAATTTTTTTGAAAAGTTATTTACGATTATAATCTCTCTCTCTAAACCAACAACAAAAATTTTCACCCATATTCATAGAGTGAGTCCCGAAAAAGGCGCCCAACAGTTTTCCACTCAATTAGAAGAAAAAAAAAATTAAATAACACTGAAATGCCATAAAAACCAGAAATTGATATTCTCTCTGTTAAACATGAAAACCTAAAAAAAAAACAGAAATATATAATGGTAATTTTTAACCACCCAGGAAAAAGTGTAAAATTTCCTTTGATTTTTTTTTTTTTTTTCATTTTTTTGGTTATTCGAAATATTGGACAGTTCGTTACGCACCCAGAGTGCGCCAAAAATACCACAATAAACACAACTCAACTATATATATAAATAATTTTGTGTTAAGCAAGACAATATCCACAATTAACTCCTTCATTTATTTTGACTGACCCTGAATAATTGTTGTTTTTTTTGTATATTTGTGTTACTAGAGAATTTTTGTGGTTAACAGCAACAGGGGGAAAAAAACAACAGTCTTCTCCCCCCTATTTGTGAAATTAATTTTCAAGCCTATCAGATTACCTATAATATTTTGTTGGATATAATAAAAATACCACAAAATCCTGATGATGTACATACCAGTATACTTAAATAATTTAAGTATATTGGTGCGATTGTTGTTATAGGATTATAATTTTCTGGAATTTTCATACTTGATTATAATAAGGATTTAAAATATTGTTTTTCCTTAATTTTCAAAAGTTCGGGAGTGTTATTTCTTATGTAGTAATAGTAATAGTGACCAGCAGCGAACATACCAACTGTGACAATTAGAATACTGGCTCATACAAAATGACCTAAATCCATTTTTTCTAATGAACTAAATCACTATAATGAGTGTTTATCATCCTCTACGTTCAACTGTGATGTACATGCTGTTCTACTTTTCATCCTTCCCATTTAGAAGCCATGGTTAACATTGTGTCTTTTTTTCTAAGAATAATATCCTTAGTAACATTTTTGTAACTTAAGTTCTTTAAGGATTCGGAATTACCCAAAATATTTCTTTTATGGCCACAACTGTTTTCATCACTCCATTTGAAATCTGGTTTCCTATATATGTATATACTTACTTATTGATATTTCAACTAATTAAATAATAATGGAAATTTAATATTTCGTAGTGATACCTATCAATAATTAATAGACCATAATTTAAAGATCTATACTTCAAACTCCATTTAAAAAATTATCTAAACAAAAATCTAACCACTTATCGAAAATAAATGTTATAAGCGTGTATAAGGTAGAAAAAAAAAATTATTCACAGATTAACACCCCAAATTTTTTTTTTCGGTCCTTTTGCGATCCTTACCTAACCATTAATTCTCTATTCGTTTGTTAATCTCTTTCTCCGATTGTTATAGTTCCATCATTCAAACAAAAAAAAAGCAAAATTGTTTTTTGACAAATAATAAAAGAAGAGAAGAAATAAGCTATGTATTATCCTTGTTGAAAATTAAATGTACCAAAAAGTTATTTATAATATAAAATATATCCCTAAATAGTTTGTCAACAAGAGACTTAATGTATATCCTTCGCGCTACTACATATTTTCATAAATCTCTAATAAAGCATATTGTCAAAAAAAAAGGAAGACTATAGCTTTGATAAAAAAAAGAACATTATTATAGCTTGTTTTATGGGTGCGTGAACATACAAAAATCATTTATGGTATAAAAAAGAACTAAATGGAAAATAAAAAAATAGAGGATACGATTTTGTGTTTTTATGTGTATTAGACAGAGACCAGCAGGAGTGATAGGCACACACAATTTTTGATATTATAAATATTCGAAGGATATTTTTTTTTTGTCAGCAAAAATTGAATAGATTTTGTTATCCAAAAGGTGCAATTTTAGTATATCTACGGAGTACTCAAACAGCATAACAAGGATTAAAATATATTTATTATCTATTTTTTAGGATGATATACATATCTTTGTTTTTTTTTTTTTTGTTATTTCAAGGATATCAAGGATTTTATAGTATAGTGGCAAAAGCCAGATTTAAATGGTTCAGTTAATTTTTGACAAAAAAAAATTTTTTTATAGTATAAAAAATAATTTTATTTCGGAATAGAACGAAGATAAAATGTCGGAAAGATTGTGTGTTTGTTTTCTAGGACGATAACCTATATTATTATTATTTTGTGAGCGTATATGGCAAATATTATGTTCTTTGTTTTCAAGACAAAAGAAAAATTCTTATGTAATAATGTAACAAGGATAAAATTTTTTTTGTTCTTTTCGAAATTCTTCTTCTTCTAAAAAAATAATAATAATAGTTTAAAAAAAAAAGAAAAGGATATAAAAAAACAACAACCATAAAAACCGCACAAATACATAAATGATATAAAAAAAATATATTATTATATAAATAAATCAAATGGAGTAAAAAGTATCCTTTTATTATCTTTCGTTTAGAAAAATATTTTCTCTTGGTTTTTATTGTTTGTATAAAATATTTATATTTAAAAAGAAAATGAAAATTTATGAAAAATTTTGGTTATGAAAAATATAGGAAAAGTCATAAATTTAATAGAGAAAATTTTTGTTTGGTTTTTTTTTTTATTTTTGTAATGGGGAATTTTTCAATTTCCACAACAAACGAAATCGAAAAAAAAGAATTTTTGTGATAGTTTTTTTTCTTTTCAAATAAAAATTTAGGGGGAGGGGGGTAATATGTTAAAGATGGTTTAAAAATGGTTTTTGTTAGGCATTTATTATTATTTTTTATGTGTTTGAAAAGTTTAATTTTAAAATTTATTTCTTGAACTTTGAAGTTTTGAGCATTTATAAATATTTTACCTGGGTTTTTTTTTTTTAACATTTTTTGGAATTTTGGAATAAGGATATGTGGTTGCATGGAAATGATGGGGAGTAGGAAATTTTAAATTTATATTTAGAATAAGGATGTGTGGTTAAATGGAAATGACAAGGAATAGGAAATTTTAAAATTATACTATAGAGTGGGAGAGTCCTATTGAAACTGAGTAATTTCTTTTAAAAAAAGCATGGAATATTGCAACGTTTATTATATTATGTAATTTCAAAAAATATTGGGAAAAAGTATTGAAAATAGGAAAATATTTAATCTTAAGAATAAAGTATTTTTCCCATTAAATTATGCCAATTAGAATACGTAAATTATTTCAATATTTACATTTCAGTCGAGATCGTGTCACTAAATCTAAAACAAATTGTCCATCATTTAATCCAAACCTAAATTATATAAAAACAAATTGACAGAAACAGAAAAATTTATCTGTTTAGGGCCATAAATATTATCATTCTGTAAAGGGGCGGTGGGATTGTCGTATATCCACGGGGCGTTACTACGAACTGCTCAACCTCCTATGAAATTAAAAAAAAAATCATAGTTTTTTTTTTTCAAATTTTAATTTCTTTATTATATTATTTTTATTTAAATTAATTTTTATAATTCAATTTTTCTTGACTTATTTAAATTTTTTTTCAATTATTATTTTATATATATAGTTTCAATGAAATTTATTTTAATTTTTTTAATTTAATAATACATTACTAAATATATTTAAATTTTTCTTTTTTAATTAATAAGATTAAATATAATAATTTAAATTAAATTATTTGATAATACATTAATTTTTAATTTCTTTATTTTATATTAATTATATATTTAGTAGCTAGTTATTAATATTAATATATTTTTATTACCAGGTTTTTCACTAAAATCAATAAAATTTTAATTTTTTTTTTATATTTAACGCGAAATTTTTCATAATTTTTTGCGATAATTTGCGATTTTCTTTTATTTTAAATAATATTTTTTTTTTTGTATAATTAACATTATATAATTAAAAGTATTTTTTATTTCATTTTTTTTTTTTATAATATTTACAATTTATTTTTTGTTAAAAGCACACAAACAGATTTATTTATTAATCATTTTCATTTTGTTTTTTGTTGTAAAATTTAATGTTTAAATTTTTGTTTTATCAGTTTTTGATGGTTGTAAATTTTGTTTTTTTGAATTTTTTGTTATAAAGATATAAACAAATTAATAATATAATATAATATATAATAAATTTATTTACAATTATATTTAAATTAATAAATATTTAAATACAATATAATTATGTTTTTGTTTTTTATTTATGTTGCAAAAAAAAATTTAAATAAATCTTTGATAGTGGCTATTAAAAAAATTATGAAAAAAAATAATAATAATATTTATAATTACTATAATTAAATTATTATGAATAATTTTTAATAATAATATTATAATTATATTTATATACATACAAAAAAAAAATTAATAAACTTAATGACCGAAAATACAATTTTATACAAAAAAATAATTTTAATTTTAGTTTTTTTTTTTTAAATTATTTAGAAAAAATAAAGAAGAGAAATTTTATATAATAAATAAATAAATTTGTATATTTTATTTTTTCTATTTAAATTTTTTTAATAAATAATTAAATTTTTTTTTTAAATAAATAGTTAAAATTCGTTTTGTGTTACTACATAGATAAATTATCATTATATATTTGACAATAGAAGAATATTATTCGTACATTACTGGTATATAATATAAAAAAGATAATTAAAATGACTGTAATAATGACACTTGTATTATAATTGAGGAAATTGGATATATCGTATATAATTTTTGTGTAATTTTTTATTTATTTTTTGGTTGATAAATTAGTGGCGGAATTAAATGCAGTCTTTAAGACAGATTAAGAGAGGAGTTAATTGGTGAAGTTTTTTATCTGGTGGTTTTTTAAATATTTTGAATGAAATTTTTTATATAAATTATTTCAATAATTATAAAATTATATAACATTTCTGGTTAAGTAAGAAATGGTTTGGTAATACGGAAATGTTATCTTCAATTGTAGATGATAATTCGTATTTTTTTTGAGCAATTTCTGTACACAATTTCGCATGTTTTAATAAAAAATGCAAAAAGGACTTTAAAAATTTATACATCGTTTTTAAATTTTTAAATATAGAGATAAACAATGTCATTACTAAAAATTTTTCTAGAAAACTGAAAACGCGCTTAGCGTATTCTGATATTTTAGAAAAACATTTGTCAATAGTATTTGACAGAAATAGATTTATAATAATTTTGCCGAAAATGAAGATGAAACAGATTACTACGATTGTACTAGGGAGGAATTTACTACACACCGACAGGTGATCTTGAAAAAATTATTATTTTTCTCACATTTTTTTTAAATACGAGTATAATGTAATACACAACCGTCGGCACTTCAATTGCATCCAATATTTAAGTCTCTCTATTTAGGGTATAGTAACTTTAACCTATAGAACTACAGGAAACCAAGACACCTTAATCCGGTGATGTTTAGAATACAAAATGGATAATTATGTTACTATCGTGATGGTACAATATCTTATACTACACGAGAGATTAAGACATAGGATCCCTAGGTAGGTGCCTCCGTCCGTACTACAACATTACTCTGACAGATTATTGATTAAAAAATTGTATACTATCATTTTATGAAGAGTCTGAACTTTATGACGATCTGCTCTTCTAATTGAATATAGTGTTAATTAATTTATTTAATTTCAAATTTCCGGACAATAATATATATTAAAATTGGTTTTCAAAAAGAACTTAATATTTTTCAAAAAGATTTTAATCAATTTCTATAAATATTCCAGTTTGTCTATATACCATAAATAAAAGTAAATGTATAAATGTTAGATAATTTTTAATAATAATATAAGAAAAAAATAATATTTTTTTATATCATTTAAAATATTTTTCGTATTACACAAAATTTCATTATTTGATTAAAAAAAATTAACTCATAATTTTTTTTTTGTGTTTTTCAGTTTCAATTCAAGGATAAACTTTCCATTTGTGACACTATGTAAATATTTAATTTTCTAAAAGAGATTTAATTATGGCAATAATATAATATATTTTTTTTTATTAAATATTTTTTTTATTAATTTTATTTATTTTGTTTTAGCATATTAATATTTATTTATTTTTTTTATTAATCAAAAAGTTTTAATTAAATATTATAATTTTTTCTTTATCTGGCGTTTATTTATGTTGACAAACAAAAAATTGTTATATATTGTATATAAATTGTGAGAATTTGATGGGATATGGGGGGTTTCAAAAAGTATAGACTACATAATTATAATATGAGATTTTTTTTTTAATGTTTTTATGCGCAAAGTAGTTAATATCACTATTTTATTTTTATTTTTCTAAAAAAAAAAAACTAGTCTTTAAATACGATTTTAATAAGTTTCCATTTTTTTTTTTATGTTTTCAAATCGGCAGCAAAGCTTATTTTATGTAAATTCCTAATATTTGTTTTTTCTATAATTAATATTATTTGTTATGCGTTAATTATTATTTAAATTTCTTGTTTAGTTTTAATCATTTTTATTTTCTACTTTACTAAATTTTAATTTTATTTAAAAGCGGTAATATTTCATTTATAAACGTATATATAATTGAAATTTTAACCGGATTGCACTTGAGATCATCGCAGAATAGCCATATTTATTTATTTACTTTTTATTAGCCAACGTTTTTTGTGGACTTTTTGATTTTTACATTTAATTATTGTTGTTTTTTTTGTTTAAATCCTATTAAGTTGCACTACCAAATAAAACTGAATTTTTATAATATGCTTGTTGGCGTTCCTGTAAAGGACTTTTAACATCACGATCAGAATTTTGTTGTCGGGCTTTTCGTTCCATTTCAATTTCTTGGGCTAAGGTTTCTAAATTTTCAGAAAGACGAAAATAAATAACGAAATAGAAAAAAAAAACGCGTTTTTAGGAATAATTTAATAAAATATATAGGGAATTTTTTTTTTAGTAATACAGGGAAAATTTGCAATGCAAGAAAATTTATAATACAAAGAAATATAAAATCGAGAGAAATTTAAAATATGAAATATACAAAGAAATTTAAAATTTAATATTAAATTTTTCTAAACTCACCCGAATAATTTTGCCAAAATGCACCAGTTGCCATTAAATCAATACCAGGATAATTCCATCCTTTATTACTACTACCATTACCAATATTACCATTAGAACCAACACCATCACCAACTTGTGATGATAGTCCACCAGCACCTCCACTATTACTACCAGTAGTTGTACCAGATCCGGTTTGTGTTAGATGATTTGAAATTTCGCGCTCACTACTACCCCCAATACGTTCATTCCGATCTATTGTTGAATTACGATTTGCTGAATTTGTTTCACGTTCATTTGATTCATTTAAATTACCACCACTTCGTGTATTATATCCTGCAGGACTTTCAGATGATCGACGATTATTCCGATCATTCTGTGATGGTAATTTTTCACTTTTAATATTATTTTTACTATCTGCATCTAATCAGACGAGAAGAAATGTCAAAAGAAAATGAATTTTGATTAGTTTTGTTTTTTGTATCCATAATTTCCTTGCAAAAAATTTTATATATAATTGTGATTATACCTTGACAATTTTTTCCTCCTGAATCTGGTAATCCTTTAAATTGTTCATCAGGATGTGATGATGATTTTCGTTTACCTTCAATTTGTTGTTGTAGGCGTATTCGCATTTTTCGTTCTCTTCGGTAACGTTTTTGATACAAAACTGTAAAATTTGAACAACAACAATCATAAAATGGTAACGTTAACATCCAGACATAACTCAAAAAAACATAGCAGCATATGTGCTACCATATTTCGCCAAAACAAATTTTAAAATAACATTTTTTTTTATTAAATTATTTCTGAAATTTGATATTCTCAATTCTACGTATAAATATTTTTCAATAATTTTT
This sequence comes from Empis stercorea, assembly GCA_949752835.1. Classification (NCBI taxonomy): domain Eukaryota; kingdom Metazoa; phylum Arthropoda; class Insecta; order Diptera; family Empididae; genus Empis; species Empis stercorea. Next base: position 47,678,598 of record OX457089.1, read on the forward strand.
GATTTTTAGCAAAGGAAAAAAAAAATTCATTGAACTGAGATTCCTATCTCTGGATGGTATTTATGCACTGAAACAAAAAGGCCCACCCTGACATTACAAAAAAATAAAATTCTTATATAGCTCCTTTTCATTATAAATATCTCCTTACACCAGAATTATTCCTTTTTATTTCGTTTTTTTTTTGTTTACTTCTTAAATAATTTACTAAAATTTATGAAATTTTTTACTTTTATTTATTGTTCATTCGACTGGACCATTTGGCATTTCTTGTGCTGGCCAATTTTTTAGTTTCGTTTTTTTTAAGAAGTTAACATCTCCAAAATTAAATGATATCAAATTATTAATTTTGATTTAATGAATTTTTTTATTAATATTAAATCGCTTTTTTTAAGAATTATATTTAAAGAAGTAAAAAAAAAAGACCAGATGACAACAGACAAAACTCAGAAATGAACAGTCACAAATATATATATTTTTTTTTCCTGGCTCCTGGACACCAATAATATGTACAAAAAATTCAAATTGGAAATTTGATACCTTTTTTCATGTAGTTAATATTTTTCGATCGATCGAATTCGATACTTCATTATCAATTTTCTGTCTTTAATGTAAATTAAGAAGAACTGACTGATTGCATTTAAATAACGCGAAACGAATTTATAAAAATAATTCGAAATGAAAATGTCTTTAGTTTAGTTTTGAAATGACAATAAGAAATGAAAACGTTTTATGTGGAATTGAATTTCACAAATCAAAAATTTTAATAATTTTATAACTGAAATCAGATTAAATTGATTGAGAAAAAGTTGAGTATTTCTTGCAAACCAAAATATACTCCAAATAATTTTATATTTTTCGGAAAATAAAATGAAAAAAATTTATGAAATTAAATTATATTAACAGATTTTTTATTTTATTTTAATTCCACTTGAATTAATTTTTTCATCGAAGTTTACTATTTATAATTTTTTTTGCCTTCTTGTATTTGTATGCTGGAGCATAAAATAGCATAGTACAAATCAATGACAGCTTCGGGGCGGTCGTGTTTAGTTTTATAATGTAGCCGTTTTATATATATGGTTGTCAGTGGCGGGCGGTAGTTTGTTTCAAATGCAATTGGTAAACAAGGTTTTTGATACTGTTTTGTAATTTGTTTTTGTTTTGCTTTACAAAATAATAAATCAATCTCAAAATGAAATATTACGTTGGTGTAATGATCATATAACAAAAAAGATAGAAAGAATCTATGAATTTGCCCAAGTTATAGCAAAAAAAAAAACTTGAAAAAAGTCAGCAATTAGGGAGCCACCTTCTAAATGCTCTAATTTACTCAATTTTTAAGATACAATAAAAAATTATACAGATTTTGAAAATAGAGATTTCAGTCTTTAATTCCGTTTATAGGACATAAATATCAGAAAAATATTACTACATTTTCAAGTAACATGAAAAAAGAGTAGTCCTTGTGAAAATAATAACAAAAATTTATTCTTCGTAATACAAAATATGTACTCAGCACGACAAATTGAGCAACAAAATATTTAAATAGATAGTTTTACACTACCACTAAACATGTAGTGTAAAACCTCTACAAAATGGTCGCCCTCCGAGTTTAGGCCATAATGAAAAAAAAAAATACATTTTCCCCATTTTCAATTACAATCAATTTTCGTAGTATTCACAAAAAAGAGTTAATATTGAAAATAGGTTTAATTTTAATTATGAATATTCAAATATCAAATGAAACCAACAGAATAACCGACATTTTAAAATATTATTTATATTCTTTGCGCTCTCTACACACCAGAGAATGAAAATTTCCAATTAAATTTCCTTCTTCATTTTATAAATGAAAAATAATTTATTAAATATAAACTTCAATTTTTTTTTGTGTATTGTGTTTATACCACAATCATAAAAAAATCGGCACTCGCTAATATACCATCAAAACAACAAACAGAGCCACAAAAGCCGAGGTGCGTCCAATAACAGTTAAAAAAGATCTTAGAGAAAGAAAATAACAACAACAAAAAATTAATAATGTTAATATTCCACCGGCACCTGAAGAAGTATTAAACAGTCGTCAATAATATCTTCCAACAAATTCTGAAATTTCTACTTATGTATATGATTTGGAAGCAATAACAGTAATAATTTCTTATCTTAGGGTTTTCTTTTTTCGAATTGTTCGCATTTCGCAACAACAAAATCGAATCTATCAAATTTTATTAGTTTTCTTCTCTATTCAAGTTAACCGATTAATAAAAAAATCTATTGAAGAAATTTTTTGTTTTCCTTATATTCATCATCAGATCAACAAAAAAATAATGAAAAGGTGTGCTTATCTTTTTCAACAGATTAGTTGTGGTTAGGCATCAGAAGAATAAGAAAAAAATTGATTATTAACAGAAAAAAATCACTGCCCTATTCATTGTTAAATTTTAGATATATAAAGAAATCTGTTTTTCTTACCTCTTAACTTCCGTTCTTCAACTAATTGCCGTTCAAGTGAATCTTTGACTTCTCTTTCCCTTAAAACGTCCATTTTAAGTTCAGCTAAATAAAGAAATTAATAAGAAGAAAAATTATTGTTAAAAAAAATTAGCTTTCATTTACATAAAATACTAAATCATTTCTCCTACAAAATTATGATTGAAAAAACATTGAATTTTGTTTATATACCTTTTTCATAAGTTACTTGTCGTTCTTGTTGTCTGGCATTATCTGCAGCAACTTTCAATAAACTTTGTATATTTCTCAATAATGTTTCTGTTGATGATGCATTTTGTTGATCTGATTGATGTCCATTATCATTATTAGGTGATGTAACACCAACACCACTAGTACTTCCACCACCACCACCACCACTACCACTACTTGCTGCTGCTGCAACAACAGCAGATGCTGCTAATGTTGAATAATTAATTGCTCGTTGATGGGCAAGATGAGCTGCTTGTTCAGCTGAATTAACATTTACCGCATTTGTAACATTTGTTACCGATGGTGGTCGTTGTTGTGATGATAAATTACGCTCTTCACTATCACTTAAATCTAATAGTGTAAAAGAAAAATCTTTAACAGAAGAAAAGAAGCAAAGAAGAAAATAAAATTTGTACCTTCTTCCTTATCATTCCGCACTGCTTCATCATCTGTGACATTATCTTCACTTAAATTATCATTATCACCATGTACAGATGGTTGTGGTGATTGTACACCAACATCACTTCTATCATCACTAATAGCATCACCCATATTACTGATATTATCATCACCTGGACCAATACCAGATTTTGATAAATTAAGAACAGGACTTTGACGACCCGGTGATCCTATAAATTGAACCGAAATAATATGTAATAATCGTTATATTTAATTTTTCATTATTATAAATTTACCATTTCTCGAACTAAGATCTCTTGGTTTTTGATCAATAATTGGTGGTCGACCATCATCAGTTCGTTCTTCTCTCAGTCTATAATTACTTTATAGAAATAACCAAAGATGAAGAATAATTTTTTGAATGTATTCTTAACATTGAAGCTATTTTCTAACTTACCGTTCTAAATGTTTAACAATATCTTCATAGGCAGCACGACAATTCTCCCATATACCAGATCTAGCAATTGCATCCATACCAGCTGCTGCTGACATACCACCAGCTGCTGCTGCTTGTGCTGCTGCTTTCATCATTTGACCATCTGGTCTATGTAAACTATGTGGTGGTATACCAGGACTCATTAATGCTGAACCAGGATGATGATTCATTTGCATAAATGCCATATGATTAATTGGTGGTGGATTATAACCATTTGCTAATAACGGTGATTTATCTAATCTGGAAATATCTATGTAACAGAAAATATCACATAAATTAATGTGAATTTATGATAGAAAAACCTCAACAACAACAACAAAAAAACAATTTTATATTTAAAGTAGAAAATATTATTGAAATTCAATTTAGCATTATTAAAAAAAAATTGCGTTTAAAACTTTTCATTGTATACACAATCATAATTTTTAAAGTGCAATTTTCTCTTCAATAAGTTTTATAAATTTGTTGAAGTGCTGGGCGCAATTAAATTACTTTTGATCATGGGATAACACTAACTTCATAGGTAAAAATAAAAAACAGAAAAATATTTGTTACTCTACCAAAGGTTTAAAGCTGCAATTAACTGAAATAAACGCCCCAATTTGTTTTCTCTGTTTTTTTTTTTTTTTTGCTAGACAGTTGGGAACATTTTGTATATTTAATCATTTTTATGTTGTACATTTTCATAAATGAAAAAAAAAAAATATACTTATGATTTTTCAATTGAGAAAAAAAATAGGAAAAAGGAAATATAAAAAATAATTCATTCGTTTTTTCTACCCATAAAAAAACAAATTCCAGTTTTCTTGATCAGAGAGAAGCAAAAAAAAAAAACGAATTATATAAAATACAAAACCAGAAATAATTATTTTTCTTTTTGTTTTCAATTTATAATCAAAGAAATTACCTGCGGATTGCACAACCTGAAGAAATACTAGAAATTTTTTTTTGTTTTATTTCAATTGTAAGAAAAATTATTGTTATTTTTCCTGGGCAATCCTAATAATAAATTCAGTAAAACAAGAAAACGATAAGAAATTAAAATTTCCAACATGTTTTTGTTGCTGTTGTTGTTTCACTAATTCTTTTTTTTATACATTTCTGCAGTTGTTTCTGGTGCATTAAGAGAGTCACAGTGTATATATATTATAATTTTTGTTATATGTCTTTATGCATTTGTGTGGTGGCGCCCCCTTTTTAGCCACAAAACGTCTTGATATCAAAATCTTTAATTGACAGTAAACACGAAATTTGTTGTAATATTTTGTTGAAGTTGTTAACCAGAATATTATTTTAAAGTTTTTAGTTAACTTTGGTATTTGGGGGAAGCATTTTCTACAAAAGTTAGGTAACTTTTTCTAAAATTTTTAAGTCTACCAAGCTATATTCAATATTATTCCTTGAAATTGAACTATAAATAATTTCAGCTGACTAATAATCAGGATATAAGCAGAGAGACAATAATTTTGTAGGGTCTAGATTAGTCTAGCACCTATAAAACATGTCTTTAGTCTAGAAGATTGAACTCTTCAAGATATAAAATCTGATTCCCTATATAAATCCATGCATAGTCTACTTTTTCTTATATCGTGGACTCCCTGTTCGTATCCTGACCAGAAATAAATTCCTTGTATGATGCATCACAATATTTGTGTACTGCCACTGAATATCTACCACATAACTGTCAAATTTTTAAATCATTATCTTATTTAAGCGTCAAATTTCAAAACGTCTTCCAAATGTTGTTACATCTAACACAATTATTAACCAAATTACCCACTTTAACTTAATACTGAGTGCTTCATAAAAATATTTTGTTACTATATAAATATACATACATAAATTTATCTCCACATTAGTCCCTACATTTTAACATTTTTCTGTAATATTTTTTAATCCTTGATGTGGGTTTCTTGTTTTTTCACTGTGTTTTTCTTTTATTGCCAAAAACCCTTGAGGCCATTTGATTCGGCATAAGTCGATAAAAATATTTTTTAAAAAAAAAACATGCATAGAAATAAAAAATTCTACATTTAGTTAATTCGCTAGGGCGTTTTTTTTCTTCAACAAAAACTTTTTAGTGTGTTGCGAATTTTAAATAAATACATTCGATTCAATGATTTCTGATGGATGGATTTGCAACAATAACAAAATGCACCAACAGAATACATTTTATTTTTATTTTTTAAAAAAATTGATTTGTATATTGCAGCAGTTAGGTATTTTTATGTTTTAACACAAAATTTACGGTGACATTAAATTGCCATTAGAATTTAAATAGGGGGAGAAACAAATTCGGGTAATACAAACTGTCCAAAAGTCTATATTTAAAAATTATATACGGATACCATAAGTCTATTATTAAAGACACAACAGAAATAATAATTAAAAATATGAAACTTAAAATTTAAAATTTTGCTTTATTTCTAGCAGGTGGAAGTGGAATATTTTTTTTTTTGTATATAGTAAAAACTCACCTGTAATATGTCCATTTTCATAAGCATAATCACCATTATCTAAACGATGTTTTTTCAATTGTGGATGACCGGATAAATGTGTTGGTGCTAATGATAGACCAACTGGTCCACGTTTTGGTGGTCTTCCAGGTCTAGAGCTGTAAAATAGTAGAGAGTTACTGTCGTTTAAAACACAATTAGCCAGTAAAAGTATTGCGCGCATGTTTAGATAAATTTTTTTTTGGGTCGAATTTCGTTATGTATTTTTTATGTTTATCCATACCAATCTTTAAAAGAATTGTGGTATATATATGTATAACATCCGGATTCCCAAAATTTCTTTATCATATCATATACTTTTTACTGATTCATAAAAAGAAAAACATAAATAATATACATACTAAGTAATTTTGTGTTTGTTCAAAAAAAAAAAATATCGTGTATATAGTAGACCAGAGAGATTAGTAAATCACAAAATTTAGCTTTGCTTTTAAGTTTTAAAAATTATAATATCGCACGCAATTACAGAAACGAAAGTATTTACTATTTGTTATTTTTGTGGTTCAGACATTTTTTCTCTTTGTGAGCAATGTACACATGCCACTGGAATTTTATTTTTCTGTTCAAAATTATACAAAAAAAATTTTTTTTTTATTTTGGACTCCAAAAAAAATGAACAGAGATGACAACAATAATTTTGTTTGGTGGATGTAAACAATTAAAAAACTGGCGCAAATATTTAATTAAGGGAAAATAAATAATAACGAAACGAAATTTTTTTTAATAGGAACTACGGATATACGTAATTTATTAAATAATTAGAATTTTTAGTACGCAGTAGAACCCAAAAATTGTGTTGAATTTGAGTATACCTACGAGATTGCATTTTCTTTGTGAATTTTTCAAGGATTCACCTACAATGAACCACTATTTACTTATGCCAAATTCCTATTAGTGAAAGTTAGCATTAAACATAACAAAAAAGGATCTGTTATAAATTTTTCTTCCTTTGAAAGAAGCGTAATTTTTTAATTCTTTTGGGATAATCTAGCTTTTTTCGTATCGAAGTTTTTGGTATCGAAGCTGAGACCTAAAATGACTTTATCTATATTTATCTCTATTTGCACAATTTTAATCTAATTAAATTTTAGTTGACTTCTGGCCAAATTTCCATTATAAATATAATTAAGTTTCTGATTAATGAAAGTAAACAGATGACAGTCCCATTATAATTCCAAAAATTACTATTTCCAAAATCGAACAATTTTCTCTGCCAAAAGAATTTCCGAGTTTCTTCACTATAAGCATCTAAAAAAGCTTTGAATATTTAAGTTCTACTGTAAAATTGTTCCTATATCTTCTAAGAAGAATAAAATATCTTCTTGAAACACCAAAGTGTAAATATATAAAATTGTCTTGCATTTTTTTTCTAATTACAACAATATTTTTTTTTTTTTTTTTTTGGGTTGAAATTTACATTTTTTTTATGCGTATATAATTATTATATTAAATAATCATTTTTCCGGTGAATTAAATATTTGAGAATGGATTATTGTATCTGTTTGTGTGTTAATTGAATTATTTGTTTTAGCATTTAAGAAAAACAAATTCTAATAAATAAAAATTTGTTTTTTTTTGCTGTGCTACTGTTTTTCATTTAAATATAAACCAAAAAAAAAAAACATAAATAAATAAATCCGAGTCTGTTTGTAATTTAACAACAACAAAAAAAAATTTAAATAAAGTAATAATTATAAAAAAGAATTTTTTTTGAATTATGCGCCTAAAGGCTGAATCAGACTGAGGTGGTTTTTAGGGGTCTACTAAAAATATGAATAATAAGCGAGCATTCTATATAAAACAAAATTATGGAAATAAAAACATAATAATGTTTTGTATATTTATGTTTTGTATAAAAGAAGCAAAAAATGTTAAAATAACAATAATAAAATATGAAATAAATATTTTTGCGTGCTTTATGCCCAGCATAAAATTTAAATTAAATTATTAAAAACATGCACTGAACGAAATTTTATTGTTGATTTATGGCAAGAAAATGGCAAGAAACAAAGTTTTTTTGTTTTTTTTTGGTATTTTCTTTAATTTGAGAAGAAAAATTGAAGAAAATTATTATGAATAATTATTATTGATGAACTTTTGATGATTTTTTTCTGTAAATTATGTGCTCAAAAAGATTGTAACGAAATTGAATTACTATGTAGTTAAAAAAAATTATCTGAAAATTACAAAATTGCTAGCATATTTTTTTGTTTCTATTTATATAATTTAATTAAAATAAAATATATATATGTATATTATTTTTTTAATGGCTACAAAACACGTAAACAATTTTATTTTCATTAATTATACATAAAAAAATAATATTTTATATAAATATATTAAATATATATTTTGTGCGGTTTTTATAAAATTAAATTTAGGAGTTTATTGGGAAAGGTCATATAATGCAAAATTTAGGTCTTATATATATATCCATAATATAAAATTATTTATGCATTTACATAGTATTTAAATATTATTAAATTAAACTTTCTATTTTTGAAATTATTTATATATAATTTTTATTAGTTTAAAATTAATAGAAAAAGTTTTGAAAATTCATATTTTTCTATAAATGCAATGTGATCAATTTTAGATTTTACTGATATTACTGTTACTATGATTTACTTTTCAAAATGTCGTACACATAATTTCAAATATCCAAAATGGTGGACAATACCTTGAAATTTTAATCGATTAATCTAAATTTTGATTTGATTCGTAATAATAATTTAGTTTTTAAATTTCTTTTACTATAATACAAACTACCAAATTTCAATATGGCGTCAGTTTGATTTTACAACATGGCTGTCATAAATTCAGGCGACAAAATGATGGATTTATCAATATTACTGGATATCGTTAATCATAAAATGTTGAGAGAAAACAATATGTATATAAAATTTTACAATTTAATCGAAACATAAATTAAATTAATTTGAAATTTGAAAGTTTCTATTACATAAACTAAAATTCATATATAAATTAAAGTTTCTTTTACTATATAATAAATACTAATCAAATTAAATTTATAATTATATAATTTAAAAAGTTAAATTAAATTTAATAATTCATTGTTTGTTATTTGTAAATATTTAATAAAATTTATTATAAATAATATAAAATTAATTGCTAACATAATTATTAACTATATATACAAAATATAAAATTAATTTCCGCTAAATAATTTATTTATATATTTTAGATTTTAAAAATGTGGGCAGTAATTTTAGCCCAGTTCTATTTTAGTATAATAAATAATTGTTTGGGAAATAATTTAATTTATAAAATTTTAATTACATACTTATATATATTTTTTTGTTGTAAAATTAAATTATTTAGATTAGTCGAGACGATCTTTTATATATGGTCAACTATATCAATATGGCAATTATAATTTTTAGTTTTGAATTTTTAACACAACTTCTAGGGAGAATGGTAAATAATTTATGGCACAAAACCCATTAAATCAATGGTATATAATTTTTCCAAAGAATTTTTTTATCTAAAAAATTAAATAATTCCATAGGTAATAATCAATCCGATCAATAATTTCAAATTTCCATCACCAATAATCTTGCGCACTCTACATATAAAGGAAATATAGAATTTCATTATGAAATTATTTTCCAATTATGATATATAAAAAGAAATCTTTGAAAGTGATATTAAAACTTATTCTATACTCTACTACACCCATCAAACAAGTACCAATTCCTGTTTAACCATTGCATATATAATTATTTTATAAATTCTATACTAAAAGGAATCATACTTCATACATAATAATATGCAAAATAAGTAAAATAAAATAAAAATGAATTACAGATCAGAAATAAAATAAGATTTATAAATGATTTTTTTGATTCTTAAACGTTTTAACCATTAAACATAAGATTTGTTGCATTTCCACAAATCAGGAAATTATTGCCTTCCGGGGTAAAATTAAAATTCTTTTTAACATAATTTTTTTTTTTTTGTTAAATGAAAATTTAATTATACAATCATAAAATTTAAGTGTTAAAAACTACTGAAAAATATATATATATATTTTTTTAACTGGCGCCCACGAAAATGCACCAACAACAACTGCAATAACAACAAAAATTTTACAAAGTAACAACAACACAGAAATTATGGAAAATATTTTGAATTATTCCAGTAGCACTTCATTATAAACCATAATTTAGTATTTTCTGACAATTTTGTTATTTTATTTGATTTAAAGAAAAAAAGAATTAAAGAAATCACCATAAAACCAGAAAAAATTTATGATGTTTTCGGTATGAAAAATCATAATTTTTGCCTTTGTGCCAAGTAAGTTTTTTGTGCATCAATGCACTGACATGACGATCGCAATCATCAAGAAAAAACAAAAAAAAAATTCAACTACTTTTAGGTTAAAAGATCGTTGAACATAAGAACATATACAAAACAAAATCAATAAAATTTAAATTAAAGAATGGACAGAGAAGAGAATATTTATTAACTCTATAAGCGATTTTGTGGTCAAATCTTTTAACTACTTTGAATGGCAAAAGAACAGAAGCAAAGTAAATGTTTTTTTTTTTTTTCGTATTTGCGGTTTACATGAAAAATGCTTTGTTATATAAATTTTTGTTTCCGATTTATTTTTTTTCGGTAAAAGGATACAAAAAAATAGATACAAAAAATATTTTTTTTATATATACCACAGAGTTATTTGCGTACAACAAAAAAAAATTATATTTAAATTTCAGGTGCAAAAATCTACCAGAAAAAGAAAGAACCAATTTTGACTTTGATTATTCCGCAAAAAACAGAAAAATTTCTTCTTCATTTAATATATTTTTTTTTTTTCGAAAATACATTTTAGATATTTACACTTTGTTGTGCGTATATGTTAATAAATATGTTATTAAAACATAATATAAAAGGATATATTTTTTTTTTGGGTGAAGTTAATAAATTTATCCTTTGTCTATTTTTGAGCTATAAAAACAAAATATTATATTTACACTTTACAGTAAATTATTTACAGAAGTGTTAACATACACAGAAAATTCTTAAAATTCACTGAATTTTCAGTTTATTTAAAATTTATAATTTATTTTTTTATTTGTGTGTCCTTTTTTTTGTGACTGAATTTATTATAATACACAAATTAATTCCATATTAACTGGGAATTTTTACTTTGGACAATTAAAATTATTGAGTTATTATATTATTGAAAGGGTTTAATCATGGGTAAAAAGTAACATGTAACAAAAATGTGGTATATAAGCTTGGACCATTGGCAAATATATGGTTAAAATAGATTTTCATAAAAATTAAATTCTTAACGCATTAACGCAAATTTTGATGTTTTAAATTCCTTTCTAAATAAATATGATTTTTTGGAAAAGGACTGATTTAGATTTGGGACAAGGTTAATTTTGATTTGATGCGAAATTTGGTGAAAAGACAAATTTAATTGAGGAAAATGAAAATATAAAAAATTTGAAATGACCAATTTGAATATTGTAAAAAGACTAATTTAACCTCAGAATATTTAAAAAAAAAAAAAACCCAAAATCATTTTAAGCAACAGCAAATTTTGCATTTATTTTTGATAATTTTTTCAATAAATTTATGAATATTTTCAAAGTAAATTGAAATATTTATTAAATTAATGAAATTTCTAGTGAAAATTTTCAAATTTTTCGGGAATTTGAAAATATAAATAAGGGAAAATCAAATGTAATTAAAAATCTCTTAGCAAAAATAAAAGTTTTAATCAAAATATTTACTAAATTTTATTTGTTTTTAAAGTAAAGACTGAATTTTAAATAAGTACAGAAGGACGTCTCTCATTGAAAAATTTTTATGTCTAAATTTATGTTTTTTAATATTTATCCAAAAATTGACTTTATTTTACAGCAATTAGAAGGAAAAATTTAAAATTTCTTTGGTGTTTCCCAGAAATGTAAGGAATTTAATAAATATTTACTAAAAATTCCTAGAATTATTTCGGGAAATGTTAGTATTTTAATGCAGCACGTCCTGAACAAAATTCTATTAAATATTTTAGCTTTTCAAGAGGTCAGTAAAATGATTTTCATCTTCCTAGTTTCTCAACAGATAATTTCCTAGTCTCTTGAATCGATTTTGCCAATATTTTGAAGGAATGTTTTGGAATATTTGTTTGTGAACATGAAAATATTGTAAATGATGTAATAATTATTCGTCCAATCTATACGAATTTAATGAGAAAGGAAATAAATTGAAAATGAATAAAATTTGTGATAGAGTAAAGGTCCTGTGTGGTTCTTTTTCTGAAAGGACAATTCAATAATTCATCAAAATTTGGTGCCAATTTAAAGACACTATCAAATTTAATAAATAAACTAGAAGAATTTGACTTGGAAATGAACAAATCTGAATAACTTCAATTTGGATTATTGCCAATTTTGATAAAACCAAGAAATAGAAAAATTAGAATTGAAAAATTATGATCGTAATAATCAGCTAATATCAAATTTGTTATAATTAGCCATGGAATTGTGTCTACGCAATTATATGATGGCATAAACACAATATTACTTTTACAAAGTGAAAATTGACGCTATTATCGTTTAGAAAATTATCAGGAAAAATGATTTTTGTTTGTGATTGAAATTTATTGATTACACAGAAAAAAAAAACCATCAATTTCAAAAATTGCATGCATAAAAATCATAATAATATTTAATAGAGAAAAAAAAAATCCTAAATTTAATTAAAATTATGTTAAGAAAATAAAAAGCATATAAATTCAACATAAATATAAACATAATAAAAATAAATAATTTTTTACAACATATACAAACAATACCGTGTCAGAAATCGTTTTTTAGCTCTTTCTCTTATGTTTTTTTGAGCGTCATTTGTTTGTCGCCCGGCGATGGGTTGGTTAAATATATTCTATATTACAAAAAATTCAGTTCAGGGGTGTAACGTCCTTTGGGACATCCCCCCTTAATAATATATACGCCAAATAAAAATATAAATATATAATTTCCATTCTTACATAAATATTATTTTATGTAATAAATTTTTGAAAATGTGAAAAATAAATAAGCAAACAAAAAGAACAACATAAATATATTTTTTTTAAAAATATAATTTAAATATAAAATTGATGTAATGTTTTTGTATTCTACTGTTTACAATAATTTTGTTCAGTTTAATTCGTCATCATTTAAGTTAATTATATACTTTACAAGTTATTCTAGAGCTTTTTTGAGATATAGAAAATAAACTGATTTTTTTTTGGGGTAATAAGTTCACATCTACTGGTCTGTCTGTTAGCCTGTCTGATGCTATCATTTTCAAATTTAAATTTATGTTGTATGTTGTAGGGGAGCTTTTTACTGGAATGTACAATAGAGCCTTGTGGTCTCGGTACGGGGACGACTTTTTACAAACCAAATCTTATACCAAACAAAGTTAGAAAGATTTAGACATGACTTTAAATTAAAATTGAATGGAGCTATAATGTGGCAGCAAGTCGCAATAATTATCCTTTTTCCGAAAACATCATTTTAAATACAATTTATAATTAATGACCTATTTTTGAAAAGGTAAATGAACAGTAGAAAGGACATACACGTTTCTATATTTCAAGTACTAAACATACAAAATTGGATCAAAGGATAGGACAACTTTTAGAATTTCAGATTGTTTCAGAATTTTCAGAATGTTTGATTGTTTCTAAAGATTTTAATTTATAATATAAAAATAATAATTATATTTTACATATAAGTTTACATACCACCGCATCACACCCCCATGGATCTATGATTTATTTGGTTCTTACCTCCAATCGTATAATCCGGACGAAATGATTCTCGCAAATCTTTTTGGTCAAATTATTCAATTTTCATTAATTTTTTTTTTGTTTAATTTTCTTTTCGTTTTGTTTGTTTGTTGATTGATATCTTTAATTTTTTTTTTTTAATATTAATTTTAACTTAAAAGCTTCGCTAAAGCACACACTCAGATAAAACTGACAATAAAAATAACAAAAATTTTGTGATTTTCTAATTTTTCTGATTGATTTTTTTTTTTTTTGTTTAAATAAAAGTAATAACCAGGGAAATTGATATGAAAAATTTTGTTTTTAAATGTGAATTTTTTTTTTGAAATTAAATATTTTAATAAAAAAAAACAAAAACAAATATTTCTATTTAGATATTTTTACCTCTCAGGTGGCTTGATTGATAAGCATCTGGAATAAAAAAGAAAAAAAAATACGGCCGTTTTTCGATTGAATGAATTATTTTGGTTTAAAAACTAAATTTAACAAAAAAAAAAAATATTTATCTAGATAAAAATTATAAAATGAACTATAAAGAAAATATAAATAAATTTATACAAAAAAAAAGGATTAACAATTAAAGAAAATTTTAAGCAAAAATGTTGTCCAAAAAAAAAATTTGATTTTGCAAAAAATTATTTTTGATTTGTGATCGTTTTTATTTTAGATACGAAATATATTAAAGGGTTAAATTTATTTATTTATTTTATTTTCTAATAATTTTTTGGACAACATTAATGTTAAAAATTTTTTATATATTTATTTGAAAAACAAATACAAGTAAGGTAAAGGTATATATTTTAACTCTTTTATTCCAAATTTCTAGTTTAATTTACAACAATTTGCATTAAGCAGAAATAAATTTGAGATAAGATAGTGGAAAAAAAAAACATAAATATAATAACACAATAAGAAAGCATAAATAAAGAATAAAATTTATTTAAATAAAAAAATTAGTTTTAAGTTTTATTTCACACTTTGTACATAGTGAAATAGTTAACATGGAATTTCACTGAGGAATTCTTTTTGGTCACAAATTTGGTAAGATTATTGAATAAGAGAAATATTTGGTTTCAGATATTTCGTACAATATTGAAATATTTATACCATAGGTCGAAATTTTATAATGAAATGATTTTACTGTACATAATTGTAATTTTAAAAGCTTTAATATGTCACGAACTTTACTGATGAAATCGAATTATATAAAATATGACATAAAAAATTTACTTTATTTAGGGACTCAATCAATATAGTGAATTAAAATTGACACAAAATGAATCAATGTTAGTGCAATTTGACCGGTATATTTAATATATAAAATCGTTAGTTATATTCTTTTTAATTTTGCCACACTTCCAATGCCCAGTGAAATTATCAATTGCTGTGCTAAGCGTGAAATATGGAAAACTTAACTATAGGATAATAACAAAATTTTAACGTAAATTTAAAATAACGAAAATTAAGCAAATGTTCAATTGATATTTTTCGAATGTTCATCAAATATTTTTGCAAATTTTGCGGTATAGAAAATTGGGAAAAATTTTACTTTTAATATTTTCCTTATACCTTCAAGAAACTTCAATAAATTGAAAATTATCATTAATATCTTTTTAGACTATAAATAATGAAACTTAAATCATAGAAATAATAAATTAAATTTTGAAATTTTGCACGCAATAAATATTAATTTATAAATACTTTTATTTAAGGATATTTGTTACATTATATAAATAACTGACGTTTCTGATATATTTAGAACGGAAATGACCAAAATATATATAAAGAATTTCAATATTTGTGCGAATTTTATTTACAATATTTTCTATTTTCTATTTTCTATTTTGCACTCTAAAAAAAACATATTTATTTTAAAAGTTAAATATTTTCCATTTCCGTTTTCCTGTTTAACGAAAATTTCAAAATGAAATACAAGAAAATTTTCTGTATAGTTTTCTTTTATGTGCGTGAGGATTTAAATTCAATTTGAAAATTCTATTTTATAAAACTTATTTTACTTATAAAACTTTAAAATTCAATATTTTTCATTTTAAAGTTGAACGCAATTGAAATAAAATTATAGTTTTTATATTGACAACCCCCTGAAATATGATAATATTTGGAAAAGTTTTGGAAAAGTTTAGATTTATAGAAATCACGGATAATCAAAAAATCGACAATTTTCCGGAACGTATAAATTTTTTATGATAGTTTGAATTGAAATTAATTATAAATTTTGATACGGGAAATATATAGACAAAGAATAATATAAAAAAATTTGAGGGAAAATTTAAATTATAAATTTTTGTAACGAAGTGAAAATTATTAAAATAAAATAAAACGAAAGTAATAAACTTTTTAAGGGAACAAAACACTAAAAAACGAAAGAAATTGAAATTAATTTGAAATTGATTAATTTGGAGGCTAATATGTCCATCCAATTAAATCATAATTTCAAAAAAATTTGATCACTTTTGGTAAATTAACAACGAACTTAAAAAAATAAAAAAAAAAAAACAAAATGACATCAAAAAATTTTTTACAAAAACTTAAAAGGAAAAATAAAATTTATATATATAAATAAAATATTTGGAAACTGTCACACGTACCTCGCTGTTGTACAATCCCTATATAATATATCAAAATCCTTGCATGATAATAATTTACAACGATTAACACCTGGTTGTATGGCACCTAAACCTCTTAATATTCTAACTTGTTCAACATTACATACTAATGGTACAATATCCAAACGTTTCAGTTTTGTATAAACTGTATGTAAGCCACCAACTAAATGTTTTAAAAATAATTCAAATGCTTGTGGTAAACATAACATCGTATCACCCGATATTATAAATGCAGCAACTTTTTGACCACGATATTCAACTAATTTACATTCGTTAGCACTTGGATCTGATGTTGATATTGGTGGTGGACTATTATATGATCGTGGTGGTACATGATGATGTGCAGCTGCCATTAATTCTAATGGTGATGCATGATGCATCATTTGTAATGAATTTAATAAGCCCAAACTATGTGGTGGTAAATGGGGTATACCGCGCGGACCCATTTGTGCACCTAAACTATTTGGTGTTGTAACATGTGGTGGTGATAATTGATGTTGCATTTGTTGCATCATTTGTTGATGTGATAATGCTGCTGCTGATGATGGTGGTGATGATGGTGGATGACCACCATTACCACCACGATGATGTGCTGATAATGGTATATGGGATAATGATGATGATGATTGTGGTAATGATGGTGGGGGTGATATAGATGATGTTTGTCTAACTGATGGTGATAAACTACGACGATTAAGATGATGATGATGATGATTAATATTATTAATATGATGATTATTACCACTACGATCAATTGTATTCGTTAAATTACCATTTGCTGATGATGATTGTCCACTTAAATGATGCTGATGATGTATACCAATTGCTGATGATGAACGATTATTATTATTATTATTATTATTACCACTACCACCACCGCCGCTACCACCACCGCCACCACCACCAATACTACCGGTTATACTACCGCCGGTACTTCCTGTATGATTACTACTATAATTCGATGGACTATGTGATGAACGTTTACTACTTTGCATTGCTGTTGTTGATTCAGATGATGATGCAACACTATGTTCACTAGTTGTTGATAATGTATCAATTGCAGAATCCATTATTTATTTATTTAAGATCACTTTATTTTATTTTTTTTAGGTTATATTTTAAATTTTCAAATTATTTTTTATTTAAACAAAAAAGAAAAAAATTTCACACTAAAAATATTCTTTTCGAAATTTAAAAATCATTTTATTTCACATTTTTTACTTTTTTTCAAAATTTCACTGGTAACATTTTCAAATAAAGATTTTTTTTTAAATTATAATTAAAAAAAAAAAATTTAATATTTAATTTAATTTAATTATTTTTTAGTTCAAAATTGATTAAAATTAAAAAAAAAAATAATTTCACTTTATTTATTTAATTGTGTTTAATTGTGCCCCACCATTTATTATAAATTACGAAAATTAAATGAAATTTATTATAACCGTCGGATTTGACAGTTGAAATAAAACTGTTACCAAATTCAATATCATTTATTTTTTATTTCCAATTTCAAAAAACCAAATTCAAAATATATATAACCATTAAAAAAAAAACACACAAAATTGATGTTTCTTTATATATTTGTATTTAAGGAGAGCATAAGTCCCCCTTAGATTTTCGTCCTGCTGATCCCCGGGATCAACTTTTTTTTTCTATACACACAAATTCACAATATATGCAATTTAAATAAAAATAACAAATATAATATTTAATTTAAAAAAAAAAAAAAAGATGAAATTGTTTAAGTGCGTTGACGCCAATTCTCGATGTCGCTCGCATTGGTCCACTATTTTTTTTTTAAATTAAATTTTTTTAATTTTCCAAAAAAAAAAAATCTTTTTATTCTTCAAATATTTATGTATGTATATAAAATATATGTGTATAAAATATTCAATAATAACAACAAATCCACAAAATAGTATTACAATACAATAAAAAAAAAAAATAACAACCCCCGGTGACTTTAACACCGGTACACACAATCGAAATGATTTCTACCAACTGATTAATTTGTACAATTTCTCGATTTGATATCATTCGACATTATATTAAATATAAATATTATATTATTTAAATGTATTTGTACATGTATTTGTATTTCTATTTCTGTCTCTTTCTTAAATAAATTTATATTTATTTCTCATGTGTATATATATATATATTATATATTATTACTATTTGGGATATGCCAAACCCCATAGAAAACATAACAAAAAACTGGAAGTTCAAAAAAAAGATTTTCAAATTGTATAAATTTTCCAATCCAATACAAGACTATTTCGTTTTTTTTTTTGCATTTTTATTAACATTTTTCTTTTTGTGATTATTTGAGTTTTTTTTTTTTTTTTCTTTGTATCTTTCTGTCTCTGCTCCTGCTTTTACCTAAGTGTAGAAAAACTACTGAGCTTCTGATGCCTGGGCTAATGCTAAAAACACAATTATTGCTTTTTGTGTTGTTGTTGTTGTTGTTGTTCGGTGTTGCCGAGGGGTAAATTTATACGTAATATTGTGTGTACTCTGACATTTAAATAGTATATGAAAAGCATATAAAGAGAAGAAGAAAAAGAAAAAATCAACATGAATTTACAGAAGTAAAAGAAAAATAGAATAAATACCAAAGTAATAAAATAAAAAATATAACGAATTTTATGTATCTGTAACTGTGTATTATGCTAAAAATTTTTTGTATATATCTGGTGGATGCCGCCGCATAAAAATTTTTATTTATAAATTTTTTATATATTAATTCTCCAATTTTTTGTTTTATTGTGTTGAGAAAGAGACAAAATCATATATTTTTTTGTATATGTATTTTCATTGAAAAAGTGGGAAAGTTAGATTATGTTGTGTTGTTGGTTTTTTTTGTTGTTAGCGCAAAAGTTTGGCGTATAAAATATACCAGAGAGTCGAGACAAATTTTCTGCTCCTTATTTAATTTTTTTTTTTATAAATTACGAATTGAATCAATTTATAAATTTTTAGTTTATTTTTTTTTTTTTTTTTATTATTTTTATTTGAATTTTGAAGGTGTAATTTTTCTCTCTCTCCTTCATTTTCCATATAATAGTTGGTTTCGTCAGTTGACGTTGTCGTTGTGTCGTATCCTTTTTTTTTGTTGGATAACATTTTTCAGTTCCATTTTAGATTTTCAGACCAATTTTTTTTTTTTTTGAATGTGTTTCTTAGAATTTCAATTATTTTTATTTGTATTTTCGTTTTGAATTTCTTGTTATATATATTTTTGAAGAGTGGGAGGGGAGAACTCAATAAAGAAAAAGTCCTTTTTTTTGTTGTTGGCAGGATCAGAGGAGTGGTGCATGGGAAGTGCGGAAATATTATTGTGGGGAGCTCTCTAAATATATGAAATTTTGAGATTATATTGTTTCTATATATGAGAAATGATGTTTTTTTGGAGTCTTATTGAGAAATGATGACGGTGATGTTTTGCAATTGGTTCATAAGGATATTTCCAAATGTACGAGTTCTTCGTTTTTTTTTTTTGGCAGATATAAATTCAAATGTACATAAGGACGACTATTTTTTTTGAAGTTATAAAGAATGAAAGAAATGTGAAAAAATTTCGATTTTGGTATTTTTCTTTACATTAAAAGAGGGGCAGAAGTTTGGGTAGGATTTTATTTTTCTTCTATTTATTTCATTTTATTTTACTTTTTTTGTATTTTATTATATAGAAAAATTTCATTTTTATTTTACTTTTTTTTTTTTTTGTATTTCCTGGAAAATATAATTGCAGGAGGATAAACCAAAAAAAAAAAACAAAAAGTAATATAGAAAATTGACGCCCGCGTACTCTGTTTGAAATATATATATACATAAATGTGTAGTATATATTTATTTGTATATTTTATTACTATTTGATATTTAATTTTAGTTTTGTGCAATTTCTGTTTGTATTTTCTATATAATCTTTAAATATATATAATAAAAATCCTCCCACTTTTCATTAATTTTCTTATATGGTTTTTTTCTACATTTCCTTTTGGTATATATATTTTATCTGTATACATTAAAAATTGTATTTTTATAAGTATTAATTTTATTTTCATTGCAAAAAAAAAATATGAAATATTTTTATTTAATTAAATTTAATTTGGCATTGAAGAAATAAATTTAAAATATTTTCTATTTAAAGTTATAAGATTAAAGAAAATTAGGAAAATTTCAAAATAATATTAAATTTATTGGTTATTGAAGAAATTGTTGAAAGAAAAATAATTAATTTTCGATAAATTTTAAATTGAAAATCAATAAAGTATAATTAAAATTCGTGAAGTTTTATTTTGTAGGGAGGAGATTTAGGCTCTAGGGCGTTTTTTAGTCATATTCGTTAATTTAATTTGTTTAATTCAGGAATTTAAATAAGAATCGTCAATAATGTAAATTCTGATTCAAATTTCTATATAAATCAAGTTTATAATTTGAATATCCTCTATAATCTTTACTGACAGTAATATTCTTGATTGTAAGACTGATCTATATGTGAATAACCTCGATCAGCAATGACACACAATGAATAAAATTAATATTCTATTTTTAATAGTAATCAAACCATTAATAAAAAAAATCAATATTTTAACTGCCAAAATATTAATTAAATGGCGCAAAAAATTTACGCCACAGACTTTTTTTTTTTTTTAAATAATATTTTAATCTTTAAGAAATCCTTGAACAAATTAATCAATCTGTAAATAAAATCTTAAACAATTTTATATATTTTTAACCTAAAAGGATCCAATTACAAAATTTACCATCTCCCCATTTCATAAGAAACAAATTCAAAACATGAACCAATACAATCCTAAATTTGTATATATATATATCAATAAAAAAAAGGATTTTAAAAAATCCTTGTAAGAATGAGATAGTCTCAGAGAGGTTCGTAAAATTTAAATTGAATTTATACCTTAATGCACCTTTACATTATTTTTTTGCAAATTTAAAAAATAAATAATAACTGTTATTAGATCCTTTTTTCCCCACCACTACTACTACCATTAACAAATTTTTTTTTTCATCAAAACCCAGGCGATCTTTACTGATTGCCCCTCTCTCTTTTGCTCAGTTTTTTGCCACCTTCAAAGTAATAATTATTATTTAAATATAATTAAAATAAATATATGTAAAGAAGCACCGATAATTGTATTTCTTGTTTGTTTATTTATACAGTGACCCTTTTCGGTAACCTATCATATGCATCAGCAATCACTATTATATTTTATTTCAATTAAATTATTATATAGAGGAGATAATCTCTCCCTATAACAAAAAAAAAATCAAATATCCGCCATATTTTTGCGTATTTATTCAAAAGAAGAAATAAAACTATTTTTTTACGAATTTTCAATACATCAGAAAAAGAGAATAAAAATCACAAAACATTGAACGAATCAGAAATCGAAATGGCTATGTATAAATTTAATTGACTGATTCAATACAATGACTTCTATCTAGATACATTTATATGTTTTATTTATTATTACTATTCCTTTTCATATTCCAAATACAACATACATATGTATACCTATTTTTTTTTTATTCCACTTTGCACCTGGAAAATGTATAAAAGAAAAAAAATGAGTAGGGATGACTGGAAGGAACGCCTCTTTACCATTTTGATTGGTTAATAGAATTCCGAAATTCAGGGGAAGAAAGCTCATATTTAAATGTTAAATTTGAAAAAGATTTGATCGAAAATAAATTTGATTTTGCTCTATAGATGTCGCCTTGAGAAAGTTTAAAATATTTCCACCAGAGGGCGATCAAGAAAAACATTTTACCTGCCATCTTTAAAATTATTTTAGTAATTCTCTTCAAATTTCAACCAAAACTCAGCTAAGGTTCAGAAATTTAATCCTTTTTTTACAACGCCATCTATAGTAATAAATGAAAAACAATATACTCTAAAAAAATTTCGACAAAAGTCTCGTTTTTCTTTATTTTTTATATATAAAAAAAAATTTAGCTTATTTATAAATATTAAATTTAATTTAAAAAAAATAATGATTTTTCTTTTATAAGAAAACAAAATGGAACTATACAAAAATAAAATATAAATTTTTCTTTTTTCTTATTCACATAATAATTTTTGTTTTTAATACAATTATTTTTCAAATCCATGACCAAAATGTAATGGACCCGGTGGGCTAATACCTTTTCTAGTCTTTGCATCTGATATGGCTTGATTTGCTTGTTGTCCACTTATATATCCCAATGAACCAGATCCTAAATATGCATCACCATTTGCTAAACGTATATAACCCAATGAACCAGAACCTAATGCAACTGGACCATGATTTTTTGTAACTGGTTGTAAAAATTGGCCATTTGCACCTTGTGGTGTTTGTAATTTATTACCAAAATTAAACAAATTTTGTGGTGCTGTATTTGTTTGGCTAGCTAACTTAGCCAAAAAACTATCTAATAATAATGGTGCTGGACCAAGAAAATTATCAGGATGTTGTAAATCACCAATTATTCTTTCCATTACTTCATATTGTTTTATTAGTCTGCCATCAATAGCTGTATAATAAATATCATCATCATTATTTAAATAATTATCTAAAAATGTTGATGATGGAAATCCATAATGATATTGGTGTGATGGTTGTGGTTGTGGTGGTGATTGATGTTGTAAAATATGGCTTGGAAAACGATTTGGAAAATCGAAAAATGATGGCAATGAAGATTTTATTTGTGGCGGTTTATAAACATATCCATGATCTTGTACTAAAATTCCAATTGTTGTTTTTGTGTGCAATAATGTGAAAAGTAGAAAAATCAAACGACGAAATGCCTGAAAATCATAAATAATATAATATTATAATTATCCAATTTTATTTGTGTCAGTAAAGTTATTTAAGAATTTGTAATATTATAACTTTCATTCAAATCTTTCAAAGTGTATAAATAATATTCATAGTTCGATGCATTTTTGAAATATATTTTAATAAAGAAGCCAAAAGAGGTAACTTAAAAATTTACAAATAATATTTGATTAAGAATGTCTCTGCCATGGACTGTTTGATTTATTAATTCAACCATGAAATTAAGACATATTGATTAATTTTCAAGCCAAAAAGTATTATATAGATAAAAAATTCTTTTCATTATATACAAAGATCAAAGTCAGAAACTGAAATTTATGCTATACAATAAAACAAATCAATTTCAAACAGATTACAAATCAACATAAATAATTAACACTAAACATACAATAATAATAATAACAATTTTACTATCATAGCAATCAATCACTTGGTATATATACCATAGTAATAAAAATCAATTACACTTAAAACGTATATAAATATTTATACAAAAAAAACTGGGTAAAAAAAATTATAAATTTAAATTGTAAGTCAGATCATGTGTAAAACTATGAACGCGAATTTTATATAAATTCATTTTTGAATCATAAACTTATTTTAAATACATATATTTTACATCTAAGCGCAGAAAATTCATTCATTTTGTGTGATTCAGTAGGAAAAGTTCATTACAATGAATATTGTTTATTACAACAAATTTATAATTTTTTGTATACCAAACACGAGCTAATAAAATAATGTTGTTAAATGCTATATGCGAGAGTGTTACGAGTAAAAGTAGTGCATGTCGCATTTAAATTGGATTTTTATTTTAATGTTTTAATAATTCACTGATTGAACTACTTTTGGTATATATAAATAATTCGACTGTAATTGAAGAGTAATAAAATTAAGGATATTTTGTTAATTTAAAATGGTAAATCTTTATGATATGCAAGCTGTGTTGTCGCAACTTTATTACTATAATAATGATTTAGTAATTTTACACATAAAATAGTGAAATCTAAATGATTTTTATTAATCCAAATTCGTAGTGTAATTTTAAATTATACATATAATGATTTATATTTCTGTTTAACTATCAAAAAAATTACAAATGGAAGTCACAAACAAGAAAAATAGACCAACAAACGATAAATTATTGAAAATCCAGAAATAGAAGTAAAAAAACAAATGACCATTATATCATCCAATGCAAACTTGCCACAAAATTCAAAGCAAAGATGAAAATAGTCGAGAAGATCAGCTAAACTAGGAAAAAATTGTGAGGAAATGCGAAAAGTCGAAAATTATATGACCCGATAAACACGTTATAGACCCCAAGGGGTTAAATTGTAGCTTAAATAAACAAAAATCATCTCAAATGAAGCATAACAATTTTCACACTCTATTTTCCATAAATTATTATGAACTTTAATTGTTATATGAGTTTACCGGCACAAACAAAACTCTAATCATAATCGTATACCTCGAGCCAAAAAAAAAACCTATCAGTCATGATGATAATTATGCTTTTCAAATGCAATTCATCTTACCATTTGATTTCAAATAAACAATACGAAAGCTTGGTAGCGCATATTTTAAAAACCATTATAACAAAAATTCTTAATTTGCAAAGCTTAAACTTAAATTAAGTTATACAAAATAAAAATACAACCCACAATTTTTTTTAGCTTTGATTTTTATTATGCTTTTTCTATATGTAATTCAATATCAACCGCACACTTTTTAACAGCTATTTAGCATAAATATATATGTATAATGCAACTAAAAATTATTTAAATTATATATTTTAATCGTGATTTGGTCTAATCGTGGTCTAATCATTTATTTCTCTCAATATTAGGAAAAAAATCATATATCCATGGGGTCCTCAAAAGTTCACTAAAATAAAAAAATATTAAATAGAGTGGTAAAATAAAAAAAACTCAAAGTGTCATAGGCGAACACCTTTACCAAATGAATAACAAAACGAAAAATTATACCTTTCCATCGCCTACATCAAATTTTTTTTTAAAGATATAATTTCGATTTATTTATATATTTTTTTTTGGTTTGAGAAAATTTGTAAATTGATTAAGTCGTTAGTTTTCAAATTTATTGCTGTCAACAGCAGCCAGAGCAGAAAAATGTTAAAGCTTATATTGATTGTCGATAAAAATCACGTTTTATTATTATTTTTTTTCTTGGTATATTTTCGTATTATAAAAAACATTTTTACAGACTTAAATTGGAAATTTGATGAAGGGCATTTTATTAACTTTTAATTATACAGAATTAACTAAATTTTTTCTTTCGAAAGTTTCATTAGTTTTTATTACAATTTATATGGCAGTTAAATGATGCAATTAGTTTAAAATTATCAATTTTATTTAAAGAAAAAAAGTAATATTTTAAATTATTGATCATAAAAATAATCATAAAATTCAAAACACATGTAATTCATTAACAAAGATTATCTCATATATTTTGTATCCCAATTTAGTCATAAAAAAAATTTATAAGACAAAAACAAAATTTTAATCTTGTCATGTCACCTAATAATTTTTTTTGTTATGTTTATTTTTTTTTTGTAATAATTTTATTATCTATGCAATGATACAACGTGATTTTACTTTTAAGAAAAAAATTAACCGTCATATATAATATATATAAATAAAATTTTAATCAAAATATCTGTAGAATTACCACCAGTTGTGTTGCACGACAATTTTCTGATCTGTTAAATTTATTTATACTATAATTTCTGCATTAGAAAAACTCTGCAAACACTTCTTTTAACTATATAAAATACAATCATTGAAATTTGCAATTAAATCTAATTTAATTTCAAATTTTAACCTAATTTCTTCATTTTATTAAATTTAAATATTATTATTATTTTTTTTTTTTGGCATAACATTTTAAATTTGTTTTTCGAATCTCTTTTAATTAGATTACAAAAATAAATGTTTTTAAATTGTTAAAATTGAAGAAATAACAAAATATCGAAATGCTAAAATTTGATATTAATCGAAAATTGGTAATAATATTCTTAGTTTTATGGTTAGGCGAAAAATAGTTAATTTTGTCTGTGTATATTTGAGCAAGTCTGCATAGTCTACTGGATGTAGTATACCACCCTGAAGAATATCATTGTCGTATAATTAGATAATTTGCATAAACAAAAACAAACGATAATTTATTATTCAATGCTTTTGTAACATTTAAAAATTAATAGAATGTTAAAGGTAAGAAAAAAACTGAAAAAAAAAATGTTTATTAAAATTATGCAAACAGAATTGAGAAATCTTTTAAATTTTCACAAGGACTCGTTTTTCATTTTGGTTAAAAATATAAAAATCTTTGGCTGATATTTATGTTCTATATACGAGATTAAAGATTGAAATCTCTATTTTCAGAATCTGTATGGTTTTTTATTGTATTATGGTACATTGGAGGACTCAGGAAGTAGCTCGTCTTAGTAGACTTTTTTTTCAAGGTATTTTGCTATAAATTGGGCAAATTTCAAGATATTTTGAATTGGTTTTGATATTCTTACTATAATTCAAATTGACGAGTCCATAGACACCAAATTCAGCTATATTCACCCGTCCGTAGACACAAAATTCACCTATAATGTCGATGTTTTTCGCCAAAAAAACAAGGTTAACCCCTTGCCATTTTTTTAAAGAAGCAGTGGATCATTTTTTTTGCAAAAATTTTACAGTGCAGTCGTCTACATAAAAAAAACAGCTATTAATAGTTTATTAACTACAACAAAAAATTGGTTAAACATTGATTTAAAATGGTTTTTAAAAGCGATGGGAAATCGCTTAGGGCAATAATAAATTATTAGAATTTTATTATTGTTTTGCAATTAAACGTTTTTTATTTAGAATTTGTTTTTCATTGTTTGATATTATCGATTAAACATTTTTAATAGTTTAAACTCCAGACCTTTAGTGTCTTGTAGCAAAAATTCATAATTTCTGGTTAATTTTAATGAATTTAATAAATTTCCAATTAAAATTTGCAATTTAATTAATTTCCGGTCCACAGTCCATCCATCATTTTTGTAAGTCAACAAAAATTTCAAAGAAAAAATTGTGTTACTTGTTTTTTAATTATTTGAAATTTTAAAATTACAAAATTTGCAAAAAATAATTTAATTAATAACACTAAAAATTTTAATTGATAAAAATTTACCATTATAGACGATTTTTTTTAACTACCGGGGTTATCGATCTTTTCCCACATCATGTGTCATATCTATGAATATTTTAATGGATTTCGTACATAATAATATTCCATTCACATTAAATTAAAACTGATACAATTTCAAGTATGTTACAACATACAAATTTTTGTTATTACAACATAAACAGATTATACAAATCATCGTCGTAATGCGCTTACACATCGATTTTTTATGTGCGTTTGTCTCTCTGGCTGGACAGTATATATACTATAATAAATTGTCTACAATTGGAAGCAAAAACCTTGCTAGACTGGTCTAGGTTTGGTACAAATCAAGAAAAAAGTATGTCTACTTTTACTACTTTTTTTCTGTGTTCAATATTTTTGTATATATAAACATTTTTTCCTTTTAATTAAAATGCCAAAATTAATCCAGTTTTAATTTAAATTCATGTTAATTTTAAATTTTTTTTTACTTAGGGGCCTGATCAAAGTTAATTTTTTTGCAATTACAGCAATGAAAGTAAAAAGATAATAGCTTCAGGAGCTTACTATATATTTTTACCAATTAAAAGCCAATACTTTCCATTGCAATCATAGTAAAATATTTAAATGTCTTTTTATTTTAAATTTTAAAATTCTTTCATTTAAATTTAATCCTCCCGCAGGTAAACTATATTAAAGTCCAGCAGATTTTTAACCTAATAACGCACTTTTCTTTTTAAATTACATGATCAATTTTAACTGAAATTGATCGTATAACCTAAAGCATAAAAAAAATGGTAAATTTTACTAATAAAGCCTACAGGGCTTTTAGATATTATACCAATTTTTGATTACTCATTCAAAAATAGTAAACTCGTTTACGATCAATGATCATCAATCAATTTTGCATGCAACATAACATTATTTAATCGCATGCGTTTTTTTATGCTAAATATGTGAACGTTTAATGAATGGACAAACTAACAAAAAAAAATGTATAATATTATAAATAAAAATTATATAAATTTTATTAAGAAATTTAAGATTATTCGATTTTACGATTTATCTGCGTGAATGCGTTATAAAATATAAATCTGATTATTAGTTTATGGACTTAAAGTAATATTTGAATTGAGGAAATCGTTTATTGGTAAGCGGTCCTTTGAACCAAAATCTACATTTTTTTATCTACATTTTATATATATATATATATATATAGATTTGGTCTGCACTATTTACCATTTAGAATTGAGATTAAGTGCGTTTAATATTTTTAATAATAGGAATATAAAAATATATTTCGGAATTTTGTCTGGCAACGATAGGAAAATATATAATTTTTTTTTATAATTAATGACAGGAAATTAATAATTTTATAGTCTGGATATTTAATTTTTAATATTAATATAGGTAAATATTTATTGATATTATTTTATATTATAAATAGAGATTTCAATCATTATCTAATTATAAAACCTAGTCATTATTTTGTGTTTGAGTTCATATAAAAATTTAGTTTTATATATAATTGAATAACTTTTAGCTAGAAAGTGTTAAAATGTTCGATTATAAATTTATTTTAATAGTTATTATAAAACTTTAGTGGTAGTTAGAAAAATAATTATTTTAATTAAGGATATATTTCCTCTATTACTAATATAGTGTTAAAATTATGCTTTTTTAGAGCCACAGTAGAGTGGCAGGATTTGTAATTGTTACAACTAAAATGTAGAAAGTTTTATTGTAATTTTTTACTAAAAATAATTCACCATAAATTAATTTTTGGTATGAATTTTAAGGGCTCATTGGTAAGAATGAATTAATTTTCCATACTCAATTTATAATTAAAAATTTATTGAAAGAATCTTGATTTCTAATATGAAAAATCAACAATGTTAAGGCACAAACTCGAAAAAAAATATTAAAAATGAAATTTTTTTTGTATGTGAAATAACAAAAGTATTAAGGCACAAGCTCGAAATTAAAATTTTTTTTTCAAAAATTTTTTTATATGGAAAAATCAAAATAATTAAGACAGGAACCTTAAAAAAATATTCAATCATCAACATTATTTTTATATGAAATGCAATTATTAAGCAAATTTTTATGAAAAACGAAGATTTATAGTGTACATATATTTTACCAAAACTAATAATTATTTTTCATTATTCTTTTTTCCTCATATTTTAAATACAAATCTTTTGTTTAATCTTCCTGATTATAAAATACTCACGATATTCAATATTGATAATAATATTTAAAGAAACCACATGTCTTCTATTAATGAAGCATTTTTACAATTCAAAAACTACATGATTATTTTTATTCTATCAAATAATAAATAGTATATTTTTTTCCCAATGTTATTGCAAAAATAAATGTTAAATAATATTTTTGAAATTTATATTTCATCAGAAAAACTAATATAAATTGTAATAATAATAATTCTACATATTTCTTGCATTAAACTTCATTATTACTTAAAATATATCTTCAAACAAAAAAGACACATGTCCTTGACTACCATACATCATAAACATAAACCATGATATAAATTATTATTATATTAATTTAAATAATCTATTCAATTATTCCAAAAAAAAATCTTTGAAATTATAAAATCTAGAAATGAAATCATAGCAAAAAAAAAAAACAAATATTAAAAATTTACATATTTCTGAACAATCAAAAGTATTAAGCCACAAACTCGAAATAAAAATCATGATACTTGTAGATTTGTAAGCAAAAAAAACTAAAAATTATAATCTCTTAAGTAAATACATAATATTTAAAAATGATTCTTATTACTATATTATTATTATTATTGTCTCTTTGGCTCTATATAAGGAAGCAATCCAATTAAAATTACTTTGACACAATCAATCAAAATTTTCAAGTAAAAAAAAAAAACTATTGACCAAAACACACGACACAACAAAATTGATTGTTTACTCATGTTCAATTTATGCAAAACTATAGAAAAAATGTTTAAATGTACACAGAAATTTTACTTTAAATTTATACATAAAACAAGAAATCCTTGCAATTTTTTTTTTTTATATATTTATATTCATAAACATTTTTGCATATTTTCT
Source organism: Empis stercorea (assembly GCA_949752835.1). Taxonomy (NCBI): domain Eukaryota; kingdom Metazoa; phylum Arthropoda; class Insecta; order Diptera; family Empididae; genus Empis; species Empis stercorea. Next base: position 47,709,259 of record OX457089.1, read on the forward strand.
GATTATTTTATTTAAATAAATAATTCATGGTAAAAAAAAAGAAGTGAACTGATTTTTAAAGGGTTTTCAAAATATAAACAAAAAATATATTCTGAATAGCCTGATGTCAAGTATACCAAAAAAAGAAAAAAAACGATAGTAAATCGGTGTGAAAATATCCATTTGTAAAATATAAATAAAAAATTTAGTTCAGATATTTTTCGGATAAATATGCCAGAAGGAAAATCAAAATAAACATGAAAAAAATTTATTAACATATGAAAATTATATTTTTAAATTATTCCAAAAAAAAAAACCAAATAGGAAAAGTTATGAATATTATTTATGATAAAAATATTAAAATACAAAAATTGAAAGTATAAAAACTCTTAAAAATATTATTATTATTATTACACAATAAAAATATATAATAAATAATTCATTAAAATATTTTTTTAACTTCACTATTTCTTTTTTTTTTAATAATGCAATTTATGTTATAATTTGTTTGAAAACATACCGAATACATGATTTTTTTATTTAATTTATTATCCAAACACTTTTTTGAAGAACGTGAGTATATGCGATAACCGAAAAAATATTTTACTATTTTTATTTTTTCAAAATAAAACCAAAAATCCTCTAAATATTAATAATAAATTTTATTTATCAAAAAATTAAATTTTATGTTTTAATATCTATAAATTTTGTTTTATGAGCGAACATGAAATCGTTACTTCGTACAAAATTCAACTAAACTTAATTTTTCAATTGTTAGTAATATTTATAAAAAAAAAAAATAATATATAAACCAGGGTAAAATTTTCAGTGTACCCATAAAAGCTATAAAATATAAAACAAAACCAACATAAAAAAAAAGCTTAATTTTTATATCCCTTTAAGAAAGGCAAAGCTCTCATTGAATTATATGGTAAATAATTGGTAAGTAACTTTTAGGAGGAACTAGGTGAAAGCTTTATAATTTGGGTTTAATATAAGTTTATTCCCAGATTTTTATTATATAATTTTTGCGGTGATTGAACTCATTTTCAAAATAATTTTATCACATATTGTTAATAATTTTAATGTAAAATTACGAAAAATTATATGAATTTCAAAATTCACCAAAAAAAAAAAAAAGGTGTAAATTTTTTTTGAGATAGGATTTTCAAATTTAAAATTAAAAGAAATATATATTGTGGTAAATAAGTTTAATGATAATTCGGTGCTGTAGGTCATAAAAATATATTAAATATAAATATGATACTATTTTTATTTTTTATTTTAAATTGATTGACAGATCAAAATGATTATTTTTTTTTTATCTTCTGGATTTTTCTTACACATATTTTATTTTTAAGTGATCATATATATATATATGATTATAATGCTTTTATGTAGATATTTTTTTTTTTTATAATGAGAGAGAAAATTAAATCATTAAAAAAAATATACTTAAAAGTACTTTAATAAAATGTATTTATGGTTTGGTATTAATTAAAAAAATTCAAATAAAGGTTAAAATTAATTCGAAATTTATCCAAAAAAAAACAAAATTATTTCTTAAATTTTAATCATTTAATTTAATTGCATTTGATATCAATTAAGTATAGTTTTATTATTGGTATATATAATATGAAAATAAATCTGAGTATAATTTTCTTGTTGTTGTTGTAATGGAATATTGTGTAATATATATTTATCTTAAAGTAGCTTAACAAAATTTTTAATTGTGTAATAGTTAGTTAAAAGATTAATTAATTTTATTTACTTTTTCTTATATTTTTTTTATTAATCTTATTACCGCGTGAAACTTGTATTTTTTATTAATTTATAATTAATTTATTTTTTTAATTTTAATTGATAAAAATATTGTAGGTTTTTTTGATTTAATTTTTTGTATCTATATATAATTTAATTAATTTAATTCAAATAAATTAAGTTTTTAAATTTGAAAAAAAAAAAAAACTGAATTCTTTATTATTGGAAATCAAAAGTATTAAGACACAAACTTGAAATTAAAATAAATAATTTTTGTAAATTTTTTTTAAGATCAAAAATCAAAAAAAGTTAATTCACAATCTCGAAATAACAATTAAAAAAAATCAGAAATTATTTTTTTGTATGCTTGAGTCAAAAGTATTAAGACACAAACTCGAATATTAAATGATGTGAACTAAAATAATTAACTTAAAACTTTTAATATTGAAAATTTTAAAAAAAAATTATATTAAAATATATTCAAATATATATTTATTAAAAGCTGATTAAATGATAAAACCACAATTACAATAATATAAAAATGGCAATACAACAAATCATTTCAAAAAATTTCGTTTTGTCTATCGAACAATTTGGACTTTTTTAACCTCTTTATTTTTTTTAGTATACAAAATGTTTTCGAACAATATTCTTCTTCTTCGATTTTTATAATATTTATCTAAGTTTATTAATCTTATTCCAATAATTTTTTTAATCCATAAATATCATTTAATTTCATAAAAATAACAATATCTTATCCTTAAAGGTTATCTTATGTTTATCTGGTTGAATTTTTTTAATGCAATTTTTAGTTTAAACAAAAATTTTAAATTTTACTTATTAAAGTCCAATAAATAGTCATTTTCCAAAGGCCTCCAACAGATTTTACTTTAAACCAAAAATTGTATTGTATAAATATTTTATAAGACAAAAAATATAAAGGCGTTAAGGTGCGGATGAATTAATATTTAATTTTAACTTGTACATAAATTGTTTAAAAGCGATTTCGTGTTGAAGATATTGTCACCAAAAACATTGCCCTAAATTTTATAAAAGATCAAGATATAAATTAAACAGAACTAGAACAATTTAGTAGCAATTATATAATTTATTAGTTTCAATTTTGGTATTAAAAAAAAAATTGTTATATTATAAAATTTTATTATTACATTTAAAGAATTTTGATAAATATTAGATTTTTTTTCCAATTTTCTAGAATTTGAAATTAAACCATAAAAGGTGTTTGAAACACTTAAAAACCAATTTGTTAACAACGAATAAATCAATCTTATTGGAATTTTGTTCATCACCAAAAAAAATTTTAAACTATATTTTAACCTTGCTATATAAGATTGAAAAATCAAAGCAGCATTATAAATTTTTATGATTTCTTCTTATTTTGGATTTTCAGTTAAATTACCAAAAAGTAATTAAAGTAATATTTTAAATTCCAATTCTTTTTATTAAAGTTCAATTACAAAAATTAATAAAATAATCTCAATCTCAATAAAAGATTACGAATTTTTTTTACAGAAATAAATAAAAAAAATCACACAGATGATTTACAATTTTTTTTTGAAAGACTTTTGCTTTCAACTTGTTAATTTCTATATGGTATATATTAATAGTATTACGCTCTAAAATAAACTTGGAATTATGTAATTTTTCGCATTTTCTACGAATTTATGTCTGGTCGGTTAGAAATATACATGTTTGTTTATACATATATATGATACTTTTAAAAACTATAGAAAATATTTTATCTATTCAAATAACATTTTCACGTCTGAAACTTTGTTTTTCTGGAAACTATATTTTTTTATATATTTTTGGTACATCGCGTCTCTTTTCAAAATCATGATTATTTTTAAAAAGCCTAAATGTAATTTTTGTTGAGCTAATTTAAATAGTATAAAAAAAAATTCAAATAATTCTGTTTCGCCTTTAGTTAAGAACATGACATAAAATAGTTGGCAATTTACATTTTTTATTCCACATTATAATATATTAAAAATTGCATATAATTTATATTTCTTGTTGCATATATAATGAAAATCTTTGTGACTCTAATAATATATAATATTAATTTTTCCCATCATAACTTCGATTATAATACATTTTGTGCACAGGGTCATGTAAAAGGCAACACTTCTTTGAAAAGTTGAATTTATTGAAAAGTCAAGAACTATTGAAATGAAACTTAGGTGAGTTGTGTTTAATATAAAATATTCGCAAAATTGAAATTTTTGACATATAAGCATGATTATTGACTTATCTAAACAACCCTGAATTTTTTTTTTCTAAATTTAATTTATAAATTACTATTAAAAGTGATGATTTATTTGGGCTCATTAACCTTTCAATAAGACTAATAAATAATATTATAAAAAAAAAAAAATTAGTATTAAAAGTGCTAACTTTGTGCATTTAGGATGTAAAAAATCGTTTTTAAGGTTTGGTTTATTATTATATATTTGTTGGGTCTATTATATTATTGAAAATTTGTTTGTAGTTTTGCAGCTATTGCCTTAGATAATGTAAATTTCTAAATAATAGATCTTTATATAAAATTAGACATATGAAAATAAAAGTAACTTAGACAGAAACTCAAGAAAAAAACAATAATCTTAAATTTTTATATATGAAAAATCAAAAGTATTAAGGCACGAACCCGAATTTTTTTTCCGGAATTGAAAGTTTTTTAGTGTGAAAAATCGAAAGTACTAAAAGGCAAAAAATCGAAAATATTATTGAGTGAAAATTTCGTATGACTCTAATTATTAAATATCAATAAATTAGATAATTTCGTCCTTCGTTCAAAATTTTTCAATTATTAATGAAGGATAAAATTAATAATAAATTTCCTTTTTTGATTATAGTTTCATCTGCTCTTTGTCTACAAAAATTATAATGAGCTTTGTACTAATTTAGCAGGGATGAAAAACTTGTACCAATGTAGATTATATAATATACCAAAAGTATATCTAATATTTCACTATATAAACTTTAAATTTATTAATTTGAAATAAATAAATTAATTATAAAATTAAAATAGATTGAATTTATTTCATGTCCACCCCTAAAAAAATTATATATAAAAAATAATTAACGATTACTTTGTACAAATTTTACCAATTAAGTGGGTGTTCCCGAAACATCATCAAGAAACAATTCGTGTTCAGCTCTTTTTTTTTTTGCCAGTTTTGTTATTTTACTAAAAGATTTATCACAAATGATTATAAAAATTACATGAAATTGAGCTTTGGTATCTATATATGCAATATTAAATAAAAAAAAATTGTGAAAAATATTGTTCAAAGTAGCTAAAAAGTGTCTGCAAAAATTGATTGCTGTCCCAATAAAGTCAATCAATTTTTTATTGATATTTTATTGTGTATTTTTTTTATATTATTTTTGGTATATCGCCGCGATTTTGTATGCCATTGAGTAATTAAAATGTGAATAATTTTCAAAATGCAATAATAAATTTTTGAATTAAAATAAATAATGCTCCTTTTTTTTATATTGCACAAAGGTTGGAAACGTGTAGCAGAGATTTTGTGTTAATGATCTGCAAAAAATAAAGGTTTTATAATAAAAGTTCATTTTTTGGTACATTAGAATTTAATATATAAAAGTTAATTGTATAATGATTTAATTTTAATGAAATATTTATAAATTATATATTATGTATTTATTTATGGGAAAATAATTTTTCTTAATTTACTGCTTTGAACTTGATAAAAAGCTGAGAAATATTCAATATCATTATCTGAGGTTTTATATTTTTAATTTTGGTTTTATAATAAATATTTTATTTATTGTTGATAATTTAGACGCTAAGGGCATTGAGTTTCGCATTTTCGGAAATGTGGTAAAAGCTTTTTTGATTTCTTTTTCATTAAAATTTCGAGTTTGTGCCTTAACACTTTTGATTTTTTCCATCGAAATTCTTAGAACATTGAATTATTTAGTAAATTTTCTTGCTAGTTAAACAAATTAATCTTAAATAGGAAATTGCATATGACTATTTATTAATTTATTTGATATATTATTCACTTATTTGACAGTCAAATTGATTTTGCCTTCGACTATACTAAATTTAAGTATAACAGGTATTTATTTTTTAGATTTTCAATTAAATTTACTTTATTCCATGCCCTAATATTAAACTCTTAAAATTTCTCAAGAGACATAATAATTATTAACTATATAATAAAGTACCATAAATTAAGGTTGGCTTTGTCAGATACTATATTTTTAAAATACTACCTAAAATAGTTATATAAATTAATTTGTTGGTTTTAAATTATAATTTCAAAAATAACTTTTTATACTATTCGATTAAATTTTTTTTATTTCCGCCACGACCCCACAAATTAAATATATTTAAAAAAAATTATATTTTTAACATTTCCTTTTTTTTTACACACACAACATGTCACAAAAAAAATTTATTGATTATTCATAAATGCAAACTGAATATATGACAACATTAATAATAATATCAATTAATTCCAATCATTATCCGTTTTATCAACTCAATAATAAAAATTCAAGGGCATACAAAAAAAAAATTATTATTAAATTCAATTTTGGTGACACATTTGATATATGAAGCCACTTAAAATACCAAATTGTCAACAAAAAATATTGGTAAACCAGGAATTTAGAATTTACAATTTGCTCTCTGTCTGATATTCAACAACAACAAAATTTTTTTTTAATAAGCTTTAAATAATTTTATTAAAATTATCTGTTTTTGTGCCAGAGCATCGAAAGTGAAATCTGCTGCTAAGAACATGACCAAAGTCCAAAATCGCAAAAAAAAAAAAAAAAAAAACAAATTTGTATTGATCGCCTGCGTCCATGATCTTAAACAGTTTATTGACATTATGCTTGTCATATAACATTAAAATTTTGGTTTTAAATAAAATCTGCGAAACCCTAAAAGCTATTTTACTGCTGCTGGCTATAATAAAAACATAAAAATGTGCCTTTGTTCATTTATGATTTAATCGTTTCAGGTTTTTTTTGAAAAAAAAATAAATTATTAACACTATATTTTCCTCGGTTACACCTCTTTCATTTATTAAATCATATGTGTGATATAAATTTTATGTACGTACGTGCTGTCGATATTATAAAGAGTACAGGAATATATAGCAATAAAAACATAAAATAAAGATTGTTGTATATTGTAAATAATATGTAACATATATGACAAAAATACGAGTCATACCCTGAAGCCAGGGGAAACTTGTCTTTTTTCTTATACCTGATATGCAGATAAAGTTTTTATATACATAAAATGTGGACGAAGAGCTAATAAAATTATGTTTGTCATCGATTTGAAAATGAAAACAATGTGTAGGCTATAAAAATTTTAGTTATCCGAAAAATTGATGATGTTTTGAATATTTTTGTTAGTCATTAAATACGGGAAATTTAGCAGGTTGTGAAAGAGAATTATATTACTTACTTAACATTATTTATTTATTACTTAACAGAGAATCGTTTACACGCTGATGCTTTGCAAAAATTATAGATTATGTACTCAAGATTATCGAATATCTATAAAACTGTATATGTACTCTTAGATATTAATTACATAATTGTGAGGATTAATGTGTTTCCTAGGAATTGTGTAAATTTTAGTTTATTTAAATTTGTGATTCATTAAAGTTTTTCCTGGTATTTTTAATTGGAATGACAATCGGCATTATTAATGCCAACTGATAATTTTATTGCTTTTTATTATTATATTTAAATTTTCACAACATTAATTTTTATTCTGATTCGGAATCTTTACCGAGGAACCATTTACATTTTGTGGTCATCATCTTTCGACCCATTTTCCATCCCATTTTAAGCGAAAGTCATAACTTTCAAACTGTAACATATACAAAAAAAAATTTGTTTTTTAAAAATGCTTAGGGATAATCTGGTTTTACATTTTACTTTTTATTTCGTAATATTATTTAATATTTTTCTTACATAACAAATTTTTTGTTTATGGAATTTTCAAAATTTTGAATCTGTAAAATTTTCTACCACATTCGGTTTTTTTCCATCCACACTATATAAATTTTAATAATGTTCTGGAGTTATATTTCACAGTCAAAGTTAGAAATTAATGTTTAACGTAATTTTTACAAATTACCAACAATTTATTACTGATAAATTATCTTTTTTGGGTAATAATGTCCTTTCATAAATATTTATTTTTATTTTTTTTGCGTAATACTTCCAATTATTTCATGATTATTTTGAAAAAAAAAACTGTAAGAATTTCTATGATGGCAATTGAAAATATAACGAAAATATAAAAATCGTGCAATTGTTTTTCATCATTTTTTTGTTTTGATTAATTGGTACAATGCAACTCATTGGCAGGTAGTAATTATTGATAGTTTAAATATTGTTTATTATTGATAAATATTGCAATTTCTGATTAAAATAATATTGAAATTTTACTCAATTGCAAATATAAATATTAATACATTTTGACTGGTAACATAATTTTTGTTGGAAAATATTTTATGATGGAAAACTTTTGTGTACGTTATCGTTTTGGTAAATTATTTAATTTTTAAAAGTAGACCTTACGATATAAAATGAAATAATGTTAATTGTTTGTACACGTGGCCGATTAGGTACTGCAATTTGTTAGGTAATTATTGGAACAATATTATAGTCGGTAGTCAGTAGACTTTGTTTCCTTATAACACAGAAATTATATAGTATTTATATGTATTACATGGGCTTAAATTAGAGCTACTAAATTTGTCATTCTTAAAATAGTTAATTAATTTTATTTTCATATCAATTACAAGAAAAACAACAAGAATTTTTTATATTAACCATAAATAATTTAAAATTACAAAATTATGTAAAATTATCTTAAAAATTTATATATAGAAAAATTACAATTTATTATCTGTTCGTATTTCCACCCAAGATTTGAAAACTAAATTAATCATAGTCGCTGAATGAATGAATACAAGAAGAATTTTCTATGCATTTTCAAAATATTTGTATAAATTGGCGTAGGTTATAATTGCACTACTCAACATTCTTTTTTGCCTCATTGGTAAATTCGTTCACTAAAACATTACCGAAATAATTGAAATTCATTTAACATAATATCTTGAACTTATATGTCAAATTACAGATTTTTTGTTGGTATTTAATTTATTAATTAAAGTTTAATGATCTAATGAAATAGTCAGGAATTAAGACTTTGATTATTATGTTATGTATTTAACATTTAAATTGTATAGTTTCAGAAATTTGTAATATACTTTATTAATATTGAGTAAATTAAAATATTTTTGAATAATTTATTACTTATTTTTAGTAATTTGACATTGAACATATTCACAGTCCCATTTTTAATTAATCGAAATTCAAATTTCACATTAATACAAAAAATTTCACTTATTTTTAGATAGATAACCAAAAAAAAGTTACTTTTTTCAATGTTAAAATTTACTGATGAGAATTATAGAAAAATTTATGCATCAATTACAATAAACTTAAGATATTTTTACCATATGCTTAATGGTATTTAAATCTTCTGCCAATTTGGTATAATTGCTTGAAATTTTAGAAATATTACGAAAATAGAAAAAGATTTACCTTTTTTCCTGCTAAAATTCATGCAATTTTTATGATTTTAAGCTAATTTCCGATATAGAAGTAGATAAAAAAATAGTATTTTCATATAGAATCATTTTTGTATGATGGCTCATATTTTTTGACAATTTCTTTTGGCCGACACTTTGGACACTTTTTATGTAGAGGGTTTTGTTGGTTAATTTCCACTAAACTTTCTATGACTTAACTAACCTACAAAACAGAAAAAAGGTACCTGAAATTACATAAAAAATTTATCATAATATTTAATTATTTTTTATTTAACATTTTATTTTTATATTCTCTTAAATTTATTTTTATACAAATATGTATATTTATATATATATATATATATATTTATAATGTTGCTTTCGTAAATAGAATAACACGCTTAAATAAAGTATATTTTTCAAAAAATAAAACATATACAGGTAATAACTTTCAGGTATATGGATGAATTTTGTTTTGTTGTTGTTGTTGTTGTTGTTGTTGTGTTTACTTTGTTTGAAAATATCTTACAAACTTACAATTTAAGCTTAAATCTAAATTACATATAAAAAAAAAAGAAATTCCCAAAAACAGAAAAAGAAAATTACATTTTTTATCGAATGAAACACAAAATTAATAACATTTTACTATAATATAAAAATCTAAAAAAAAAAATTTCAATAATTCCAATTTTAATATTTAAATATAATTTTTTTCCTTAATTTTTAATTAAATATAAATTTAGCTTTTTCCAAACATTTTACTTTACAATCTTTTAAAAAGGCATTTTTCTTCACTTTTTTTTATTTCCTTGTACTTTCTCACTAATTAATTATAATTTTTGTAATTATAAAATCCTTGATTTAATTTTTTCCCAAAAAAATAATTTTATGTACCAAAAAACCATAAAATATCAAAAAATTTCATAATATTTTAAATTTTTGTTAACCAAATTATGTTAAACCAGTTTAAGGATTAAATTTTTGAACGCATTGACTCCTTAAAATTTATGGTTTATTAATTCTCATTTGGGTCACCCTTGTCCTCATCACTGACATACATTCTCGTTAAATCAGACGAAGCAGATTCGGTTTCACAATTACTGAAAATTATAACATAAATAAATTAAATTTTTTTTTAAATATTACTTAAAATTATTTTAATTTTTATTGAAAAAGTAAAACTTGTATTTTATAAGCGCGGCAACGCAATGAATGAAGAAAAAAATTTAAATCAAATCACTTTTACCAACTTTTAATTCGCATGTGAAGATTGGTTGGGCGCGAAATAAATAAATAAATATATTTGAATAGTCATGTAAACAGAAATAAATATACATTCGCCAGTAAAAGCGAACATGAAAATTTGATTAGATATTAATGGTTTAATGCGGTCCCGGATTCAAGTTTTATTTTAGAGTTAAAATTTAATATTTTTCTTAGTGTAATAAATTTACTTATCCGAAACGAAATTATATTTTCTATTGCATCTGTCAAATATTCATATATTCGGAAACTAAACTATAACATATATTATTATTGCAATGACATTTAAATTGTAATTATATTGCAACTAAAATATAAAATAAACATTTGTAAATAATTAAAAACAATTTCCCAGATATACAAATAAAAATTGTAGAAAAATTTGTACATGAAATAAATTCGTATTTTTTTTTTTACATGCCAATTAAAAAACAAATTTAAATTCTACTTCATTATTTTAATCTTACAAGTGCACCAAGCATAAAATTGACCAATAATTGAATTATTAGATTTCTAAATTGAATTAAAATAAATAAATATTTAAATTCTATTAATGTCATTAAAAGAATTTATGTTACTTTTAGTTAAATAATAATAATAATTTTCACCTTTAATTTATTAGTTCAATTAATGCTTGTAATTTTGTATTTTTTTTTTTGCTGTTTTAGGATCATGACTTTTATTAAACGTTTTAAAAGCTACAATAATAATAATAAAGATTTCTTGGTATATAATTAAACTAACAAAGTTGCCGAAGTCATGTAATAAGATGCAGTAATAATATTTTCATTTAAAAATTATAGTTATAGACTAATTATTATAATTATTTTATACTTTTTCGACTCATTAACTTTTTTATTGCATCTATTAAAGAGAGTTTTGGTATGTTGCTTCATTGTTGTGCCATTTTTCATGATTTTATTTTGATATTATTTTAAACGTAGGCGTTTTTCTGTTGATAGGAGCACGATTGAAGGTGGCATGATATACTATCTATATAAATATGACAATGTTTACACAAGAGAGTGAAAGGTTTAAGTACAATTTTTTTTTTTTGGGAATTTATTTTAAAGAAAATTTAATTTAATCGTCAATTTTTTTTTTGTAAGACTATTAATTTATTACTCAATTCTGTGCATAAATGATTATGGGGGAGATTTTGTATGTAATTTCAGATTTATTAAAGTTAAACCTTTTACAGGGTGATTAAAATTAATTTGTTTGCAAGATCATTGAAATTTAATCTCAACATTATTCCCTCGAAGGTCGAAGATAATCGCCTCGAAGAAAAATTCTAATTAATGAGAGATCCGTCTTTAAAAGTACATGCGAAAAAAATCATTCTGCGTATTTGCCCAGAATAATTTCAAACTTGATTCATATTTGAGGATTTTCCCAATGTTAAATTAAAATCGTTTTAATTTTAAATATGTCACGTTGTAGTAGAGTGATGGGAAAATGTCTAATGGGATGTCATTGACATACTATCAACTGTTGAGCAACAGAAGAAAAGAAAATACCTCAAACCCATCTTAAATGAACAATATCAAGTAAATGATGACCAAATCCTGACTTACATATAAAACAAGCTTTAATTCCCGAACAGTCAGTGAATCACTGAACCACTCTGTTAACATATGGACACCCATCACAAAAGGTTATAACAAAAGGTTAATTTCAACAACAAAAAAATTGTTCCGAGGGCAAACACGAAATGTAACGCGCGTTTAAAATAATCATTCATAATTTAAGCAAAAAAAAAAAAAAATTCCCTTGTAATAAAATCCATAATAAAAAATTATTATGAGAAATTTAAAATTACCACAATTTAAAAAAAGCTTTTACAAAAATCAAAACGAAAAAAAATTGTGGTCAAAAAGAAAAATTGCTTTTTTAATGGTATATCTTTCTATGATTTAATAGATTCTAAATATGATTTTGTCCAATTTCATAGTTTGGCGCATTGTTTCTATTATAGTATAAACACAAAAATAATTTTCATTAAAAAAATTCCTTTTTTGGTACTTATAAAATTATTCAATTTAATTATAAAAAATTAAATTTTATTAGAAAATATTTAAAAAATTTTTAATGATAAATAATTGGATAATAACTAATAATAAAGAGACTATATATGATAATAATCACAAATTGATTAAAGACTCTCAGAAAATGAATAATTCTAAATAATATTTTAGTATATATATTAAAATATAGTTTTTTTTTGTGATAATTTCTTATGATCTTTGATAATTTATTGATTTTCTGGAGGCTTTATACTAAAAATTTAATGAAAAATATTTTCCAGAATTTTCTAGTATATATTCATTTATATATTGTGATTAAATAACAAACCATTTTTAAGAAATTAAATTTGTTAAAGTTAAATCATGCTTAAAATTACCGAGTGGACAATATATATAAATAATTTAATTCAAATTTACTTTAAATCACGAAATATTTTTAAATTAATTAAATCTCTTATGGACATTAAATAATCAATCTTTGCATGTTTAAGAATTCTTTTTTTTTTTTTCAAGTAGGTTTTTTTTTATATAAATTTATTGATTGAGTCAAACTGTTGAACCGAAAGTAAAATAACAAGCCTATAATATTTTTTGTTTCATTGTTGCAATATTTACAAAGTGACTCAAAAAGTGTTTTTATTTAAATACTCTTGTTTAGTTCGTTAAATTAATTTTATGTCTTATTCAAAGAATGCGTAATTTTCTATAAAACTTTCAAATTCACAATTTCCAAATGAATTATTCAAATTGGATTTGGAATAATAATAATTCCCATTTGAATTATTTGTGATACTGCAATAACTCATTAGTTTAACATTAAAGTGGAACACCTTAAACAATAAACCCAATTGTTAATTTTATTAAACTAAATACTAAATAAAACCTATACGTGATTAACAGAGAAAAACGCAAAATTTCAACAACAACCAAAAATCTGTAATATTTATTAAATTCCCAAAAGATGAATCGCCAATTTATTTTCTGTTTGATTTAATATTCATTGAATTTTTTCTGTATATATGATAGCGTGCACAATTATTTTTCTAATCTAACGTCAATTTTCAGCCTCTTATAAAGTATATTAATGGTAACTGGGTACTTAAAAAACGCACACACAATGCGAACTAAAAATAATATTTGCTTAAATTTTTGACCACCATGTTTGAATAGCTATAATTTCATAAAGCCTAGAAACTTTTTATCCTATATTGTCTCTTTTTGGTTAAAATGTATAATACAGAAAATTTTTTGACGAAATGATTTAAATTTAAGGAGCGCCACACCTTAGAGTGAATATTGTTTGGTATATATATAAAAAAAAAAGAATGTACAAGTAAATAATTTATTTTTCGTAGAATTTTTATGTAATTAAAAATTGATTTTGACATTTTTTTATTGATATTTTTAATTACCTAAGATCACTGGACGGTGATGCAGCTGGATTAATACCATTTGAACATTTACTTTTCATTACAACTTGTAACCAATTTGGTACAGAAGATGCTGCAGCTGGATCTGGTGTAAATCTATAATCGAATAAATAAAACATATAAAATTATGTAATTATAAATTTTTTGCATGTTAAATTCCAATTTAATTATTTCAAATTTAATCTTTTTCTGTCTATCAATACCAACCATTAACAACAAAAAATATTATTGGAATTTTCAAGTAAAAACCCGAAAAATTGATTGAAAAATATTTTCTTTAACAATCATTAATAAAATACAAAAAAAAAAAATTATTTACATTAATCGATATCGAAAGGTATTTTTTATTTATAATAACTCAAACTGTGCACAGTTTTGTCCTACTATTCAAAATTTATCTAATAAAACAGGAAGCTTTAGTATTTTTTTTAAGCTATACACACAAGAAAAAAAATCTTGATTTTAATTAATTGGTGAAAGAAGGTGTGGACATTATTACATAAATTTGAAATTCAATCATAATTTTGGTTTTTTTTTTATGATTTTAATTTGAAATATTACATTTTTAATGTACAATTTACCTTATAATTGAATTGGAATGTTTAGTTTGAACAGAAAATGATTCACTGATTGTACCATCATGTTGTTTTAATACAACTGGTTCATCTGTTTCAATTAAATCAATTTCTTCACAATCATTTAATAAATTTATATCAAATTTTAGACAATCTATAAATGTGGAAAAATATTTAATTAGTATTTTGTAGAAAACTTTCTATATTAATTACTTAAAACCAGGTAATTTCACAAACTTACTTCTATTTACTTGTCCCAATTTCTGTGCTGTTTTATACATTATCTCAGCTGTCCAAAAATGTGGTATTCGTGCAAATACACTACCAGCATCTACCGGCAAATGAAAACCAAGTTTATGTAGTAATAATATAAATGGTTGATGCATCATTATTGATGATTGTTCTGTAGTCCATGGTACTAATGGAATTGAATTTTCTTTTACTATATATAATAAGGAAAGAAAAAAAAATTAATTAAAATTGTTTTAATACCTTTAAAAAGTAAAAACTTACAAATACAATGATGTGGTACTGATTCCATTATACGTATTTTACCAACTTCTTCATCATCAATATCATTACATGTTATTTTACCAGCATTTATATTTAATTTAACATAACATGATTCTAATAAATGTTTTTGTAGCCAAATTAAAGAATTCATATGACCATCTTTGATTAATAGATTTCGTAGAATCTACATAATATTTCAATTAAATTGTACAAAAATTGTTTATGAATTTTTTTTATTATGAAATTGAAAATTTACCTGAATATCATCACCAGAAACTGGTTTTGGTATATCACAATTTGATGAATTTGATTCATTTTGATTAAATGAATCTGAATCATGTACATCAATACCAGATTCGGTTGTACTTGTTGATGGTTTCCTTTTCATAATTGTTTTTTCATATTCAATATCTTCAAATTTCATTAGATCATCATAAGCTACTAATGTTATAATGTCCTGAAAAAAATGGATAGAAAATGTTAAATTCTAAATATTTTTAATAAAATATTTTAATATCTAATATCAAATAACAATCAAATGACGTTTAACATATGGTCAACAGATAACAGACAATTAAAAGTTTGCTATAGTAATTATTTGACAGTCAGTTAACAGTACTGAATCTTTACTATATACTAGTGAAGATTTTAATGGAACTCCTAAAAAAGGACAATTCTACTTACTTGCTGTAACAATTGCTGAATTATTGATATTCTTGATTTTTGACGATTTCCATTATCAATATAAAATTTTCGTATATTACCAACACAATCTTCAGATTTTTTACTTTGCACATAATACCAATATAAAATATCCTTTTCTTCTTGTGTCCAAATACTATATATAAAGAAGTTAAAGTAAATTAATTATAATACGAAAAATTCCTTTCATATTCTACAAAATAATATGACACTTACCAATCAGTATTTTCCATATTATGCTCTTTAATCATTTCAGTTAATGATAAACCATTAATTCCTAAATTATTTTTTTGTTGTGTATTCATAAATTTATGTATTACAAATTCAATTAAATCTGACCAATCCTAAGAAGAACAAAAAATTATAGAAAATTTTCATTAAAAAAATTATAATTGTTAACAAAAAAAATATTAAATATTTCAATTTATTTTATTTACATCACAAACTTCATATTCATTTTCCCAAATTTTTGAAAATGTTTTTAATACAACTGGTTGAAATAATGTTCCAATTTGATCCAAATCACCAGATACATGATGCATTATAGTAAATATACAATCATTTACATATTCACCATTATCACGAAAATTCTCTAATAATAAACCATAATGGTACATAACATCAACGCTGGCAAATCTATATATAAAATAAATTATAAATGATTTGTTTAACAAAAATTTAACAAAAATAAACTATTTACTGTGAAATATGATCAACCATTTTAATATTAACTAAATGTTTATCATCTGATTTTGTTACACTATCCAATAACACCAATAATATATGATTTGTAACAATAATATCTTGTAAATATTGTTTTGTATGCAATGATGGATTAAATCGACGTATCAGTAATAGAAATAATGATCGTAAATCTGTTGTTGAACCAATTTGTAATTCTAATTGTCGTAAATATTCACAATCCTCAAATGTTAAATGACTAATTTTCTTATATGTTTCAACTGCTTGTAAAAATTCCCGTATTGCTGTTACAACTAAATGTATTCGACGTAAATATGGTTTCATATCACCATCTTGTTGTCGTGCAGTAAATTCTAATTGTTCACATAATATAACACCTTCATATGTTAAATAACTGATAATATCAAAATTTAACACGGAATTTACTAATTCCAAGTCAAGTTCTAATTGTGTTGCAAATTTTAGGAAATATGTTATTAGCCAAAAGAAATGTGACGTATCAATTGGACTTTTCTGTAATTCAAAATTAAATTAATTCAAATTAATAATTTTTTCTGTATGTAGCTACTTACAAAATCTGTTAATAATTGTGCATGTAATTCTTGTACTAAATAACCATATCCTTTCAATAAAAAATCAACAGTAAATTCCTTTAATATTTTTGATATATCCTCATCTGTTGGTGTATGCTGTACCAATCCTTTCATATTTATCCTAAATTAATCATAAAAAAAAAAAGTGAACGAGCAAAAAAACTCGGAAAAGCAATAAATGAATTTCATTTCATTATTTTTTGAATTTAGATATACTCACAGATTACTTTTACATCTTTTCACTAATTTCTTCCGACGCCATTCTTTTTTATCTTGTGGTGTTATATTTGTATTTGTCCATTGTTTATTACGTGATTTCTGATGATGTGATAGTGGTTTCTGATGTACCGGTTTCTTATCAGGACTATCATCTTCATTACTAGACGTTGATATAGATTCTTGATTTTCTACTTGTGTTGCATAACCACAATCTGAAAGTTCAGAATTTGATGATGGATGTTCACGTTTTTGTGGTCCCAAAATACATGAATTTAATACACCAGAATGTGGTGATTTTTGTGTTATATTTGTTATCTGATTTGACTGAAAAACAAAATTTATGATAATATTAATTTTATTATAAATTAAATTACGAATTTATTTGAATTTATTCTCACCTTTTTATCATTTTTAGGTTTTACTGGTGGCGGAATAAAAATATCCTTGGAAGTGTTTGTTATTGATTGAGCTGATGTTGAATTTTCTAATGATGATGGTTTTTGTTGTACTATTATATTTTTATTTTTATTACAATTTTTCGGTGTATTTTTTGATTGTTGCAACGACTGTTGTTGCTGTTTACCATTTTGTGTTCTAGTCATTGCATTTTGATATTCATATCCTTTACGGCTAACTTCTTGTAATGTTGCTTCAGTATCTTTATTATGTATATTTTGCCGGCGATCTTCAACATTTTCTTTATTACCATTATTACTACTACTACCACCACCACCACCGCCACCATTATCTGATGAATCTGATGTTGGATCAGATGATGTTAACATTGGACTTGAATCACCACTACATTTATTTGGTAATGTTGTTGTATTACTTTCATTATCTTCAGATGTATCACTTAACGATGATTGAAACCAATTATTTAATAATTTTTGTAATGTACTAACATGTTGATCCTTATACATTAATGCAATTAATTGAACAATTGTAATACCCCAATGTGAACGTTGTGCACATGACATTAAAAATAATAAAACTTTATCAATACTTTGTATAAATAAATTCCATAATATGACATTTTGTAATGATGTTTGACCATTACCATTTGAACAATTATTAATACCACCACTACTATGTGGTCCAGTTAAACTTGTTTCTGGTATATGTAATATATTACGTAATAATAATAAACAATTATTTATACTTTTACACTGTGGTGTTGATAATTTTTTTGTATCATTTTCTAATATTGATTTAATACGATCAATTACAGATTTTGTACTTTTTGCATCTGAAAATGCTTCTTTACTAGTTATTAATAATTTATTTAATTCAAATATTGTACAACGACCAACTTCTGTTCTATACATAATATCAACACAGAATAAACATTCAACTGGTACAGTTAAATTAACTAATATTCGTATAGCAGCATCTAATATTTCTGGATCTTTGGCATTTATTAATAATGGTATTAAATCAGTACGAACATGTTGACCAAAACCAATTGCACGACGAAATGTTCTTAATGTTTGATCCTCATATATTAATTGACAATTTATATCCTCAAGGATTGCTAAAATATTATATATACAAATTAAGGGAAAAATGTTATGATATATGACAAAAATTTTCTATTTAGCACTACAAAATATTATGCACTCAGCATTACAAAATTTATGTGTTACAAATTTTTTTACTTACCAAGTGCATCTGAATTTATTATATACGAATCTCCTTCAATTGATCCTAATGATGTAAACGTACTTTGAATCTGAGGACTTCTTAAAAGCCAATCCATTTTTTTTTTTAAATGTTTTTATTTAATGTTTTCGATTTTGATTATGAATCCTTTTTTGCGTACTCATTTAAAAACTTTTTTTAAATTCTCAACGTAAATACGTACAAAAATATTCTAAAAATAAATAAAATATTTCATATACATAAAAAATTTAAGAAAATTAATAAAACTTATAACTTATATAATTTTCAGGACACACAACCACTACACGACAATCAACAAAATGTACTAAATAAAAATTTCCCATTACGCAATTTGCTATAATTTGGTCACATGGCAAGTCAATTAAAATCAAAGCATAATAATAATAATAAATCTGCAAACAAAATAATTTCCTAATTGAAAGTCTGAAAGAAATTTCGTGATAATGAATCCCACCACCTACAATATTTCCTAAACCCAAGTGAGAAAACTTTATGTATTATATTTTCTATAAATAAAATATCCTTTTCATATTCACATGTTTGCAACCTTAGTCAATTTTTCAAATACACTTACATAGCAAAAAAAACAAAAACAACAAAATGTTATGAAAATTTTATGGAAAATTTTTCTGTTGTAGCAATAAGAAAAATGTATAAGAGGACATGTAATTTTCATAATTTAAATAACGTGATCACGTTGCAATTGATGTGATATAAAATTTATCATTTTTATTGTAAATATAATAATTTACGCACTTGTACTAATTAAATTGATTGGGGGAGGGGGGGTGGTGGTTTAATTTAATAAGGTTTATATAATCATTTTTTAAGATTTTTCATATTTTCTTTTGAGATTGTGGGTGGGATAAGAAAATAAGTATTCGTCAAATTTTACTGATGGTATGACGTAATGGAATCGAAATCTCTAGCAATTAATTTAAGGGTAATTAATTGTCTTAGGTGCTCTTATTAGTATAGTGGCATTTAAATGGCTTTGTTGAATGAAAGTCTTCTAATTTACTTTAGTAATTAATTGTTACGTCACAATATGAGATATTTTGGTAAATTTTTTGTATGATTTCATTTTGTGACATTCAAAAAATCTTAGTAATATAATGTAGAAATTAAATAGGATCAGAATTTAGTCGTAATTTTAAATTTACAATTAATTTATAATAAAATAATTCTAATTTCTGTGATTTGATAAGTGCAAACCTACAAGTTTGAGCCAACATGAACCAATACTGATTCAAATTTACGTATTAATAATATTACAAAACTTAGATATTGTTGATTACTATGGAAACTTTATAATACCTGTGGGAAAAAAATTCTAAATCTTACACCAATTTATACATCATAAAAATAGAATTTCATAATGTTGTCAATATGAAACAGTTACAAAAAGTCCTTTATATATGTTTCTATGTCAATTTATCTTAAATGAAATATCACGTAATACTTTATAATTG
This sequence comes from Empis stercorea, assembly GCA_949752835.1. NCBI lineage: Eukaryota > Metazoa > Arthropoda > Insecta > Diptera > Empididae > Empis > Empis stercorea. The sequence goes on from OX457089.1 coordinate 47,729,806, forward strand.
TTTATCAAACTGTAAATTCTTTATTATTGATTTTATATTTATACCAGATAAATTGAAATAGAATTCAACAAAAACTTCAAAACATTTTTGACTATATCTATTAACATCTATTATTAAATACGAATTATTTTTGATTTACAACAAAATTTAAAAAAAAGGATTTATATTTATCTATAATTTAAACATTTCAATAACAGAAAAATATAAATATCTATCAGATACACTCATCTCCTAGCTAGGACATTACATAAAAAAAAATTTGGTTTGAAAACGTTTTTTTTTCTATTTAAAAAAAAAACGATATTTAAAATTATAATGAAATGACGACTACTTGTTGAAATTACATTTTTGTTATATAAATAAAAAAAAAATACAAATATGAAATTTATATTTGAATATGTTTACGTAATGAACCAGGGTGGTACTTTTTACATTTTTTGTTGAAAAAAAGAAAAACTTTTACTTTCAAAATTTTGCAGTAAAAATAAAAGTCATTTATATAGAAGTTTTTCAAATTATTTAAAAGTTTTAATTTATAATTTTAATTTAAAAATTCACATGTTTCAAACAGAAGTCCATAAAATTTTTTTTATGATGATTCAAGTTGTTTTTTTTTTATAATGTGCAATGAAATGAAATGATAGTGCGAGACACAGAGAAACTCATGTTATTCCTCGTGACTTTAATATATAGAATTAAAAATGTGTGCAATTTCTTTTATAGTTATCATTTTTGACAGTTCATTGATTCAACTAATTCAATGCTGATTCAAAAAAAACAAAAATTATATAAAAATTGCAAATTTTGTAGAAATTTGATCCACGCACACGTTATTGACATTTGGAAAGGTGAAAAATATTTTAATGCGTTTTACCTTTGATTTTATTGCCACGTATTAACAAATATTTTTCTTTTTGACAAAATCATTTTTTGGTGATTCGAAATATTTCAATGCTGATCCAAAAAAATCAATTTTTTTTAAATTGCATTTGAAATTCATTGAAATTTATTTCAGGTTGTAACAAATATTTTCTATATGTAAAACTACAAATTTATAAGTGGACTTTAATGGGGACCCACTATGGATTTTGATTTGATAATTTTTTTTTATATTTTTATACCGAATCATTAAATAACAGTAATTTGCTAAAGTTTCAGAATTTTCATAAAGAAAATTTAAATATAAATAATTTGGAAGGAAATAAAATATTGAAATAGGTCAAGATTTTTCTGTTTTATAGTGCAAAAAGGAACTTACCTAATTTTTTGTTTTTGTTTTGTTTTTTTTTTTTTTTTATATAAATATTTATCCAAAAATATTTTACCTCATTAGAATTTCAATTAAATTTTTACTTTATTATAATTTTTTTTTCTTTTGGTTCTTTTAATTATTCATTTTTCAAAATGAAAATAAGAAAATTATTTATGTATAAAATTTTATGTAATATAATTTTCCACAAATGGAAATTCACTTTTATTTAATTTAATGCACTCATTATTTTATGCACATACAAATTTAACACTATATATTAATAATTTCTTAAATATTTATTTAAATTTTTTCTTTAAATTAATTTGAAAATTCAAAACAAATTCACTTAAAAAAAAATTGTTTTTCTTTTTGAATTTTTCTTGTATATAAATTTAATTTGACCCGGAAAAATCGAGATAACAAAAATTTATTTTGAACCTTCAGTCTGAACGATTGTAATGATTCTGAATTATATGATTTAAATAAATTTCTTAGCTTATGGGTATAAAGAATTTGGATAATAGAAAATAGAAATATTTTTTTATTTAAGTTCTAATATGAAAAACGATTTAGAACGAGTCATTTTACGAATATGCAAAAAAAAAAATAACGATTTTTCACGTGGAAATTCAACGTGACTTCATTGATATAATATAATATAAACGTGCAAAATTTACAATCAAAACAAAAAAACATGTTTTTTTTATACATATTATGTTTTCTCTCTTTTTCCATAAAATTCAAAGTATAATAAATTGTTTTTGCTGTTTCTTTTTTTTAGATAAATTGCAAATATTTTATGTTAATTTTCAAACTTATAAAAATATTTTTTTTATTTATTTTTTTGTAGGTTAATAAAAATTAAAATATTAAGACGACACTATAAAATTTACTTTGCCAACCGGCAAACAAACAGATTTTTTTTTGTCATCTCATGTTATCAACGGATTTCAAAAGTAAATAGAAATGAACTTGAAGTTCACTGCTTCACATATGGTAAAATTAGAAACGATTTTTTACATTATTTCCAATAATATTTGATTAATTCTGATTACACTCATTTTTTTACACTTGATCGAATTGAAGGTCAAATTTCATTAAATACCTAAAGTTATGGTAAAAAAAATTATATTTGATAATTTTATTTTAATAAATTACTTTCACCTAAAAATATGTAAAAAAAAAAAATTATAGTGAAATTATGATTTTTACAATAATTGAATTTAAAATTATAGGTCACCTAAAATTATGCAATATAAATTTTCAATGAAATTTTTCTTGACCTAAAAAATAATCCTTACTTTTTTTTTTTGTTTTGATAAAGAATTTGTTATAAGTTTACCCTTAACTTTCAAGTATGTTTATACTGATGATCCAAATTTGTGTTATAATTTAGATATAAATAAAAATATAAGAAATTAGATGTCATGCTGCTTGAGAAATTCTGATAAAATTAAACTATATAAATTGGTTAACAATTTCAACTTAAATTTGAGTTTAATTTAAAGAATTACATTGTTAACACTTCTTCAACTTAAAAAAAAAGATAATTAAAATGCAGTTTTTAGGATATTTACTAATAAATTTTCTTTTGGTTGGAATAATAAATGCAACAGGTTCAGAAAATTTACTAAATTTACAATTAAAATGTTAATTTTGAAATATTATCTAAAAAATTCGTTTTATAGTTATTGAAAAACCAAAATTAGATGGTAAAATTGTTGGTGGTTATACGATAAATATTACAGATGCTCCACATCAAATTTCATTACAAACTACATATGGTCATATTTGTGGTGGATCAATAATAAATTCAAAATGGATTTTAACAGCTGCTCATTGTACAAGGTGATAAAATTTTTAAATATTTTCTAAATTCATTCATTTTTTTATTACAGTGGTCAATCAGCAGAAAAATTAACCATTCGTTTGGGTACATCAACTTATGCCAAAGGTGGACAAATGATTAAAATTTCACGAATTGTACAACATGAAAAATTTAATTATAGTATAATTGATTATGATTACTCACTGTTGGAATTAATTGATGAAATTCAATTTGATAATACAAAACAATCAATTGGTTTACCAAATTTTAAAGATATTCCTAAAGATGGTTCATTGTGTACAGTATCGGGTTGGGGTAATACACAAAATAAAAATGAATCACGTATGTGGTTAAGGGAAGCTGAAGTACCAATTTTCAATCAAGAACTTTGTACAGAAAGATATAAAAAATATGGTGGTGTTACCGAGCGTATGGTATGTGCTGGTTTTGAAGAAGGTGGTAAAGATGCATGTCAAGGTGACTCAGGTGGACCATTAGTACAAAATAAAATATTAGTTGGTGTTGTATCATGGGGTTATGGTTGTGCTAAACCAGATTATCCAGGAGTTTATTCAAGGGTTTCATATGTTCGTGATTGGATCAAAGAACATACTGGAATCTAACTAAAAAATATAAAAAAATATTATGTTAACAATTTTTTATACAAATAAAATATAGTGTACAATATTTTCGAATCATTTCTGTTGGTGGTATATTACTTTTATTAGTTTTACGTATAGTCTTCTGCACGTTTTGTTAAATTGCAATGGGAAATTTCCATGTTTATTTTGAGGCACATAATGATTTGTGTAAAATCAATAACGAATACACATTTTATAGTATAAAACTTCACGTTTTAAAGTTGTTGGATAGTCAGATATTAATTATTGGATTTGTTAACAAATAAAAATTATTAGTAAATTATTAAAAATTCTTAATAATTATTCAAAAATAAAATTAGTACAAAAAAATTGTGGATAAATTTATTGGAAATTTCGATTAATCAATTTATAGAACTGAGATATTTCTATCCAATTTTGTTAAATTAACAATTTACTATTTAAAATGCAGAGATGTTGGAAAATTTTAAATTTTAAATTAACTAAATCGCAAATAATTTCATTACTAAAAAAAACTGATTTAAAAAATGAATAATAAATTTTCCATTGTAATTATTTTCCAAAAAACGACAAAATATCCTGAAAATTTCCTTAAAAACCAAAAAATTTATAAATAAAAACTTAAGTAAATTAATTTTAAAAAAAAAACTTTTATAAATTTTTTATTTTATTTTATTTTTTATAAAAAAAATTCTTAAATATTATAACTTTTTTTTAAAAAAATATTTTCATATAATTTTCATTTCGAAATTAGAAAAAATGATTTCATAATTATATTTATATTTACATAAAATTTAAAAAAAATCATAATTCAACATTTTTGATTTATTCATTATTTAATTTTTTCTGCCTGTAAGAGAAATACATAAAAAATTTTTCCTTAAATTTATTAAATCATTGGTAAATCTAGTGTCTTTGGGGCGATTTGATTAATTAATTCATTTTGTATTTCCAAAAAATTTTGATCGCCCAATTTAAAATTATTTATATATAAAAAAAATATAATATTTCTTAAACGCTAATGACTAAAAAGAAAATTAGAAAATTAATTCTAAAATATTTTTTTGTGTTTTTAAAAGACAAAATTTTTAAATTTATGAAATTTTCATTTTCAGAAAATTTTTTTTTACAAAGATCATTTGAAATTTTTTGTTTGTTTGTTTGTTGTTGTGTTAATTGCCAAAATCAAGATTGAGCTTTTTCGATAAATTAAAAAAGTTCATCTAAATATTATATAATTAAATCTTAAAGATTACTTAAAAAGGAAAATTGGACATTTTACATGAAAAAAAATAGCACCAACGACTATTTTCGAAAAGCCCAAATTATTATTTAATAGCAAAAAAAAAAAATATTTACATTTACACAATACTTTTATATATTACATCAGTGGTTCATTTTCAATTTTAAAATACTAAATTTTATACATTTATTGATTCATTGATTATAAATAAATCGATTTAAACAGCAACTATTTTACTTGGATCAACTTTAACACGTAGAAAAACTGTGTCATCTTTAACGAATGGTCGACGATGTAATAATTCATGTGATATAAATCGTGGAAAACCAAAACCTAATTGATCTGGTTCATTTGATGGCCGTTGAAAATTCTCCCATGATGGATCTGGTACAAATGATTCAGCTACACCACCTTGTCCATTCTGAGATCCTTGTTCAAATAATGTAAATGTAATTGAATGTGAAAATGGCCATTTTAATAATGCATCATATTCACCAGGTAAAACTTTTATATAAACCGATACATGACTATTTTCACCTGGTCCATTACCATTAAGGAACATTGATGCTTGTAATTTGTAACCATATTGACTTGTATAAAATGGTGGTGATACTAATTCTAAACCATCTTTTGTTTGTGCTTCAGTCATTTTAGCTGTCCAATCACTAATTTTCCATAACAATGTACCAGTATAATTTGTACTTAGCTTAGCAACAGCACTTTTAAGCATTTGAATTTGTTGGCCTTGTCTTGTGGACAATGCTACCATTAATGATAAATGTGTTGCTGCATTTGCTTCTAAATGTGATTCTAACATATGTCGGGGTCCTTTAAATCGACAACCAGCATCTTTAAATGAACATGATATTGCTAATGCTTTACATTCATCGCGTAAATGTGATTCTAAATCACCGCGTGCTATTTGACCAGCATCACAACGCTGTGGGCAAGTAATTGGTGCCCGTGGACATGAAACACCATGTATATTTAATGTATCCATTGAAAATTCTCTTTGGCAATGTTGGCACCGTCTTAAACGTTTCGCACAATCTTTGGATTTATGTATTGACATACGTCCGCGTAATACTCGTACACCACATTTTGATTCACAATAAATTGGCTCTTGATTACATGTACCAGTATGCTCTTCGAGACCATGACCAGAAAATTCCAATTGACAAAATTCACATTTTGTACGGCGTTGATTGCATGTGTACTGTAAATGATCAGTCATCATAATTCTTGGTATTTGTGCACCACATTTATTTGGACATAATATGGCATCATGTTTGCATGTATTTAAATGAGCCTAAAAAAAAAACAAGATAAAAAAATTAGATAATTTTGTTTTACTTAAAATTATTGTGAAATTTATAATTAAATTATAAATTTTTTTTTAATTATCCAAAAAAAAACCATATTGTCACATGACCTCAATGATAACGAAAAATTTTAATATCCCTAGTGGACACTTTTTTTTGAGTGCGTGTACATATCATCCATAAATTTTCTAGATAAACTTTAAAGCACATTTTAACAAGAAACCATTAAAAAAAATACTTTCAAGTGGTTCTTTAAAATTTTCGAAAAGAAAAATTAAAACAGATCTAAACTGGTGAGAATTAGGCTAAAATTTTATTACCCACTTAAATGGTTTTCTATTTATGAAGCGCCCAGCCATGTGCTCGCTTTTATTAATTGATCTTTTTTTTTATTATTATTATTATTTTAAAAGCTGCTAGAAAATTGAGTAATAAGTGAGTAATTTAAAGCTTATGTGCACGCGGATCATGTTGGAGAATGTAATGACAGAAATTTTTCAAGTGGCGACAAAAACATTAAAGTGTTGGTTATAAAAAAGCATTTTAATTTAATGTTTTTTTTTTTTTTTAAAAGAAAATTTCAAAATATTTTTATGTGAAATGTTTTAAAAGTTTCAACGATCTTTATGACATTTACAATTATTTTTTTTTTGGATAAGAAAAATATATCTTAATTAAAATTTTTTTTGGTTAATTTACCTTTAACTTTCTTAATTCATCTGACCATTTGCAACCTTGTTTATGATGTATACAAAATACTAATGATCCCATAATTGCCTTTTCTGATTCTAGATCAGGATAAATCTGTAAATATAAGTAAAAAAATTTATTTGAGATTATTCAACAACAACAAAAAATTTAAATTACAGAAAAAATTTTATTTGTAATTAAATTAAAATTGAAAATCTTTCGATCTTCTCGTTGGAATCCAAATTCGATACTGATCAATAAAAATGCAAACTAATAAATTCCTTTTTTCTGTTTTTTTTTTTCTTATAACTAAACTATACTAAACCAGCTGCAACAACTGATAAAGTTTACAATTTTTAGGGTTCAAATTACAAGAAATTTATTTATAAATAAAATTATCATAAAATTTTTTTTTTTTGTTATCTTTTTATTTTGTTCATTTTTTAGCTTCTTAGAAAAATCATAATTTTTCATTTTTGTTAACCTAAATTCTCGATAATTTTTCATTTTTTGTATAAATGTTCTTCTCTCTCCAAATATTAGATAAATTCAATTTATTTTTTAAATAAATTAATATAAAATAATCTCAATTCATTTTTTCTTTTTTGCACAGTTGCGTATTTAAATTTTTTGTTGACATAAAAAAAAAAATAAACATAAATAATTATCAATAATTTTGTCTTTTTTTTTTGTATAAATAAAATTGTGAATTGATAAGAACTTTGAGACTGATTTTTTTATGGAATTTACACTCTGATAACAGAGAAATAGTAAATTTAGTAATAATAATAATAATAAAAGAGTGACATATGGTGGCATTGAGGTCAACAGCGAAATTGAAATTATTTTATCGGAATTTTCTTATCATGATTTTTTTTATTTATTTATAAATATTATTTTAAAATATGATTTGGAAATTTTGAATTAATCAGACAAACACAAAATTTAAGATAATTTAATGACAAGGAAGACAATTTTTATTACAAAATTAAGATAATCTATTAATAAACTTTTTAATTAATAAAAATGTTAATAAATTTATAATGATGTTTATTAATAAAAAAATTAATCTATTTATAGTTTAAATCTCGAGCATAAAGAAAATATTTAAAAGTGAATAAAATTTTAATCTGTATTTAGTATGTCAACATTCAATTATCTACCAAATTAATGATTAATTAATTGAAATTTGCAATTAAAAAATATATATTCAATTACGTTGTGAAATCTTAAATTATTTTCCAAAAATACTAAAGCTGTCCTTGGATCATTTGAAAAAAATAATAGAATAACAACAAGAAAAAATCAATTTAAGTAAATTTTAAAAGCAATAAAAAAACATTTCATTTCCAGTTGAATAATCAAGTGTGTAGTTACACAAAACATATTTAATTTTACTTTGTTTTTTTTTTTCTTACACAAAATTCCAATAATTTTCAAGTTTAAGATACCATGAAAAATCTGATTATACCAATGTTCTAAGCTAGTAATTCTCATTTTACCCAATTACCATACAATAAACCAATCAATCTTAAAAAACAACATAAATATATATGTAACTATATAATACTAAATTCTAGTCTTTTGACAAGTTAATCTTCGACACTTGTCTTCGATTGAAAATAGAAAAATTAAAATGAATTTTCTATTTCAACAAAAAAATGGAAATTAATAAAAATAAAACTGCATTAAGAAAATTAAATAAACAGAAACTTGGGGGTTTAATATAAAACATTCAAAGTGCATCTATATACCACTGTTGGTCGGACACGCATATAGTATTCATTTCCACTCCGATAAATTTTGTGCAAAATTAAATTAACATCAAATATTTTAAGAGTGAAAATTATATAGGAGAAAATATTGACAAAGATGATTAAAATTTACAATTTTGTTTTGTTTTTTTGAAGTTCCATCATGATTAGTCAATAATTTACCAATTAAATTTTATTTTATACTTGTATACCAAAACAAAAAATTTAAGTTCAATAATTTCTTAAGTAATTTTTATGTAAAAAAAAAAAAAAGTACGTAAATAACCAGTAAAACGACTAATTTTTTTCCTTTATTAAATACAAAAAAAATGCGAAGATTTTTATAGTAAATATTTTAGGAATCCAGTGGGGTGAAACAGGCGGTTAATTGAAAGCAATAGTTCTTCTTTCATGACAGAAGAAATTAACTCATGCTTATCCAAAAAAAAACTAACTAGCAAAAATATTCAAAAAAAAAAAAATATTCAACTGGTACACAAGAGAAACAAAACGCAACAAAAAAATTAACTATTTAAAATTTATAAAAACAAAAAAAAATAGTTAAAAAATAAAGATTTACCAGATGAAACGATTTTTTTTTTGTGTTTTGTTTTCTGTTTCTGGTTTACGAAGAGATCGAATAAAAAAAATTTTCTACTACATATTTATGAAAATAGTTCTTTGCGCAAGACACCAGGGTCAATTAATCGAGTCAACCGGAAATGATTGTCAGGCTAGGTAATTTTTATATAATAATATTAAAATAATATATATAGAAATATTATTGTTGCATTTTGTTTTTTTTTAAATATTATTATTGGTTAAACGCGTGTATATATATTTATTACAATAATGAAACGGATGACTGGCGACTAGAAAAACGGCATGAGGCGCGTCAGTTGAAAATATAATTTGTATATATGTAGGTACTTAAAAAGGTACGTACGTAAAAGCAAAAATATGAAAAATATATTCATCAATAATTTCTTCAATCTTTAAATATAAAATTTCTAGTTATTCTATTTTTAATCTAAATATAGTTTCATTAACTTTAGATTGAACGTTTCATTGGATCTTTTAGGTTAAGTAAATTTAAATCTTGGTATAGCGTATAAGGAGTCTAGGTATCGAAGATTTTGGTAAGTAAATATTGGTATTAGTTGCCAAAATATCATCAGAGGAACTTCTCTTATTTTAGATTTTTGATGGTATAGAAAAATTGAAAGAAGATATTTCACACTTTTCTCAGACTATCCCAATCTAACCACGATTTAGTAACGTAGTACTTTGAATAATGAAAATTACTAAAAAAAAAATAATAATTATAAAACATATAATTTATTTAAAGAGCAATTTAAGGTCAACATTTAAACCCTCTGCCTTTGAAAATTTCTCATATAAATATATTTTTTATTTACAATTCTCTATATAGCATTTTTTGTATATATTTTACTGACCGGATGTTTGGTAGTGAACTAATGTGCATTTAGCAATTAAAAATAAACAGAAGAAAAAAAAATACCAATTTGCATCTTGTTTTTTTTTTTGTTACTTTTGCAATTTTAAACTTGAATTTCTCAAAAAAACAATCTTCAATGACCTTTACATTTGCGTTTTTGTTTATGAAAATTCATAAATACAAATTAAAAGAATTATATTTTTTATTTTGTTTTAAATGCTCAGCGAAGCAACCAAACAAGATGAAAAATATAAGAGAAATAAATAATTGTATTAAAATGACTGTCAACTTTTCTACAAAAAAAAAACACTTTACAGTCTTCCTTCTTCCTTTTGGGTTTCTTTTTGCCCTTTAAAATTTTTTTTGTCAACATTTTTTGTGTGACTTCTTACGATTTGACATATGCTGGAAAAGATTGTTGTGAATTTCGTTTTAGTTTAGCAAAAAAAAGCATAAATAATTTTAGTATGTAAAAAATGCAATGTGTTGAAAAGAATTTGGTCTTTCAAAAATTTGGGGGCGCCACAAGAATGTTTTTCACGCTTTTTATAAACGCAACATGACTACGAAATTTTAAATTATATTTTAAGATTTAAGTCAGAACGGAAATCTGTTATAGTTTTAGGTAGTATTGAAGATTTCAGGACAATTAAAATTTTCAGGCGAATAATTAATATTTAATAATTGAATTTAGTTGCAGAAGGACATACTATCATTTGCGATTGTATCATTTCAGTTATGGGTGAATTAAATGAATTATTTAAGGACGCACAACTCTCGCAGATAATTACTCTAGAAAAACGCAAAAAAGATTAGCTATTAATAGATTATAATTTCGGTTAATTCTTACACCAAACATACCTCAAAATCCTTTAACTATTTCCTAATTTATAAATTCCATTTGACAATTAAATAATACTAAAACCTATTCAATTATTCGACTCCATTTGAATCTTTAAACTATTTTCACAATAATTCACCTCAAACTAACTGGCTCAAAATAAATTACAAAAATTTCTGAAAAAAAAAAATATTTTATCCAAAAAAAAATTCATAAAAAAACTGCATACGTAAACAACATAAATTATTTTTTATTTGAGTTATTTTTTTTCTCAGCATAAAATTTTTAATTCAATTCGAAATTTTTACAATTTTTACTTGTGTCATTTTTTGATCGTTTTTTAAAATGATCAGGTATCATCAAATTTAGTGCCAGGGAGTACCAGAATACAAAATATAATTTTCCATTTTTGTAGTCAGCAAAATAACTCGGAAACAAAATTTTTTATAGTTTTTATAATGTTTTAAAAATTTTCAGTAAAATTAAATTATATAAATTGATTTTACAACTAAAAAAAAAAAAATAATAGTAAAATAGAAAAAAATGTAAAATGAATTTTAAATAAGCAAAGAGGAATAATGGCCAGAAACAAGAAAGTAAAGAAAAATTCAATTCAATTTAAAAATAAAAAAAAAAATAATGAAGGATGTTCAATGGCCTTTTTACCTTTTCTTTCTCCGTTTCTAAATCTACATCAAAAATTCTGTATGGAATACCAAAAAAGAATGCAATTAAATTATAAAACGAGTAGAAAATTGTAATATAACATTTTTGTTAATTTCTGGGAAGAATGTTTAAGAGAGTTTTTGAAATCATAAAACATTCTTTATTGGAATTTCTGAGGAAGTTATGCGTTGCATATCGTCTGGTATTTTACTCGCGTATAGCAAATATAAATGATTTAGAGAAAACAAGTTGGAAACAGGAAATGAAATTAATAGAGAAATAGATATTTTATTTTACTTATTTGATTTTATGATATTTATAATTTAATTATTTGTTGCTACGAGTACGTTTCAATGTCGATCAATCTTCAAATAATTCAATTGGAATTTTTTCTATTGAAATTTATGGTTTTTTTTTCGTTTAAATGTGACGACCACACACAGCGGGCCGCGCGGTTATCATAGAGAAACAGAGAAATATTATTTAAATTGATTTTTGATTACCCATTAATATTAAATTCAAATAAAATAGAACAAATTTCAGATCTAGTTTTGATTATTCTCTTAAAACTTGAGATTTCTTTGATTGTAAAGTGACAAGGATACAAAAAAAGGGTCAAATCTTTGAAGGATATTTAAGGAAATTATACAGAATTTAATATGATAACAAGTTGATATTTATGGCTTAATATGATTTTTTTTTAGATATGAAATTAAAGTAATCCTCCTACAAGTTTTAAGCAGAGATGAAAAACTTCATTTCTCAGCATGGGGGAATTCCTATTAAAATAGTCAAAATCTTCAATTAAATAGAAAATTATCTAAAGAACGAAAAAAATGACAAATGATTTTCAATAGTTTTAAAAATAAATTCGTTTTTGGAAACTTTTATTATAGAATTTTTTTGGTAATTTTACCCTCGGCGTGTGAGCATTCTTAACAAAAGTTTAAATTGAAAATTTTCAGACCCATGCTAACAAAAAAATATTAAATTGTCAATTTTTCAATTTCTATTTTTTTTTAATATTTTTCTAAGAATTTCAATTTTTATTATTAGACATTATTTATCGGGGGACTAAATTAATCTTGTTAATTTGTAACCCCAAATTATTCGGTGTTGTAAATCATTGGAATGACAATTTTATTTAAGTGGTTTGATAGATTAATTAGAAAAGTTAAGGGGAGATCAAAATAAATTGTGTAGTAATTGAAAGGACCACAAAATATAAAGAATAATTTCAACGACTATTAATTTAGACTATTTATTAAATTGTGAAAAGGATCACAAAATTAATACAACAATATAATATTTGAGGATCAGGAAATTTCAAATTAGATTATTAAATATTCAAAACTATCATAACAATTAGACACTGTTGTTACTATCAGAGGACCACAAAATTCGACGAATATTTAACAAATTCAAATTATAAAAATTCAAAACTACTTTCAACCAAAACAACTTTTCTATCATGATCTTTTTGCAAATATTGTTTTGCTAAATAATATTCCAATCCACGATCATTTTTTTTTTATGTGTGTTAAATAATTATTTAAAATCCTCATCGTCCAACAAAATTCCGTGTGCATTAAATCAACTAAAATAATTATTCACATTGCACACTTGCTTCGCCCAAATATTTATACAAAAATTCCAATCAAAAAAAGAAAGACGAAACTGGTTCTTCTTGTTAAGATTTAAGATTTACCTACTATACTAAACTCTCTAGGATAAACTGTTGAACCTAAATGTTAATTTTATTGCAAAAAAAAAAACATAACAACTAAATAAACATAATTCTTACATAATATACTTTTGTATACCAAACACCAAAACATATGCCCATGCGCACAATATGGTAAAGATAAATACATATTTGTAATGTAAACCAGAAATATTTTTCATTTTTGTACAATATTTTTATGCTCTCCACATTAAAACATATAAAGTGTTTCTTTTGCTTTTTTTTTGTTATTTAACGACGAAAAAATATAAAACATGACAAGAATTCCTGAAAATCGTTTTTTTCCTCGCCTTTTTTTATTATCTTGTATAGACTGTTTTCAGAAAAAAAAGTACTATAATCAGCCACCAGTCATGAGAAATTTTACCTATATATAGTAGGAAAATTATTCGAAATTTATAATATTATTTTATAGAGTGAAAATTTATAGCCAGGGTTGTAACTGGGAGCGATCATATAAATAATTAAGGAAGAAAAAAAAATGTTTGCCCTTATAACCTTTTAACTGATCTTTCAGAGATGATAGAAAATTGTTGTTATATGGAATAAACTTTTCAGGAAATATATAACAAATTTCAAATAGGTAAATGATTGTGGTATAGTAACTCTAAGAATGATAATTTCTATCCCATTTAATATGATGCACTCATTTAAAGTATATAGAATGCATCGATCTTCAGATAATTCGCCTCAAAATAAATAGTTGCACCTATGGTAGGAATTAAATATTTCCGATGGTAGGACAGCTACTTTTTTCCCATCTGACTACGAGATTTTATGAATCAAGTAGCCGTTTTTCGAGTCTCGAAATTGAATTCCTAAGTAATTATGGAACAGAAAACATATAAAGATCATCAACGATCAGCTTCAACATTCGACACTATTTATTTAGTTTCCAACATAATTCGTTAACTCTCTTTTTATTATTTTACACGATTTTATAGATCCATAAAATACCAAAAGAAAATCACATTTAATTTCCTTGCATAATTTGTAACAACGAAATTCGCTGATTATATACATTTTTTTTTTTTTTCGTTTTTCATTTTTCTTTTCATTTTCGTAATGAACGAGGAAACTTCTTTTTAAATGGAATTTTTATTTGATTGCATGGGAAAATTGTGGAATTTTTTTCACTATTTAAAAATAAAAATAATATAATCAATTTTTCAAATTCGCCCCAAAAATATAATTCATCCAAAAGAAATCATATAATAATTTCGTATGGTATATAAATAATATGTTTTACAAAAAAAAAACAAATTTTTGATGAAATTCTCTGTAATTATATAAGAATTATAAATATTTATGGAATTTTCTTATTTTTTTATTTTATTATTAAACTTTGAGGAGGTCAAAAATGACAAATTTTTGTAGATCCAAAAATGAAATTTATATTTATTTTTTTTTAAACGAAATTCTTAAAAGATGTTTCGCGGCCTAGAAAAAAAAATATGTACAAGAAAAGATAAATAAGAAAAACTTTCACATAATTTTCTTAATGTTTTGATGGCATATGTGTGTTTTTTGTTTTAGATTTATTTCATTTCAGGAAATTATGTATATATGATCTATATATTGTCATAGTGCACATAGAGGGAAATAAAATCTGTTGACAATGTGGTGAAATCAACAAAAACAGCATATGAAAGCGATGATATCTGTTTAATGTTTAGTTCTTATTATGCTCAATTAAGAATGACAAATTTCTTTTGAAAATAAACATAAAGAATTTTTGGAGTTTGTTTATATAGATTTTGAAATTTAAATTATTTTCTGACTCTCTTACTAAAACTGTAGTTCAAAATTTGAACCACAGTTTAATTTCAAAATTAATTCGTTTATTATACAATTTCAGATTTACTTCGTTTCACTTTCAAACTTAAATCAATCTTTGTTTTTCTAATCTTCCAATGAATTAATTTAAAGATTTTCTTGATAATGTGGTGAATAAAAGCTATACATAATTAAATAATCTTTACCATCTTCTTTGAAGATTATAAAGCATATAAAAACAAAAACTGGTTATGATGACAATAAAAAAAAATCATACTAACCAAAGATTATCATAGATCTAAAATTGCTTTTACTTATATTGAAATTTCTACTATTACTTTTATAGCTTGAAGAATTCTTGGAAATAATTAATTAAAATTGAAAAAGAATAAGAAAAAAAAAATGATAATGAAGAATTTTTATTAGTGATTTAGTAGATGCTCTGATTTTATGCCTACTGGCGAATTAATGAAATTAAGAGAGTAAAAAATAAATTAACAAGGTTAATG
Organism: Empis stercorea; assembly: GCA_949752835.1. Lineage (NCBI taxonomy): Eukaryota > Metazoa > Arthropoda > Insecta > Diptera > Empididae > Empis > Empis stercorea. Next base: position 47,745,510 of record OX457089.1, read on the forward strand.
AAATCGAAATTACATAATAATTGGCATGGAAAAACCATGCAGATTAAAGGTATAAATATTATTGATATTGATAGCATTAAAATGTATTGGATCCAAATGAATTTCGATCTTTTAGAATTTAGAACATCATAAACTCTTTTAAAGGAATTTTTAATTTTTCTGAAAAATTTAAATTTCTGAAAATTATTTAACATTCTTCAAATATTAAACAGATAAATAATATATTATATTTAAATTATTAACTAAATCCCACAATCAAAAAAAAAATACAACTTTTTAAAATTGAAATCTTTCAAATTTAGACCAACTTTTAGCTCAATCGATATTCAATGTAAACGGGCTCATAAATCAGCTTGAAATAAAACCAAATTAAATTTCCAATTTTGAAAGCAATTAAAAATTTAGTAAATATTTTTTATACTATTTCATGAAAATAGCAATTTTATTTATATTTTAGTTTATTGCAACTTGAATATTTGGAAAACAAGAAAAATGCATAAAGAAACTTTTGGATTGAACGTAAAATTTTTCTGTAAAATTACTCGACTGGTTATTGGATTAAAAGTGAAATTAGTTTGAACACGGATATTTGCCAAATTTTACTAGTTTTTGAAAATATAAATAAGTAGTAAATATCTAAAATTACATCTTCATTAAATGAATGTTAAATGATATGATCTTTTAATTGATCTATTTGGATGCTTTCAAACTATCAATAACTCTTATTGTTTATTTATTGAAAATTCTACTTTCCTTATGAATGATCTGATCCTCAAGATTATATGTTAAAAGAACATCCAGTAGTATGATTAGTTAGCAATTTATACCTTGATCGTGCCAGACAATCATGCGCTATAGATATTCAAGATTGTTAATATGTTAATTATATCGCACAAGGAATTTCCAAAGTAAATGATATGCTGACTGATCATCCGCAGTGATCTCTATAACATAACATTGTCTTAGAATTCTGCCAATTCATGTATACCATTAATTAGCGACATTGAGGAGTATCTGTGCCCCCATTTTTCATTTACAATATTTTTACTTTATTGATTAGTAAAGATCTAACATCACTAAACCAAATTACCTTCTGCTAATGAAAAAATGCACTCAACGATAAAAACTGTTGTTGAAAATATGTAAAAGAATTTAAAAAATTTTACTTAAATTTTTTTTTTTAAATCAATAAATGAAAAATTAATAAAAATTTCATAACGCGTCTTGAAAAATTATTTGTTTTCATTGTTATTAAATTTCAATAATTCGAAAATAACATTGGGGAAAAAGAAGGTAAAAAAAACAAAAATACTTTCAGTGGTAATTTTATTTTGTTGGTCTTATGCTTCGTAAATTTAAACATAAAAATTATTACCCAGAAGAAAATCTGATCTTATTCCCACGACCAAAAACATTAAAAGATACCAAAAAAAAGCACCAAACAAAAAACGAACGCGCACTAGAAATATTTCACATATTTTCTAAAAGCAATTCTCGAATTATAATAATAATAATTTTTTTTCGTTTTATATTTGAAAGATCAAAAGAAATGAAAATATAAAAAATCTGTTAGTTTTTTTTTTCTTATGTAAATAAACATAGAAAAAATGTATATTAAAAAAAAAATTACATATTTACCATCAGCCACGACCGCCGGCCTCTATTTAAACAAAGTAATAAAACACAAAGGGAAAAATAAACTCCCAAAAAAAAAAAAAACGAACGAAATGTGAAGCTCTTCAAGTGATCTTGTTTTGTAAAATATTTCGAAAGGTGATCGTTTCCTTTAATCACCACCTCATTTTTGTTGATTTTATAGTTGAATGAATTTTATAATAATTCATTTTATTTATTTTTACATCTCCGCTACAACTAAAACAGTCTCCCAAATCCACACAAAACCCCCACCGTATAAATATGACTTAGTGCATTTTCAACAACAAAAAAATTACACATGTGCATGAAACTTTGATCAGCTGACCCAAACTGATATTTCCAACCTGTTTTTTCACAAAAAAATATTTGTTCCCTCTCTCTCTCTCTGACAGTCTCTTTATCTGCAGAAATTATTTTACGATGGACCTAAATCCGTAATCACAGTATGAGATTAAGTACAGAAATAACAAAAAAATGAAATATAAATGCAGGTGAGATCAATAAACCATTTGATCGTGCACATTGCAAGATCATTTTGTTTAAGTGTTGGGTGTTCTTTGTGTGTATATAATTAAATATTAATAATAGTAGTCCAGATAGACATGAAATAAATTGTCGTATAGAGGTATCATCGTACGAAGTATGTACACGTATGAAGACAGTATGATCATGTCTGAACATGTTCACAAATTCGGAATTTCACAAAACCAGGTGGAGAGGTTGTCTTATGTGTTTATATAGTAACAAGATCCATTTTAATTTCTGTGGATCTCACTTATACTGCTACAAAAATCAGATCTATACTAGAATCTAGTGAGTAAATTAAAATGAATAATTTTTGGAGAGTAACAGAAAATTTATTTTTATTTGTTTTTTGTTTATAAAAAAAATTTACAAAAAAATAATTTATAAATTTTTTTTATTTTGTAACCAGGCCACGGACTTTTACCTGAGCTGTGATAAAATCAACAGTAAAAATATGCAGAAAAAAATTGTATATATAAAATTTAATTTGCAAAAATTCATCGATGGACTTTACATTTTTAATGGTGGGATTTATATTTTTGGATAAGATTTGGATAAATGGCAAATTCTTAGGATAAATAAATGGAAATTTATTTAAAAATTTTGGTATACGAAAATATTTCTTATTTCTGAATTGTGAGACTTTTTAATTTCATTTTTTTTGGTCAATTAAGTCATTTCCGGTTTTAAAGTAAAAGACGAAAATTTTTTTAGGAATTTCTAAAGTTTTATTATTCGAATTCTTGAATTATTCATTTTATCACAAAGTTAGACAACTTCTTTAAAGTATAATTTTAGTAGTTAATAAATTTATTATATTAAAAAAGGGTCAATAATAATTTTTGGTGCGTGCCATTTAGAGGAAAAGAATAATTTTTAGAATTTTTATAATGTGACCTATTTAACATTGTGTAAAAGGTCAATAATTTTTAGGCCTAAACTCAAATTCGCCTTCTGAATAAGAGAACAATTTAAAACTTTTAAATTTAAACACAAAAAAAAAAAATCATCCAACAAAATTTTATACCAAACTTAAAAAATATTTCATAAAATTTTACTAACAAATTCTTCAATAAAAATGCATTTTTTTCATATATACATTAATAAAGTGTTCAATATTTTTTTGGTGAGGGGGAGTGTCATTGCACTTTGACTTCAATTCAATTTTTGATTAAATGGTACTTTTATGGTAAATGCACAAGTAAATAAATAAATAGGAAAAAAAATCCACCCGCGGAATTAAAATTTTTCAGTTTTGTCAATTAAAAAAAAAACAATTTTAAGATCAGAAAATTATTTCTATACTTTTAGTTACTATTTGGAATTTCTAATTTAAAATCTTCGTAAATAGCATTACATAAAAATCGATTTGTTTATTAGAGCATTTTCTAGTTAAATTAGTCTTGGTGTGTTATTAATTTAAATTTGTTCTCCTAATTCAAATTTCGTCTTTATCCGAAACAAAGTTTATCGTAAATTCGAAAGTTTAAGGAAAATTAGCCAATTTGAAGGAAGAATTAGTGACAAATTTGAATTGTAAACTGACCAAATAAGATTTAAAATTATATTTCAATTTCAAAATTAATTTAATATGGAATTGCTTTATGACAATAATTATTGTTAGTGCCCAACGATAAAATTCTTTTAATAAATCGAAGCTCTTATACACAATTTCTACATAATTGGAAAACATTGAAGAGGTTTTATTGTTGTATGTTTTTATAATCGATTTAATTTGAAATTAACCCTTACGTAAACTTCTCTGATAACATTTTTTCTGATAATCACCATAAATAATAAAATCATAATATTTTTTTTTTTATGATATATTTTACTGATAAAATAGTTTTGTTTCTATATTTTAAGTATTTATAGAATTAAATGAAAATTCTTTAAATTTTTGTTATATTTAAATTTTTGGGGGGTTACATTAATTTGTATACTTTAAAAAAAAATATCGAAATTAATAGAAATCAGTAATTAATAATAAAAGAAGATTAAAATTGATAAAATTCTTGTTATTTTCTTATCATTAAATTGAAATTTAAAAATAGGACATCGATTTTAATTTAATAAGAAAATTGAATTAATATCAACAACAAAATTTAATTAAATAAATTAAACCCAAAAAAAAAAAATGATGGAAAAATTAATGGAAAAATTTCTCGAAATTTTGTAATTTTTTTTTGGAAATTAAAATTATATATTTTTTTGTTCAAGATCAGTGATCATTTAGCATAAAGTATAAATTTAATGTCTACATGGTCAGATGGATACCCTTTAATTAAGTATTATTACTGAACTTTCCTTTAAACAACAAAAGTAATTCTCGCGGAACTAATTGGAAGAAGACATGAAAATTTTACCATAGCAAAATATTTATCATAGAAAATATTACAAATTATGGTTTTTTTTTCGGTGACGATCAACTATAACAGATTTGACAAGATCATTTTATTGCTGTTTAGAGGATTTTTGATAATTTGTGGTGATATTAGAAATCTTAAAATATTCAATAAAAAATTTACTAAAAAATTTATTGGAAAAAAAAACATTTGACTAACAGTTAAAACAAATATGGAAGATCAACAACTGATCGTGCAATGATTTCAATCAATTAAATTATGATGAAATTTTTAATTTTCTTTGGAAATATTTAATTTGTATTTTTTTGGAAATTTTCTAATTAATTAAATTCCTCATAAATTTCACGATGATCACAAATATGATAATTATAATTTTAAACTTACAATTTGACTAATTTCGGTTATTGGTACATTATTATGTGATGGTTGTGGTGATGGATTATTTGATGATTTGGTTGTAATATTATTCCTTGGTGGTGTTGGTGGTGATGGTGTTATTTGATGTATATTAGCACCGGTACAATCTTTTGAATTTCGATTTGGTGAAATTCGTGATGGAAAACTTAATGTTTTTGTCCATTGAGCTAAACTTCGTACCATATTTTTATTTTTTGTATGATCCGTTTTGGCGGATTTTTCTTATTATTATTTTTAGAAGAATAAAGTAATCCCAAAAATTTTTGTTTATTTTTTTGTAAAATTTATTTTCACTTTTTTATTTTTTTTAAAATAAATTCCTTATAATATTTTTTTGAATTTCACTTGTTCACTTTTTCATAAAACAAAACTATAAAAAAATTTTCAATTTTTTGTAGTAACACTAAAAAAATTACAATATTTTTTTTAAGTTTATCAAAAATTCGGAAATAATTAATTTGATAAAAAAATTTAAAAACTTATTTTAATTAAAATATTAATTTAAATATTGATGACCGAAACGATAGAAAAAAAACGTCTAATTTTAACGATTGCTTCTCAGCAACTGAGTAGAAAAATGAAAATAAAATATCAACTTCATTTCTTTTGGTTCTGTTTTTTTTACCCTATTTTTGTGGTAAAATAATGAAGTGGGGATTTTAAAGAGAAAAAAATGCATAAATGGTAAATTAAGAAGGCAATTTATGGCGCTTGCATATTTTGCTGTACATAATTCCTTATTTAGTACATTTGATATTGAAAATAGTCTAATAACATTGGTGCTTATAAATTGTGCCACAAATTTCGTCTAGTCTACTACTTTTAGAAAATGATGTTAAATAGTAATTTAGAGGCTGCGTCCTAATCTACAGGAGCATTAAGTAGAGGCTGGGTCCTATCTACACATTTAGTTTAATCCAATTGTGAATTGAATTGTCGAAAATAATAATAACAAAATTTGGATACTACAACTTTGATCATTTTTTTCTGTTATGACTGTTCAGCTGTTAAAGGTTACTATTTTTACATTAATATTTTTTATAACTTTGCAAGAACAATTAACAAACTCCTTAAAAACATTCTCCATTTTAATAATTCCAAACAAAATATTCTCCATTTTTCCAAATTTCTCTTTTTCTCTGTTGCTTTTGAATTGAGACTTTTCATTCTCATGTCGATCTCGCGATCAACGATCATTGATCTTGTTTATTGTGTTTTGTTTATCACAAACAAAGAGAAAGAAGATCTATTTTTAATAGATAAAATGAGACAAAAATATTTGGAGAGAAAGAGATCATCAAAGTAAATTTTTAATCGATCGATTTATCATTTCTCTTTTTTGGAAAACGGTTTAATTTTTTTTCAGTGTGTTTTGTTATAATTTTATTTTAAATGTACACTTAAAAAAAAAATGTTTTTCAACCAAAACAGAAAATTATGTTTTATGTTTTTATCGAACAGCTGTTTAATATTGTTATCTTATTGGCTAACAAGGACGGCTGTCTGGTCATCGTTTAAATTAAAGTTTTTTTTAATATCATTTATTATTTGTATCTTTTAGCACCTCCGATATAAAAAAATCAATATTAATAAATAAATACTTATTTTTTTTTGTAGTTTTTTATATTTATGTATTATTGTATTTCACAATTATGGTCAATTATTGAATTACAGCATCAATCTGCAAAATATCGGAGCGGAAAAATGTCATAATTTTTGTATTTTTGTGATGATTTAAAAAAAAATATATATTACCATAAAAAGTCATTTTACCCTGGAAATTTTATTAAAACAGTCAAATTATAAAAAGCAGAATTTGTAGAAATTAGATTACAAATTGATATATGATTTTTTTTGTATAATGTAATATTAATAATGTCTCATTTCGGAACAATAAATTCATTTATTATGTGTGGTGTTCAACTTGCCAAGGTTGTGTTGTCAAGTTTTGGAATATGCTCAATGTATGGAAAATTTAATTAGTTCTATTATTATTATTATTATTGTAGATATATATTTAATTTTTTAAAAGCTGAGAAATTACTTATAAAAAAGTGTAATTTTATTGTTAATTTTAATCGTTTTGGTAGAATTTATTTTATAGTTTTATACGATAATTTTAAATATTTTATTAAGTGATCATGAAATAAATGTAAAGTATTTACATATATATAAAGAGAATAATTATTTCAGGTACGAAAATAATGACATCACTTGGTTTTGAGCGGTTATGGAATTAGATTATATTAAATTTTGGAAAAATTGTTTTTTAACATTGAATTAAATTGAGTTAAAAATTATCTAGTTCCTTGTTGGTCCTCTCATCAAACTACTGCGCAGAGGATACTAGGTCTTTGAAGCTTGTAGTCTGTAGAGGAGGAGATCTACAGATGTAAACATAAATTATAGTAAAGTAAAAACTAATTGGAAAACTTAATTGAGATAACGAAAATACAATTAATGGATATTTTTAAATGGTTCACGAAGAGGAAGTAACGATAAGCTTATACTAAAGGAAAACTTTTGAATCAATTAGTATCCTTTTATTTAGCTGCCTTTAAAAATACAATAAATAACCCCCTTTCCAACCTAATGTAACGTAAATACCATTAATTTCTATAATATAATTTGACATTTACTTGGTTTTCAATTTGGATATAATAAATTTTTATGATAACAATTCGAAAAATATTTCAAAAGTTTCAAATTGAATAAAAAATTAGTTAAAATATATTTAATTCCATAAAAATTATTAAAATACTCTTTGTCCTTTCTTCAAAATTCAAAAATTTTTCATTTTAAAAAACGCATTTGTGCCCTTCATATCTAAAATTGTCACCATAAATATTCTATGTCCTTTTCGTCAAAATGCTATATTATTTTTAATTTATCATGAAATAATTAACAAGACGTAATATTTCACTCCTTAAAGATTGAAATATCACTTTCCAAGGACATTATTTATTACTAAAATAATTTGATTTACAAAAAAAAATTAAACTGTAAAAATAATTCGTCACTTGAAGCCAAAAAAAAATCATAATTTCACAAGATAAAAATGTTATTGTTACCTTAAACCAGCAGGACTACTTAAGGACTACTAGAGAATTTTTTAGTTATTTGTACCTTCAAATTGTACCTAATCAACTTTTCACACTTTAACTTCAAATTTCAATATTTTTGGTAAACAAAAAACCTATAATTGTTTTCTACTTTACTGGCGACATTCCTAACCAAATTCGTTTTGGCAGATAGATTAACTTTTACAATGTCATATAAAAATATATGTATTATAAGATTGAAATTTTATTATTAATTTCCATGGTATCATTGACAAATAATTTTTTTATTACTCAACAGTTTTTATAGTAATAATAATATACTCAGGTTACCGTAACAAATCTTATAATATTATTATTATTATTATAATTTTTTTGGTGGACTAATTCTTTTATAATAAATGAAATTTATCACGGAAAATGTGGACCAATTTTATGATTTCTATAATAAATAATAAAAAGTATTTCTTAATAGCAGCAGTTGGTCTTCTTTTTTTTCTACTTATTTAACAGTTTTTTATATATGATAAATTACAAAACTCTATTCGTCTAATTTTTTTATTGATCGAAGTATCGATTCTTTTATCATATTTAATAAAATTTTCAGTTGAATTTTTCTTTTTATTAAAGAATTAAGATTTCTTTTAGTTGTGTAAAAAAGACGATAAAATTAGCGATAAATTTCTATCAATTTCCTATTAATTTATTTTTGTTGGTTTTAAATTTTGTGAAGATAAAATATAAAGAGCACACGCTTTCGATAAACTATTTGAAGATTTCAGTTTTTATATAATAGATTTTTTAGAATTTAATATGATATTCTTTTGAAGTGTCAATTTTATTTTAAAACGATTGAAGATGAAGTTAAAAAAATACTAAAAATAGTTTCAGTATTAAAAAATTTAATAAGAAAATGAATGTTTGATGCAAATGACTGTAAATTTAAGAGATTCTACTTATCCTGATAATACCTAGGACATAATTTCATTTATTTTCTATCCAAAAAATCCTATGTGATTACTCGAACTTCAACAATTTAATAAAGTTAAAATAAACCATCATCCACTATAATTTTTATCTCAAAAAAATTAACAAAGTAATCACATCCTACTAAATAATTTCGTACTCAGAACTATGGTCCATCCTGCTTTGTCTTAAGAAAAATCTGACCTTATGTCAATCATTAAATAAAATTTGTAAAATATTATGACAACAAACAAAATATTTGCCTTCTTTTAAAACGAGTATCGAACCAAAAAATTTGGTTATATAAATAATCTTTAACAGGTGATTTTACAATTAGTTTATCAGCAGGTGATTTGATTATTCCTTATCTCCGAGGACAAATAATTATAATAATTTTTAAACACAAAATTTCATACAAGATCAACTTTTTTTTTTTTAGTAAATGAGCACAGGAAAAACTTTATCACTAAAGACGGGAAACAGGTGTAAAAAAATTTTTATAATCTAAAATTTGTTTGTTTAGCTAAGTAATTAGAATTTTTATTTTTCAAATTTTAATCAAAATTCATTAGATTTAAATCTACTAAGTAAAGTACACACATTTTTTTCATATTATATGCAAATGAATATGTTTTTATGTACCCTTGACCGCTGATCTGCTTAATGGTTTACATGTAAATAGTTTATTTACTTTTAGTAACTTACTTTAAAAAAATTTTGGCTAGTTTTTTATTTACCTTATATGGTTCTACATATAATATTCAAATATTCACCTTATATGCTGATTCATTCACCGAAATTCAAATTGTTTTTTTTTTTTTTTACATTTTTTTATGGATTTACAACATTAAAACGAACACAAAAATTCTTAAAAATTTTACCTTGTCCAGCCAGTTTGGTAAGATATAGTTTTTTTCATAATATGTATATTTTTTTTGCACCAATCCACAAAAATTATTATTATTATTATTTTTATTTCTTCTGTTTTTATTATTGTTGGTTCACCGGTAAAATGAAATTTTTTTTAAAGGTTTATATATCCAAACAAAACTACTACCATTTTTGAGGCGGTCATAAGGTTTTTAAAAAACCATTTAATTACTCATAGTTTAAAATGATTTTAAGTGCGGTTAAATTTATGTTACTTAAAATTTCATTTACAAAACAAAAATTTTCATAGATTTTTCATTTGATTATCGTTGGATATTTGTAACTCTCTGACTGACGACTACCTGCTGAGTTTTCGATATTTAATCATACACGCATATTAAATAAAATTTCTATTAACTTTTATTTCTATTTTTGATAAATTACTTTTTATAGTTTTTATAAAAAAAAACTAAAAAGCTTCACTAATGAATTTCATTTATTTTATTTTATTTGAGATTAAAAGTCAAAGTTTTTTTTTTTTATGGAGTGGACAAAAATTGATTTTAAAATTCTTTCAATAATCGGAAATGCAAAACAATTCAAAATTTCAAAAAATTATGATATATTTGAATTGATTATTATTTTTCATTCATAAAAATTCAATTTAGTGATCCAACTGTGTCGAATTTGGTATTATACTATTTAGTATAACATCATGAACTCATCTGATAATCATTTTCAAAGGTTGTTGTTTTTTTTTGTTGCTGATAAAATCGTGATATAAGAATTAATATAAAATATGAATTTTTATGTTTTTTATGTCTGTAATAAGCAAAAAAAAAAAAATCAATAAAATTTTAATTTTTTTTTATGTTATTTTAAAGAGTTTTGAAAAAAAGAATCGACCAAAAACAAAAAAACGGATGGAATTAATTTTCAATATAACTTGTTTTTTATTTATTTATTAATGAATTTTTCAAAAAAAAATGGACATTTTGTTTTGAAGTTTTCAGTAAAATGCGAACGGATGAACGAAGATTGACATATATTAAATATGTACAAAATATTTTCATTCATTCCGTAACGTAATCAGTAATTTAATATCATTGACATCAAATTTTTGATATAATATTTTTCGAGATGATTTTTTTTTTTGGTTTTTTGAATCATCAGTAAAATTATTAAAAATTTCTTTTTGGATCCATAATAATTTCTTTTTACACTTCTTTGATTGCCTTTTTTATAAAGCCTCCCATCAGCTGCCCAAAAATATTTTTACTCTTTTCCATACCTGAGGGCATTTAACTCTCAATTATCGACATTAGATTCTCGACAAATAATTATTATTTTTTTGGCTAAAGAGTATCCTGTTCATGAATAAAGGGAAACACAAAGCACAACACGAGAAAATTAAAAAGGATATTTATATGAAACTCCTCTAAAATAAAAATTCTTTTCAGGCAGATGTTTTTCCGTTTTTTTTTTGACAACAAAAGCATTTAATGTTTTTTTGTAAAAGATATTTCAATTTTTGCCTGTTTGTTACGACGATGATCTAAAAGGAGAAAAAGGAATTGTTGCAATTTGATACTTCTACTTTTTTTTTGCCATTCCGAAATGTAGTAAAACAGGATTTTTAATGCGTTTCCTTTTTTATGTTTATAGTGAAATTCCATAGTAAAAATCATAGTTTTTTGTATGATCTTCTTTTCTTTTATTAAATCAAAAATGTTGATGTGGTGTTCACACTAAAGTGATTCAACGTATTTAAATTGTTGAATATTTTATGCAACGATTTGAGATTTTTTTTTTAAATTTAATGAATTAAAGTATTGACGGTTTTCTGAACAAAATTGGGAGTAGTTGAATACGATTTGTTGATACACTAATTTCCATACTTTTAGAGAATCAACTTGAGAAATTTTTTACTGTTTACATTTTCTTTAAAGATCAGTTAAACATGGTGCAGTGTAAATACCATGTTAACTAATCTTTTTTTCCAATGTTCCATATTACAAAACCTCCAATTATGTAAATTGAATATTTTTTCGGGTGTAATGAGCATAAAGAATTTTTATTTTGTTATGTTAATAAAATGTGGAAACAAATAAAATCTCTTTTAAAAATACTTTTTATACAATTTTTATAATTATTCTTTTATGTTGCACAATTTCTACCTGAGAATCTATTGTACATAAATCAGAGAAAAAAAACATATTTTTGCATGAACAATTTTTTCTTAATATATAAATTCATTTTAAATTATAATTATAATTGCAATTTTACTGCCCCTAAAAATTTTATGTTAAATTAAATATAAAAAAAATTTTAAATTTCTTTATTTCTTTTATTTTTTAAATTTTATTACTCGCATTTTTCCTCCTCAACTTTTCCAATGGTTTACACCATCACACAAACAATAAAAAAAAACACATCAAACTTAAATGATAAATGAAAGAATTTTTCATTTTCCAATTCAAAGTTTTTCCCAGTTTTTGTTTTTTCTTCAATAAAATAAAAAAAAAACATTTAAAAAAAAAATTTAAAATTTGATTTTAGAATTTTTCTTGAGAATTTTTCCATTTTTATGCAATTATTATACTCGCCAATGTTTTAAAAGATTAAATGTGACTTTGCACGCTTGGAAAATTTTTAAGCGTGTGCTATGAGATTTTTCATTATTTATTAAATAAAATAGTGAAAAATTTCTTACGCGCTCTTTAAGATATTGTATAACGATATTTAATGGTATAATAAAGATTTATGCGCCAATTTTATTTAACCACAATATCATTTTTTCCTTGTTTTAATTTTCTATTCTTTTTTTTTTTTTTTGCGGCACTCATTAAAAACATAATTTCTTTGCCTACATAGCAAAATTACTAGAAAAATTACAGAAAAAAAGGTCAACCAACTTCGAAGAAGTATAGAAAAATGAAATCCCCTCAATATATATAAGAGTAAAAAAAAAATTATGATGCAAAAAGATGCACTAATAAACACCTTTAATTTCCGGTCGCAGAATATAAGAAAAAACACTTTTATAATTTTATAATAATGACTATTAAAGCTTTAAAAACCAACTATATATGACTTCAAAGCCTCTGACATTTTAAAATATTCTTTAATGTTTTGGTATACAAATAAATTTTTTTTTTTAAATTATTTCACAATTTTTAGTTAACTTTTATTCTTATATAAAAAGATCATTTGGTGCACCTTTAAAATTTTTGTAATAATATTTTAACGATTTTTCTCTTCCTACAAACTAAAATTTACTTTGAGTAATTTAAATCATTATTTAAAAATAGCACCGAAAAAGAAGTGGAAAATTAATAATAAACATTTATTTTAAGTAAACTAAAAAATTTCTAATCTAAACAACATCTGTTTTTTTTGTCTATTAATTTTGGGTTCTATAGTTTTTTATGTTTATCTAAAAAACCAAAAATATATTTGAAGAAATATAAATGAAGAAATTTTTCTTATCTGCAGAAGAAGTCGTCCTGTGTCTCTCAAACTTAAGTGTATGATGGTGAATGCGATTATCAAAAAACTGTTGAAGACATTAAAAATTAATTCTAAAAAAAACAAGTTGCTACTTCCTTTTCCAGATTATTTTTTTTATTATGTATACACAAACAAACCAAGTTATATATTTTTGGAGAAAAAAAATTTATCTTTGTTTAATTGTCACCCCTTATTATCGTTTTTCATTCAACATCCTTTTTGATATTGAGATCCTTTTAATGGTTTTTTTTTCTCGAAAGATTGCCAACAAGAAAATGATAAAAAAAAAATGAAAATATTTTAAGTAAATAAAATTAAATAAAATTTGAATTTTAAAATGATGATTTCAGGGGGTAGAGCTGTGCCTGGAATAGTATTAAATCAATGAATTATGTAAGCATAATTATACTGTTCAGTGGCATTGCTATCGGTCACACTAAACTATGGAATCATTTAATTCTTTAAAATTTCAGAATATCAATTTTTTTAATCATATTTTTTTTTGCTACTTTTATGTCGACTATCAATTTTTTTTCCTATTTCCAAATCGCTAATATAAGTCTACAATATTATTTCTCAATGCAAGGTCATTGTGCCTCATCAATTTTACACAACAATTTCCACAATCTTCTTGTCGTTTTTTTTTTGCAGTTTAATGTTTGTTGACCAGGAAAAATTTCGTGACCATATTAACAGAATTATAGAATTTAAATTTACTAACTATTTATAGTAAAATCAAGTTGTAGAGAATTTCTCTTGAATATTTTGTTTGTTTTTTAGTTGGCTCAAATAGTTTTGTACTTTTATGTATTAAAAGAGTTTGTTTTTTCTTGTAACATAATTCACGCAATCGTCCAGGAAAACAAAATCTCATGTGGTTTATATGAAAAGGAGAAATTGATTACTTTTTATGGTAGCAATTACGCGCTGTGGTAACAAACTGATGGTAAAAAATCTTGTCTAGTTAAATTATTAGAAAAGAAAAAAAACAGAAGCTGCTGTGAAGTACCACGAAATATAATTTTTATTCAATTTAACTACTGGTCTTTTTAACAATAATCAAATAATCAATTTTTGATATTGTGAAAGAATTTTTTTGGGGATCATTTGAAAAATTAAAATTGTAAAAAATTTGAAATTTTTGATTATTTTTAAGAGGTTACAGCGACATTATGGCAAATTGTACAATGTTTTCATTCTTCTTTATTGTAGCAACAAGTCGGCAATATGATATAGGAGCATTGGTTAGATCTTGTTCGAAATCTATAAATTCATGCTAAGAAAAATGAAGAATTATGATTCCGTTCAGATTAAGACGAATTTAATTTGTAAAATTTTCTTTCACACTTGGAAAACGACACAAGGTCGAAAATATAAATTTGATTTGCAAGAAATGCTTTTAAATTAATTCAAAATTATTACAATAATTTACTTGGCCATTAAAAAAATTTCATAACAAGAAAAATTATTAATTATTATAATTTGTTTCCAAAAATTTATTATTAGCTGTTATGAATTTTTAAACAGCCTAATGCCCATTTAATAATAATGAAAACCTTTAATATTTATTGACATGGTATATAAACTTTAAATTGTCACGATTTTCGATGGGACACTTTTTGTGACCATGAAAATAGACGTGATCAAAAATTTTTTGTATTATTAAAAAATTTGAATTTTCTAAATAATTATTAAAAGACCCAATAAATTTTATATTTGTACTTTGTGGTATATCCTAACAGAATATTATAAAACTTACACTCAACTAAATTCGCATAAAATTTAAATCAAATTAGAATTATTTTTCAAAAGTTTCTTTTGCGTATGAAAATTTAATTATAAATTCATTTTTGGTTTTTTTAATATTCAAAACCGCAATAATATTAGTTTTACTAATTCCTAAAAGCAACTAGAAAAAAAAAACGTTTGCGGTTTTAAAAATATTTCTTAGATCAAAATACTAAATAGCTTCAAATACTAAATGGCTTCAAATCTAAGTTTAATATTTCAATCTAACAATCAAAAAACTAACTAAAAAAAATGTAATATAAAACGATCCGAAGAAGAAAAAAAAGGTTACCAATAAAGATCATGAGATTTAGATTAAGTATAAAATTTTCTCGAGAATAAATTTTCTAATTTTTTTTTCAATCTGCTTCTACTTTGTATTACTCTGCTGGTCAATTGCATTTAGCTTTCAATTTTTCTCATGATATAAAAAAAATTTTCTACTTATTTCTCTCCAAACGATGACCTTCATTTGCCATAGAGAAAAGCTGTTAACAGGTAAATATGTATATAAGAGATAAACCATTTAAATATATATACCACAAAAAAATCTTCCACACCATTTCAAAGTCCATTTAATCCAATATATTGTTTTGTTATTCGAGGCTTGTGGTCAGAGCTATATAATAATTCTAATGCTCAATTTAACAATTTTTAATGATTTTTATTTTATTTTTAATAATTTTGAAATTAGAGAAAATTATAAGATCGAAATGCGTGTGAGAAAATTCATTAAACTAGTTTTTATACAAAGAAATTATCTTTTTTATAAACATAAAAATTAGTTGAATCTTCTTTTAATCCGTGGTAAATAATATTAAATTGGATAAATAAAAAAAAATTATTATAAATTTGTTTGTTAAATGAACAAACAAAGAAAAAAATTATAATCGAGTATCGAAATTAATAAATTTGATCCATTTGTTTAGACACAAAAATAGATAATTTTTATGTTTTTTTTGTTCTTGAAGGAGACATCACCATAGACAATTTTCTTTCTTTCTTTAGTCTCCAAATAGCCTTACAATTTATAAATTGATTCGATAAGTCAAAATTAGTTTAAATTAATCTGAAAAAGATCCCCTGTGGTTTTTTCTCTTTTTAAATAACAAAAATTTTTCGGAGTTAATTTCATATACCAAAAAGAAACAGAAAAATTATAATCATTTGTTTGACTTAAAATTAATAATTAGATAAAAAATTATATTCTATTAATGACAATGACACGGGTTTTGGTTTTTGAATTTTTTTTTATAGATATTTTATCTATAAAAAAAAGATTTGTCAAAATTTAACACGCTCAAAATGCTTAAACCAAAGGCTTTGAATACCATATAAAATGATTAAAATTGTTGATTACAAATGTTGATTAAATTATTGAAATCTTAAAAGTTTTTGTAGAGTATGGTCATGATTAGAGGGTTTAAGGGTAGAGGATCTTCTTAAACAAAATCAAAATGAAAAATGATTTAAAAATATAAATAATTCTACCATTTCCCAAAAATATGGATTTAAACAAATGAAATTCCTATATGATGATCTAAAAAGCATCCTGAATTTGGACTGTAGGCCAAAATCTAGACACAAAAAACTACAAAAGCCACGATCTGGTATTATTTGGATCATAATAATTAATTCTTCTTCACCAATTGAACTTTTACTATTCATCAAAATATACAATATAATTTTACGTACAGCTGTCAATTTTATTTTATTTCTATATTTGATAAATTCCATATATCCTTTTAACTATTTTCGATATTTCTTCGAGATCACAAAAATATCTCTTCAAATTGTAAAATCGAACAAAACATGATCATACAAAATCCCTCAACATCATTTCTAATATATATTTCTGTTAATCTATTTCTATATTTAAAGACATTCTCGTTTCATCCCTCATAAAATTTCTTTTTATATACCAAAAATATTATTGAATGTTCATGTTCACCTTCTGAAGGCAACAATTTTTAAGATATATAAACATCTGCTATTAAACATTTTATAAACAAAAAAAAAGACAAAAATATAAAGGAATATTATGATTAGTTCACCCAGGATGCACCTGGACACCCTAATAAGAAAAATTATAAACACGCATTTATATTTTATACAAAATTTGTTTATGTGTATTTGAAAAGTTGCAACTGCTTATTTATGTTTATACTATAGAAATTTATCTTTAAAGATGTCCTTTTTTTTTGGAGCCTTTCAAATGCTGGAAGTATTCTTGTGGCTGATGATCAGTTACAATGTATTGATCTAAATATGTATATTGGTTAGTGATGGTTTGTGTGGTTTAACAGCTGCTCTATTTTTCTTCACATTTCATTTTTTAAAGATGTCCCAGTCAAAAAAGTATCAATTACATAAAATGAGGGAGCCAAAAATTAAATTTTTTATGCAAAGCAACAAGTTACATATAAAAAAATTTGCTACCGAAATGCCAAAAAATTGCTTTTTATGCAAATAAATTTTATTTTTTTTGAAGTGCTCAAGGTGATATTATTATTTTTCAAAGACAGGAAAGACCCCGTAGTAGTGCCGGTGCCGGTGTTGCAAAAAAAATAATGGTATATGACTACGACCTCACACTGATTACAAATTTTTTGTAGAATATTTAATTAATAATTTTCACAAATTGAATATAAATTTAATTTGTATAATTTACGAAAAATCGGATCGGTTTCTTTTGTCTAAAAAAGAAATATTTTATATTAATTAATCATTTTTCGATTATCAATTTTTTTTTTTTAAGAAAAATAATTATAATCTGTTGTTGTTTATTCATCACTGATGGTTCATAGTCAAAAATGAAAATTTATATGATAAATGATCCGAATTTAAATTTAAATTTTACTTTTATTTTATTCTGAATTGTTTTTGGTAGACCCTAGAGAGGGTATCAGGATAAACGTCAAAATAGCTCAACCCTTTGACACTTTAAAATATCGAATTTTTTTTTTTTTATTGTTGAGAAATTTCAAATTTATAGTGGAGGTGCCAATCACCTGAAATTATCATTAATAATGAAATTTAGGTATTTAAATTTTCGATTAGATTAGATTACGAGTTGGGGTAGACAATAGAATTTTAGAAAAATACCACGGCGGTCAGGAATGTATCAAATTTCTTTGAGAATTTCAAGATTTTTGTATATCTCAGAATTTTTTACAAATATTTTTTCTGTATGGAAAGCAGTAGGTACGGAAAATTGATCCTAGAAAATTCATAACAAGTATTTTACAGAAAATCTTAAAACATTATTTTTATATGATTTTTTCCAGAAAATTTAAATGTATTAGCTTTCAATTGTGAAAGCGTAATAATGCAAATAAGAAATTTGTTCTATATACAATGGATTCTCCTTGTGATGAATTATTTGCGACGAATTTTCCATAAACTTACACCAAGTTTTCTTCAATATCTTACAATTTATAAATAGTAAATAATTCTTATGTCATAATATTAATGGTTAAAGAAACTGACTTTTAATCCCTAACTACATTAAATTTAAATAAATTTTCAATTTAATTATAATGAAATAACATACCTCAGCATAATCACCACTATTTCGATTCATACCAACAGATGCAGGAGCTGATCGTGATGATGAATTTTGATTATTACCTCCACCACCTCCTAATGATCGAAATATTTCACTATATAACGAAATAAAAAAAGAAATTAATTAATTAATTAATTAAATAAAATTTATTTAATTAAAATTTCATAAAAACAAAATTAAATTTTTTTTTTTATACACAATGAATCATTAACATAATTACATATTTGATTAAGTTGTAAATTAACTATAATAAATTAAAATTAAATATATTCATATAATTTTAGTGAATCAAAACAAGCTTTTTTGCCAATCTAAAAACTTTCAAAAGAAAATTTTTCTACAACATAAAAAAAAGACGAAGAAAAGTTTTATTAGTTTTATTAAAAAAATTTTGTAAACCAAAATTTTTCTATGTGGGTGTGAGAAAACTTGCACACAATCAAAAAAATTATTAAAAGTTTTTTTAGAGAAAAAAATTTATTTACCTCAGCCTATGATATGTGGGCGCAATAATGGTCCTTGAATCATTTACCAAAAACGAAGACATTTTTTTTTTTTTTTTCGTTTTGAAAAACAAATTTTCTAACAGTTTCAACTTTATTTTTTTTTCTTAGCACAAAAAATTAATATTTAATGAATTTTTGTTACTAATGAACTGTAGTCAGACAGTCAGACTTTTCTTCTTGTATTTTTCTATGTCAAACTTTTACGATAACAAAACAAAACAACACAAATTTTTAACATATAAACATAAAAAATGTAAAAATTATGCAAAAAAAAAAAAACTCTTTTAACCTACACTCAAATAAGCTTTGAAAAAGTTTAGAAATATTATTATTATTATTATTATTTTTTTAACTTTTAAATTGTGTGTGTAGGTTGATTTTTGTTGTATATCTAATAAAATATGAAGGTGAGCGCACACTTTTCGGTAGATTATAATTTTTTTGAATAGATTACAAAAATAGTTTTTATTTTGTGATGCACACGCGAACGTTGTTTATTTTTTTTTTATTATTTATAATTTTTATTGGGAAGCACACTCAATAATTTGAATTTATTTGATTAATGTTAATTAATATTTGTCGTCTTTCCGTATTATATGAGTTTTTATTTAAATATATATATTACCAAATTTGGTTAACATAAATTTTATATATCGATTTATTAATAATAATTTTTTTTTTAAAACTTTTATTGATTTGAAATATTGATGATGAACGAACGAACACAAATTATGAATATATGTAAAGACACGTCGATCTCCGTCAAAGAGACAATTAGTTCTACCAGTACGATGATCGTAATTGTTGGATTATAACTTCCCATTATTATTACATATTATCATTTTTTTGCTGGTTGTCGTCAGGTGCACAGCATAAAACATAAAAGTCTATATAAGTATAATAATAAATATGTATCCCAGGTGGATAAATTAATAAAGGTTTACTTATAAAAATCGTTGTACAAATACAAAGGAAAAAAAATGTTATAAATGTAATAAAAGCCTTTCAATAATTTTTTTGTTGCAAAATATTACCAAGAAGAAGAACAGAAGAAATAAAAAAAAAAACAGGGTAAAAGCCTATTTCAAAGTTACACACATATCATAACCAAAACATAAATAAAAGGCAAGTTCTGTCATGCCTGCATACAAAAAAAGGAAAACGCAACAACATAATTTTCATGCAAGATTTTCCAGTTTTATTATATATACATATTTTATTAATTATGGGCACAAATGATAGTATAGCTAGTTTATCATCATCAACTATTTTTATTTTCTATGCAAAATTAGTAATATATATTAAATTTCAATATTTAATGGTTTTAATTATGATTTTATAGCATAGGGAAATTATTATATGAAATAGATATAGAATTTAATATTTTTAGAAAAAAAGCGGATGGAATTAGTGGTTAATTTGTTTCACTTGAACGCCGCGATTCAATTTAATAGAAAAATTATTAAACACTTATAATGTTTTTTAGATGAAAAATGAGAGTTTTCTATGATACTATTCTGCTTTAACCAAAATAGATGAAAATTTAATTTAACTGATGCAGAAAGAAATTTAAATATAGAAATTTAATATTAATTTTCTATATTTAATTAACGTTCATAATTTTGTTGAGGAAAATGTAATATTTAATTCTGTTTTTCCAACACAAAAACCTAGTTTTTGGTTCGTAGTTAAAACTAAAATTTCATCCTAAAAGTAAAATTTAAATGCATTTGGACAAACCCCCAAAAATTCTGCAAAGTACTTTTTTATGGATGTGGTATATTTTTTATATAATATAAATTTTGACTTAAACTTCTTTTTTTTTTTTGATCGGATATCCAATTTTTTTATTTTTGGGATAAAGATTTCAAAATGGTAGTAAAATTTTATAATATTGAATTTTCCACGTCAATTAACCGCATTATTACGAAAGGAAGTTATAAGGGACAAGGAAATGGGACAAAATTATGACGGTAAAACTAATAATATTGGAAATTGATTAAAAATATTTGCAGTTGCTCCAAATTAATTAGTGTTGATGATCGCAATTTATTGAAATTTATCAAAATTAATTGCAACACATAAAAACTTTATTATAGTTAATTTAAAATGTAATCAAATCATAATTGACTTTAAATAAATCAAAGTGAAAAATAAAGATCTTCGTAAGCTAGTAGTGTTAGTACATTTAAAGTTTCTAACTGAGGAGGCTCAAGTTTGATCCTTTGCCATACCAACTTACAAAGATTTTGCACAGATATAATCAAATCAGTATGTTGAGATCATCTAAATAAATTGGTAAAGAATTATAACTATCAAATATAACTTTTCTCATTCAGCAGAAATTAATCCTATAATCCAAATGACCCCAGATTACAGTTTTTCATTATTATTGCCGATTATTATAAAAACGAAATAATTGTCGCAAAAAAAAAAAGGAAGGTAAAAATAATTAACAAAAAAAAAATTAATTCTTTTTGTGGTTCCTTTCACATTCGTAAATCACACGCAAATAAAACAAAAATTTAGTTGGACATAAAAATTCCTTAACGCTACAAACAACTAATAAATTTTTTTTTTACTTCATTCTATTTAATTTTTAATTCTTAGTCGTTCATTTTTTGAAATATTCATTTCATTTTGGGGAAAGGTTCCATTTTATTATTATTAAAAATTTTAATATTATAAATTTTCTTATAATTTATTGCTTGTCATTTCAAAGTTTTAGGCTTTGTTTATTGTTAAGTTTGATTTAAGGTATAATTCTTCGCTCTTCTTTTTTTTCCCAAAAACTCTTAAAATCTTTTTTTTATAATTAATTAATACCTGAACCACGGATCTATTGTTTCATATGAACCACACTGTCTTAAAAATGTTAATTTATTTCCCATTTAGGAAATAAACAATTAAAAATTTTAAAAAAACTATAAATTTTTTGAAAATTCTGATGAAGTGAAGAGAAATATAATTTTTTTTTTTAATTAATAAAATTCGGTATTTTCTTTTGAAATCAAAAATTTAAAAAAATAGTTTTTGAAAACAATTCAAAAAATATAAAATTAATGTGAAAGTCCAAATAGTCTTTTTTGTTTACCATTTAAATACGAATTTCTGGAAATTCAATTTTTAACAATCATTTTTCTGAAACAATGAAAGGACATAAATCAAAGAACTAAATTATTTTGTTTCAGGATTCCTTAAATATAAATTATACAATTGTCTATTGAAAACGCAGGCACTGTCTGAAATGTTGTGGTGCAATTAGAATATAGTCACGCTTCAAACGTGAACTATAGACTTTGAATATTTTTCAATATGTAAATGAAATACTTATTAAGTTTTGAAATAATGACACAGTTCGTATTTGACGAGTATCCTATCGTTGGATAATTATTAGAATTTGTCATTCCCAAGTCTGTTTAATTAAGTACTTAACCTTTGATCCATATAGTCAAAATTGCATTTGATTCAGTCAACTATTGCAAAGCTTTATTTCTCTGTTAAGTGCTTATTCATTTATTCACTGCGCAAGCCACTATGTTCTTTCGAAAGCTATTAATGTTAGATTGAGCAAAGTGCACAGCAATAGAATGGTTCGGTTCAAGAATTCTCTATTTTCCTTTATGAAAAAACTGATCCTCTCGACTGGTATTTAATCTTTGATCTCATAGGTCATAATTTTAACATTTTGTAACTGACACAATCCTAAAAAAAAAATTTGTATACACAACATTTATTTTAATGATCATGTTTTACAAATATTTTATTTTTAACGCTTCAATTATGACAAAACAGATCCTTAAAAACTACCATATTTTATTTTATTTTAAAAAAAAGTTTCAAATTTCACATCATCATTATTTTTTTAAAAGGACCATTTTAAAAAAGGATATTATGTATAAATCATATACCAGATCATATTAAGACCATCTTGTAAAAATATGTAAAAATATCTGTTTAACATATTTTTTTTTTCCGAAAAATATAAAGATAAATTTTTCTCAAATTTCTACAATTATGAAATGTAACGTATAAAATGTAATATTGATTTTCGATCTCAGACAATTTGGATTTACAAAATAATAATAAAATAAGAGAAAAAAACAGTTGGCAAGGCCATTTCGTGATTCTGCAAAAAAACAGAAGAAAAAAAATTAAATTTAAAAATTGCTTTAGGCATTCTTTAATTTTTTTGTAATAACTTTTTTTTTTCTATACAAAATTTATTTATACCATAAGAATTATTATTATTGATACGTTCAAGAAATTTTATTGAATTTATTTAAACTTTTTATTATAATTTTTTGTAATATTCAAAGCAGTAATTTTTCGACGAATTGTTTTTATTTTTATTTACAAAAAAAAAAGGAATACAATGAAAATTGAAGTAGCACCTGCGTAATTTTCATGTAATTATATTACTTTATGTTTCGTAACAACAACATGACTATAAAGTGTACTGACGAAAAATGTAAATGTAAAATAATTGTTGACCTTAAATGCATTAAAAATGCAATAAAAAATAGTTTTGTTTTTTGCATCTGAATTCAACCTTTTTTTTTTGAGGTGGTGGCAATAAAATTTTATGCGGTCATTTTTGTTTTGGTATTTTGGTATTGTAAGGTAGCAAAAATTGTGGTAGCGTCTATAGTTAATTTATTAATAATATTATACAAAAATGCAAAAATGATGAATGATAGACAAAGAGATTGTGTTATATTTTATATACAAATTCTGTAACTCAAAATTGGTAAATAATTAGCCAGCCATCAGGCACAAACTGTGTGCAATCGTATAGGGAAACATTTGTTAGCCCTGATGCTTTGACGAGCTACTCCCTAACGAAGGTATTTGGGAGACCGTGATGTCCTTTTGGTCACGAAAACCCCTTTGAAGATTTGTAATTGCTCTGCTGCGGAAATACCGCACAATCCAGGGAGTAGTACGTAAATTATGTAAGACAACACCAAGGAAAGTAATTTTGAATGGTGCGTTTTCTCTGGGTAGAGAATTCTCAAACAAGACAAATTCTATGAAGTGTTTTGGAAGCAGGTAACCAACTTCAAGTTTCTATAATCGCAAAGTGCTGATCGAGTTTTTTTACAGCTTTATATCTAAGCTCATGGCAGTATTTTATCGTTTAGGTTGTTAATGGTCATTCTATATATTTTTCTGTTAGTTGATCGAATCGCCAAGGACCGGATATAATTTATCCTTTGGCGGCTAACTCAATCTAACTTAGCCTACTAATAATTTTTACTATATAATTTATAACCTAACAAAACTAAATATTATTATTTTAACCCAAAATCATTTATTAAATCTTATATAATAATTCATAATTGGAATATTTGATTGATTGCTAAGCAAAAAAAAAATTGTATTTAAAAATACACAATTAATTTTATCTTTAATTTTTCATTTCAACAAAAATTATTCCATTTTCCACACATATATTAAAATTATATTTATTTATTAAAATTTATATAATTTTTACTAAGTCATTGCCACTTTATATAATATTACCTATTTATAATAGAAAGGTAAATATAAAGAAATCATGAACGCATCCAACCGATAAAAACCAAAAAACTCCTATAGTATATATCCATCATCTTCTTTAAAGAAGAACACTCTCTCAAAAAAAAGTCTTTAAATATAATAATAATTGACAATCAAAACCAGTGCATCATTATAAACTATTATCATTTGTTTAAATCTCAATTTACTAAAAAAAAAAAAAAACTAGTTCTTACCAATTCTGCATTTTGTTTCATCTTCTTATCTATATAGCAAACATGTGCAAGCCATATAAGTGAATCTGTTTTGTTGTGTCTTCAATGTCTTCTATTCTATATAATATTTTCTACAATAAAAGAGGTGGTAAACCAGCAATTAAATTCAAATGCAATGTCATGCTTTCGAATATACTAAAAGATATTTAGAAAAATACAAGTAGTCTAATGAAACCAAAAAAAAAAATTCTTACCAATCCAATTAGCTTTTTCTATATAATTGTAATTTGGATTTAGTTCAAGTAAATTCAATTTTGATTAGATAATTTTTTTTATTATTATTATTATTATTTTGGCTGTTTTGAACCATAAAGATTTTTTTTCATGCAGCTGTGCGTTAGAATTACAACTTTTTTTTTTGTGGGTCTTCGCATCAGTAATAACACCGTAGAATTAATGAGGTGTATATATATGTAACTGAAAGTTCTCTATTTTCTTGGTTCTATTTTTGGACCAGGTGCATAAAGGTTATATTATCTTATACTATCCATCCATCCAAAAAAAAAAATCTTAATTTTTAAACATGAAAAAATCAAATTTAACAATTTAACTAACAAAAGAATCAGCTTTTTGTTAGAGATGTACACACACTCTCATTTAGCTCCCCCAGAAAAAAACTAATTATTTTTTAATTAAACATAAATTTCTATGAAATTTATTTATTGAAATTTTTTTTATTATATTTAGTTAAAAGTCCACTTAAAATTTTAAAGGATTTTTGTTATTGAGTTTTGTTTTTTTAAGAACATTTTCGAGCAATTAAAGCTTCTTTTTTTTTAATAAGACTTTAATTGTTGATGAATTACAAAATTGGATTATAATAAAATATACTTAATTGATTTTTAAATGCGCGCCTTTTAAAATTGAAGAATTTTCGAAATGATTTTTGAGTTTAATGTGAAATATTAGAAAATTTATTTAACTTGTTTAAAGATTTTTTTGGAATTAAAATGGGTTAATAAATTTATGATCTGAATTGAACAATTTAAAATATTTTGGTGTAGTAATATATAATCATAATTTAGTTAATTGTCTTTATAAAATAATATAGTATAAATTGTAATGATATTAGTAATAGCTGGAAAAATGAATTAACTTGTTATGATGGAACAATCACAAAGCAATTATCATAAATAAAAAAGTATGGTCAAAGATTAAAAGGAAATTAATCAAAAAATGAAAATTTAATAAGAAAATCTAATAAAATGATTTATATAATTTAAATTGAAGGTATTTTTGGTATATTCAATTCAAAATTTTGAGTGCATTTATATTTCATTTCGTACGATCAGATAAAAAATAAACTTTTCTTGAAATGTAATTGATATTTTCTTGTGAAGTTTACAGGCGCAACCCATAAAATATTATAATTCATTCTATAAAATGTCCCTTTATTTTAAATATTTTCAATTTATTCGCTCTGTTTATTCGATTGGATGCAGGAGTTCTTAAATGATTAATTTGCAATCAAATATTTTCATAATTTTCTTCGTAGCTTCAAGGAATCCGTGATAATTTAAATATTAAATTAAATTATATTTTATGCCACATTCCTTAATTCATATATTTTTTTAAATGTTATAATACCAAAATACAAAAAAAAAACTGGAATTATATATATTTTCATCCAACACTAAAAAAAAAAAAATGAAAATTCTCATTTCGATTAAGAATAATTAGAAAATAAAATATAAATAAATAAAGAAAGAAAAAACAACAATTACATATATAATAATTTCACAAATCTTTTCTAACATTTCTCATAAATAATAATTTCAATCTCCAAAGATACGACCTTGCAATGTCGACCGGTTTCTGATAACATTTCTGGTATATAAGAAAAATACTAAGAGGAATTCTTCAATAACAAAAAATAACAAGCAAGCAAAAAAGCAAAAAAAAAACAAAAAAAAAAAAGGTACAAGATTTACCATAAAGTTGATTTTCATCCAAAAGGTAAATAACACTTGAATTATTTTCTCCATTTCTTCATTATTATTATTATTATTTTTGCGCACTCGCTCATATTTTCTAAAAACTTGTATTACACATATTTCTTCTTCTTCTTCTAGTTCATTGTGTATTCAATTCGCGAGTTGTTGGTTTTTGTTTTTGTTACTTCTTTCAAATCCAACCTTTAAGATATATTCTTTAGAAATCCACGGTTTAATGCGCGTGTTTGTATATATATTCGAATTTTTTTTCTGAGTTTTAACTTCAAGTGCTATTAATTTTTTTTTTTTTTTTCATTTACTTTTTTTGGGTAACAATTTTTTCTGAACAATAAAAAAAATAAAATAAATATTAATTTTTTCCCACATTTTACCCACCGTTTTTTTTCTTTTAATGTTTAATTTTTTAAACCTCAAATTTTAATTTAAGTTAATTTATATTTTTATGGTTTCGAAATTTTTTTTTTATATTTCATATTTAATGAAACCAGTTTCGTTTGTCATAATTTCAGCAAAAAAATTTGAATTGGAAGCATAAAAAATATATTAATTTATATTATAATTTAAGTAGATTAGACATTAGAGTTAATAAATGATGATTTATTGACAATTTAAATAAAATTAATTAATAATTTTTAAAATAATTTATTATTGATAATATTCAAAAATTTATTATAAATTTTTTGTTGATTAGTTAAGAGTTTGGATAGAAGGGATGTAAGCGCCCACATTCTAATAGTTTGGACGCCCATGACTGTCTATTTTCTGAAAGTTTATTATATATGCCCCCACATGCGCCCAGTTTAAGTAGGCAAATTGTATTTTACCCACAATCTAACGACTGTCTGCTTCAGCTTTAAATGTATCGTCCTACTTATTATATATAAATTATCATTTGCCAGATTAATGTGAAAGTGAATTTGATGCTAGCAAGAATAACATCCTGTTCTGTATAGTTAAATTTAACTATATCAACGAAGGACTATCATTAAGGCAGCTGAGATTGGATACAGGAATTTGTATACCAAATTTTGAGTAAGTCCTTTTATATTAATCTTAATTTTACCATATACTAACTTTTAAGTTAATTATTTTAATATTAAGAATTGCATGATTCCTTATAATAAGCTTCAGAAACATTTTTACTAACCATTCAAGATTAATCCATGGTTTAGTAAAAACATAATTTATCAAAAATATTTTTTTTTAATAATTTTATAAATTACATAATTGAAATTGAATAATTATTAAGTGAATATTTTTTTTGTTGAACTTAACCAAACTGCAAAACGGAAACTATTAAGTAATATTCTTAAATCTTAATTGGTAATCTCACAATTCAGCTAAAAACTTATTAAAAGAATAATAATAAACAATTAAAATTTTCATAATTTCAAAAGACCACACTTTAGGTTTTAAATGGTTTTCATTTGCTGAGGGTATAATGGTTTTTTATGATCCTGACAAAAGGAAATCATTTTAAAATAAAGGTTTTCTTTAAGTGCATTTTTGGATTAAAATAATATTTTTTGTAGGCATGCGTTGCACACGTGTGGTAAATACGGGCTTAATATATATAAATTTCAAATTCTTTTTTAAACTATTTTACAATTATTATTTTTATAACAAAAAATTTAATAATTAATTGAAGATAAAGAAAAAAATATTTATCAACTTCCTGTGCAAAAATTAATTGCAAGTATACATAAATTCGGCATCACAATGAGAACAAGTTTTTCAATTAGTACTTAAAGAAATTTTCAAATATAGCTTAAATGCAAACTTAAATAAATGCAAAGTTATAAACGATGCCCACACGAGTTGCTTGCTTATCGAACTTTCAATTTGTCGAAATAATACGAACAGTAATTACAATATTCAAAATGCCAACAGAAATTTCAATATTCAAAATGATTTGATGAAAATATTTTAGATTATTTCCAGTTTGATTATATCTTAACCAAGAAACTTTTACAGATTACCATGATATTCAAATTTCCACTTTAGAGAAATAGCAATATTTCACAATTAAATAATTTTAAAACCTACAAAAATAAATATTCGATATATTCTTAAGCTATCAATTACAAAGCTATAGTATCAAATCTACGTTCCAAATAGAATAGCATTTTTTTAGGGTGAATTTATTAATATACTTATGAAAAATTGTGTAATTGTTTGGTTATGTGCTTAAAACTAATATAGTACAAAAAATAAGGAATATATCCCCCTTTGCAATGAAAATTATTATTATTAAAAAACCAACCCTCAGTGTAAATATTAAATTTCATTTATAAATATTACAAAGAGAAATAATAATAATATTTGTAGTTTCAGATCCTGTTTTTGTAACGATTGAAACAGCTGCAACAGTTCCCTCTGATGACAGTGCCACAGAATATTACAAATTTAAACCTACCACAAAAGTGAATTGTGCATTTTAGATGAAATCGTCACTTTAGTACATAAAGTAGCATAAATTTCTAATGGAAATAACATATTTAGAATTTAAATAAATTTGAGTTTATAGAAATAAATGTTATTAAAAATTACCATCAGAGATTGTGATCATTTCAATGACCCTTTTTTGATCTGATCAATGTGTGTAGTCTCATTAACTATTCCTTAATTTAATTTTTCAAATGCAGAAATTAATTTTACCATGAAGGTAAAAAATCCTTTAAACATTTTTTAATTGATTAAATTTTTACAGAGTTGGTATTCGTTCATTTACTTCTAATCTACTATTTAATATTTACAGGAAATTTCTCATCTAAATGGAAGGATATTAATTTATTATTTATAATAATAATTTTTATGCACATTGTTACTTTTAGGTTTGGAAATTTCTCAATTTAACACCAAACAATTGCAGTGACGAATTGTCACTTTGTAAAATAAACAAAAATAAAAATTCTTTGTTATAAAAATAAATATCTAAGGATCTAAATATCTGAAAATAACACTAATAATATTGAACAAATCTTTACATAACTTTCAATGAAATTGTATACAAATATCTTCATTATTTAATGGTGGTCCTAAATTTCAATTTAATATTTGGAAAATGTTATAATTTTTATGCTAATTAAATTTTCTCTTTATAATT
Source organism: Empis stercorea (assembly GCA_949752835.1). Lineage (NCBI taxonomy): Eukaryota > Metazoa > Arthropoda > Insecta > Diptera > Empididae > Empis > Empis stercorea. The sequence continues at coordinate 47,775,597 of OX457089.1, forward strand.
TACTAAAAATTTAACTTAATTTAGTCTAAACTTTTATATATATTTTAATTACGACAAAAATTAAATCTTTTCTAATGATTCTATTCTACAGTATAAAAAATAGCCTAGAAAATTATCTTATTTATAGATTTTTCCAGTTGTTTACAACTTCTGGTAATTATGCAAAAAAAAAAAAAACTAAAAACACAATGAAACATTTAATGAATACCATGATGTAAATTTTCTCAACTTTGTTCTTGTCGTTCCTCTGCTGAATCGTCGCCAAACAAAACAGTTTTAATAATTTTTGCTCAACAAAATTTTCAAAGATGTGAAAAATTCCAAGTTTGAAAACAATGAATTAATTATAGACATTCCAGAAATTCCTTTAAAAATTAAAAGATGCCACGCAAAAATAAACTTTATTTTTTTACATAACCGAAAACGCACATAACAATTTTTTTTTAAACAAACTTTTTTTTGGTATATAAGAAGAATAGCAAAAACGAAAATTATATTCAGGTTAGAAAGCCATTCTGTCTGGTTCGGATTTATTTATTTTTTTAACTTCTTTATTTAAAAATTTTCCATTTTTGGAATTTTCTTTTGTTTTTAAATATAAAAATTGTGGAAAAAAATTTCATGAGATTTTTTTTTTGTAAATATTTAATTGAATTATAAAAACCATTTTGTTTAGTAAAATTTATGTTAATTTTATTATGGTTATGTAAATGAAAATAATTATATAGCTTGTGTGTCATGCTTAAAAATCAACCATAAATTAATAAAATGAAATAGTTTTATTTATATTTAAGTAGTGACTATATAAAAATTTTCTAATTTAAAATACACTCCCTTTTTTGCCAATTTAAATTTATCATTTTCCACATAAAATTAATTATATATAGAGTCCTTTTTTTCTATACATAAATTTTATCCACACTTCAATAATTATCAGACCCTTAAAAATCTCTTGCCAAAAATAACATTTTTATTGGTCGTTTTTTTTTTTTTTGGCTTTTCGTAACAGCGCATGTCAAGAATACTTTAATACTTTAACAGTTTTTAGAAGTACCATAACTCCGCATAGAATTTTATTTTAGAAACAGATGCTATAATAAATTGATTTATGGTTTATGGTTTAAAATATATATTTTTATTAGAAATTTGTTACCCTTATATGTAGGAGACTTTTTTGGTATACCAAAATAACAAAAACGGACATGCCGCGAATGTGCCACATATGGCTCAATGTTACCATATGTCAATGGTATATATAACAATAATTTAATTTTTGTAAATCTTTGAATTTACAGAATTGTAAAAAAAGGGAAAATTAGGATTATTAAAAATAATTTGGCCTTCACAATCCTTACTAGAAATTTTGTTAAATAATTTCCGTTTTATTATGATTTTTAATTATCGCACAAAAAAAAAAACACTTTTATTTCTGTCTGCCATTATATCAGTTATCAGTAACTTAATTACTCATTCTGTTTATTTCTGGTTATATATCCTTTTTTGATAAATATTATTTTAAAATACCCGCATTTTTATCGAATATTTTTTATTATTATCTTTAAGCCCTTAGGAGACGGATGACCGACTTCTAATAGCATTTATATATAAAAAAATGTTTTAGAAAAATTATTTTATTATAATTGAATGCCGACACAAACACCCAAAAATTGACAAACCGGAAACAGAATACTGATTATAATTGACAAGAATTAAGTAATGTCTTTTTTTCGGTTTTAAATTAAAAAAGGATGAAATATAGAAAAAGAAAAATGAATTTTAATTTTAATTGAAAATATTAATTGAAAAACTATGTTTTTTTGTTCTAAAAATTTTCAAATTATATTACAAGGAGATTAAATTGTTAAATTTATTTAATATGTTATATTTTAACCCCTCGAGATTCAATGTATCTGATATAGCACCATTTAATGTTGAATACCATAGCATATGAAGCACATTTACTATAGCATATGGTAGAGGGTCAGTCATCACAGAGGAGGATATATTAAATCACCTACCTTCGTTTTGGTAGACAATTCGCCTCTCCTAAATGTGATAAATAAATATTGGTAAAAAGTCTGATAAAATTTCTGCGTTCATTTTGATTCTCTTTGACCCTCGCAGATTATTCAAATTTTTGCTAAAATTTAACTAATTCGTTTTTCTGAAAATATTTCAAAATTATTGAAATTATAAAAAATAACAAATTAAAATTAACATTCAGTCACGTCAAATTATCATTTTATTGATATTATTCTTTTTACTATATTTGGAAATATATTAAAATTCTTCTTTGATTTTTACAATTTTACAAGCAAAAATTACTTTTCAATCTTTGAGCTTTTTTTTTCTTTTCTTTAATTTTTATTACTTAATTTTTTTTTTTTTGTGTTTAATCGCGGTTAAAAAGTAAAAATCTCAAATAAAAATATCATTTTACAAATAGCCAAAAAAAAAAAAACAAAAAAATTAATCTAAAAATTCCAAAAATGGAAATTGAAATTTATTGATCACATTAATTTTTTCTGTTTGGATAATGTAAAGACAAAAATGGTAAATCAACATTTCACGTTATTTTTTAACTTGATTTTTAGTAGCAAACAAAAAGATGAAAATGCTTTTTAAATATTAAAATTATTATTATTAATTTTGCTTCTTCACGGTGGGTAAAAAAATTTATTTTTATTACTTGAAGAAATTTCAATATTATTTTTATTAAAAATTTCTTTAATCTGTTTTTGTTTTTTTTTTTCTGTACAAATTTGTACAAATCAAGTTTTTTTTGGTTTTATCAACTGGGGCCTATACAAAAAGACCAACAAAAACAAATGAGACAATAAAATAATGAATTTCACAGGCAATTTAAAAGCGTGGGCATATGAAAAAAGCTTAAGAAATCCACTGTGACTTTTCTTTATTTATATATTTGTACAAAAAAAAAACAAAAAAACCTTGTCTTAATTATTATTCATGGTGTTTTTGAGTTAACACTTTTTTTTTAGAGGAAACCTCCTGCTGATGGGGGGTGGGGGGCGCGAGAAAGGTCAATGCTGTATATTTTATAAAGTAGACGTAGACATCTAAAAAAAGAACTATACTAATGAGACTATAAAATTGTAATTTGACATTTTAAAATTTGGTATTTTGCATAAAATATTTTGATGCAATTTCTTAAATTTCCATTTTTTTTTCATATAATTTTGGTATAATTTTGTTTGGAATTATCTGTTGAAGATTTTGCTTATAATTGTTGTGAACTGATTCAGATAAAAGGCTACTTACTACACAGAAAATTGATATATATTTCTTCTCCCATCTAAATAAAGTCACCGCAAATTCATTAAGCTTCTACTGAATTTTGCAGAAAAGCTGTTTAAACTACTCGCTGACGACTCCATTTTTCTGCAGTAAATTAACCAGAAAATCATCATTATTTCCGCTTGTGAAGAATATCTCACCATTTTAAACTTAAACTAGGTGGTATAAAAAAATCATCTTTAATATTATAAAAATTCACCATAAAAATATTTTATCAATAATTTTGATCTATGAAAAAGGAATATAAAATTTTCCATGTATATTGAAATTTACAATGTTACCAATAATTGGTTTTACTTTATTCAGTTTAATAAATCACTTATCATTTTCATTCCTATAATAACATTTAAAATTATTAGAATTTGATTGATCTGAACAACAACAAGAACAAATCAGATCCTCACCAGAGCATATAACACTTCATCAACCTTTGAAGAAGAACAAAACTCTCACTTCTTTATTTTTTTTAAACCTTTAACAGATCCACAAAATTTATCATCAAAATATTTTATCAGTTTATAATCTCTACACTAAAGTATGAATCATCCTTTTTGGGTTTAGTAAAATAACATAAGCAAACATAAACTTATAATGCAATCTCATCCTTTGTGGCGGTGGGAATTAAATTTTTTATGTTTTTGTTAATTTGAATTTGAATTGTTGCTTTTATGTTTTATGTATATGAGAAGCAAAAAAAAAGAAGAAGATATTTTCTAATTTAAATAACATTTTCTTTCAATTTATTATTTAAATACCCACATAATAGCATGACCAATTGCTTTGTATACACCTAGGATCATACATATTGAGGATTTACATTTCTCCTGTATATACATTACAAATATTGAAATTTCATTTTTTTTTTTAGGCTTCCAGAGGGTCAAAGATATACAAAACATAATATTGTTTATTTTTTAAAAAAATCCAGATAAAGTGAACACATTTATTTTTTTTATGATTGGTAAAAATATGGATAAAGAAGCATTAACAAAAATAGTAGCGAGAATAATAATAGATTAAGGACCTTCTACTTGTCAATTTATAATGCCATCGATTTACATTTTTTTTTTTTTTTTGGAAAAATGGAAATGAATAATAGAAAATAAACCTTTTTCTATTTTAGAATGTTTCAATTAAATTTTTTTTCGAAAATAATTGGAAATTTATTCATTCAATGATTTGAATAAATTCAGAAAAATATTTTTTTTGTTGAGGTTATCTTAGAGGTTAAAGGATGAATATTTAAATTTTAAGAGTACAGTATAGTAACAAACTTAGAAATTGGAATGAAATTGAAGTCTTAAACGTATTCACTTTGAAGAAACAAACGATTTGAAAAAAATTATTGTAATGTGATTTAAATTCTATGTCAAAAATGAAAGCATAAATTAAATTGTAATTATCATAAAGTTACTTTAATATTTATTATATGTTTTATTTTAAATTAATTCTTTTTCATATATCGCCAAGTTTAAGTTTTTTTATACGTCAAATGAGCAGAACAAAGCTAGAATATGGAAAAAAAATATTTTTTTTTAGAATTACTGAATTTTTGAAGCGTGAAATAAAATTATATTTTACAAGGAAAAAAAAAAGAATTTTAATTTTTAAGACCCCAGCTGCACTTAGTTTCGTTTTGGATAGAAAATTATGAAAATTAAATAATTTATATAAGAATATTAAGTGGGTCCAGGTTATAAGTTACTGAGTTTAATAAGAAATTCGCATAAGACTGTAAATTAAAAATATATAACGACAGTAGAGGTGACCTAAACAAGTTGAGTATCAGTTTTAAACAATTTTGATGGATCGAGGCAAGAAAAGCCGATCAATCTGAAGGTATTGATGTATTATAGTATCAGATGTAAAAATTATGTTCACTTTAAGGCTCAAAAGCGTCCTAAGAGTTGTGATCTCTCTAAATTTATCCATCACAATAATATTTTTATTATATGTACTTGCTCAGCAAAAGATTATTTCAAAATATTGAATTTAGTCATTTAATTAATGCATTTTTCAATATTTCAAAAATTAATTTTATTAAAAAATATTCTTCGGTTTCATTATTAATTTTGGTAAACTAAATTCCCTTCCAAAGTCAAACTAAGTACAGCACATTAATTACTATTGGATAACGCGCGATCGCAAGCTGGACAGAACAAAAGAACTATATATATATATATTTTTTATGTAAAATGTAAATGATGATATATAAAATTATTTTTTTAACAATTTCCAGACAATGGAAAATATCCATTTAAAATATCCACCATATGCCACAAAAAAAATAAGTATTCTAAGTGAATGAGTAAAGCTAATTTTATATATACTAAACATATATTACACATAATTATTATTATAACTTTCGAGACTAGAAAATTTTGAATGAAAAAATTTCACGGTAGAGAAATTTTCAAAAAAATAAAAAAAGAACTTTTTCAAACAAATTTCGGTTGTACACGAGTAGGAATGGTAAATATATATCTAAAATCGAAAATAAATATATGCAATATTTTATGGTGTTTATTCTCTAGGAAAGAGTATGTTCACCTTTCGGTGTTTTTAGTCTTAATGGTAATTATAGTAACAGCAGTGGTTTTAAAAATATGTAAGTCTAAATATTCTCTATATATATAGTTAATCATATATTTATTTTTTACCTGTCCAAAAAGAAGTCATCCACATTAAAAAAAAAATGAGTTATCTATGATATACCATCACTTTTTCTAATATAATTTTACCTTAAGGCACAAAATTTTATCATCGCAGGCAGCACGTGTTCAAACGATAACAAATTAATAATTATTATACATATATAATATTTCTTAATAATGAATTTCAGATATTAAATTAAAATTTAATCATATTTTTTGAAAAAATTATTTTGATTATAAAATTTCAATAAAAAAAGCAAAACATTAATTGATATTTTTCACCATATTTTTTTTTTTCTTTCAGGAAAGGAAATCAAATTTATAAAAAAAAAAAACGTGTGATTTTTTTGTGACAATTTGTTTAAAAGATTATAAATATTGTTGATATAATGTGATTAAACACGTTTATGTATATATATAAAATAATCAATTCTATCTATAAATGGATTTGTCAAAAACACAAACCAAAAAAAATTAAAATTCTGATTGGAAAAACACAATTTACTATACATACTACTGACAATTTTTCTGTTTTAATATTCAAAGAATGAATTTCATGGGTACTTCCTAATTTGGTTCCTGTTTATTATTATTATTGTTTATTATAAATACAATTTAAATATTTTTTTTTAAAAAATAGAAACATATAAATTCACTTGTGAAATGCAAAATTTTGCTGATTATAACAAAGTAAAATAATAATAATAATTGTATAAAAAAAAAAAATTGTGGGAATAATTTATTTTATGCTAAACCCAAGAACAACATTTGAATTATTTACTTTATTTTTTATTAAGTAAAATTTATTCAAGAAATTCTTTTAAATGACAAAAAAAATGTGAAAAAAACGAAAGAAAACTGTTAGGAATTTTACTAATTAAGATTTCCATAATTTTAATTATTTTCTTCTAAGTTACTTTTTTTTTTTTAACTTAATTATACAAACTCTGAACTTAAAAACTTAAAATGAAAATTATAACATTTTTTTTTTTTTGTTATTTGGAATTTTTACGCTTTTATCCTCTAAAAATGAAAATGTTCTTCGTATTCTTCGTTAAAAAAAATAAAAAAACATAAAATATTTTATAAAATTCATTTTTTTCTTCAAAACAAAACCAAAAAAAAAAAAAAAAAAGAAATAACCTAAAGAAGAATGTTGTTAATTTGCTTATTGTATATATGTCGTTTAAATTATGGGAAGAAATAATAAAGTTTTTAACAGTTTTTCTTTACATATTTTCATGTATACACACCCGCTACTTAAAAAAAAATCGAATAGAATGGTCAAACCATTCTTTTTTTCCTCAGAAAATGTAACAGAAATAATTATTATTTTTTAGAGAGGTTCCTTGAATCATTTTACATTTTTAAACCATTAAAAAGAAAATTGAATAATGTCTTTTTCATAATTTTTGTATAAATCAACACATTATTTTTAATGTTTAACAAAATGTAAAAATTGTTTGTCATATTATAAACTGTTTTTGGTGAATGTGATACGTAAAAGGGATTGTCCAAAAAAAAAGGTTATCAGATAATTCCATCTTTATGAAAATAAAATTAATTTACAAAAAAAAAATTAACTCTGAATCATTTTGTATTATCAAGTGAAATAAAATTGGGTACATGATACTAAACATGGCATCAAAATATCCACAAGTATCTATTTCTATATACAAAATATTTTTGTTGATTTTAATGATTCCAGTTAGTTAATTTATTTTTTTTTTTTTTTTTTTGTAGGTAGGGTGGGAAATTTAATCTAAAAATTTATTACAAATTAATAAGAAGAAAATTCATTCGAAATAATTAAAATTAAATTATATTTTTTTTTATATTTAAATACCGAATATTACTTCAACCATGAAATATAATAAATAATAATTTAAAATTGAGTTTTTATAATTATTGTTTAATTTATAAAAAAAAAAATTATTAAACGCAAACGAATTTTTGTAAAAAAATTTACTACTTGCAATCTCAAAGTGAAAGAATATCCAATAAAGAAAAACGAAAATGTTAAGCGACGAACCCGATTTAAGCATCTACACTATAATTTTCAATTTTTAATTATGTTGATTTCCTGTTAAAGGAAATTTGTTTTTTTTTTAATATAAATTTAGAATAAAAATTTAACTGATTTTTAAGATCTTTGAAAATTTTATGTCGCGTTTGATTATTTTTTTTTGTAAACAAAGAAGAAATATAAACAAAAATGAAAATCTCACAGTAAATGCAATTTTTACAAAAGTTTTATGGGAAATTCTGTAAAAATCTATAATTTATTTTATAATTTGTTATTTAAATGGTAGGATTTTTCAACTTACTTTAACAGTCTTGGCTATTCGAGATCGAAGAGTGTGAAATTTTGACCATTTGAAACGAAAAATATACCAAAATTAAACTAATTAATTTCTTTGAATTTGATAGTGAAAATATATACCAAAATTAAACTAATTAATTTCTTTGAATTTGATAGTGATCTAAATTTTCGTATTGATAAAATCGATTAACTTATATAAATCAATAAAATATCTAAATCTCTTCTTTGCCTAGAAATTTAATTAGCGTTGCGAGCATAATAACTGAAAATAACCCATAAAAAAATATTCACAAAAGATTCTCAGGCATATACAACACATTTAACATTTACAGGGGAAAAAAACAAGAAGACAACATATTAAGTGATAAATGATCGTGTTTAATCCTGTTCGCGAACATGATGACTCACAATATTTTTATAGTTCTTTTTATCGAATTTACAAAACGAAAAAGTAACAACCTGTTTTACTATTCTTGTTTACTGGCCTTTTGCCAGACAATTTCATATAAGATTGAAATGATTTTAGAATTTGTGTATACCAGCACAGCAAGAACAAAACAAAATCGATATTATTGCGAAGTGTAGAAATTATATTTCATCATCCAAAAAACAAAAAATCATTTCGATCGATATACCACCACCTAATTCACGCAAGATTTTACTCTATGCTAACACAGAGATAAATCAAAGAAATTTATGTTTTCTATATATAAAAAACAGACCTCACTGAAACGTATACGATTTTGATTTTGATCATTGAGCAGGTAAAAACACTATTTAGAACATTATGCTTCTCTTTTTTTTTTTTGAATTTTGGGACAATAAAATTTCAAAGTTTTATGTTGTTTTTTTCGCATGTACGTTGGGTAAGAAAAAGGAAGTGGAGACTAATAAATCAGTCAAAAAATTTCGTTGAAAATAAAAAGAAGCCCAAAACCAGAGAAAAAATTAAGTTCTCATGTTAATAGATTAATTTTTTTTTGTTGTCGTCGTTGACACACAAAAAAAAATATTTCTCAAGCTTAAGATCAACAGGTAAATTGGCGGTATTTTTGATGGCTGGGTATTAGTGTGTTATTTAGAGTTCAATTAGGACTAAAATGATGCTATAAGTTTTAAGCATATTTTAAAATAATTTTAAAGAGATATTATTGTGTCTGTAAGGTTTAGAGCGAGTTAATATGTTTTATTTGATGTTGATAGCTTAATTAATTAAGTTTAATTATAATGTAAATATAGTATTTTTGGGATCTTAATTAGTAGGTTTCTTCAAAATACTTTAAACCTCCTACAACTGTAATTTTTTTCATCCTAAACTTATTTAACTATACTTATAATTTCAATGTTTGTCGGATACCAAATATTTTTTACAAGTGTATTACCCAGACCTCCATAGACCTATACGATTCAATTGTCTGCTGTTTGTATCATTTTCGATCAATTATTGTCTCGTGATCAAACTCTGCTTCGGATCTATTAGAAATTAACAAATAATCATAATTTAAAATAAGCTTCTAACAAACTCCTATTAATTATCTCCTTCCCTATTTTAGAAGAAAAAATTATGCCCTTGATATTTGATAAATGATCAGATCCCGGTCAAATCCTTATTATTGATATATTAACCATATTCGCGAAATTGGAAGGAAATAAGTGTGTGAAAAATTATCTATATCATCAACTATATAAATACACTTTAAGGTGGTATTTAAATATTTTGCACTAACATTTACAATATTTACTTTTCTTCTAAATCTTTATTATCGACTTTGTTCCCACATTAATAATTTATGAAGGTTTAAATGATTCTTGATTAATACCATATAATTCATTATGGTTAATATTGAGACATTTTGTTAAAATTAATTGTATTATAAATAGCTTTAATAAGAAACCACTTGAAGAACTCTTGTGTTCATTTATATAATGTACTCTAAAAAAAAATATGAATAGTTAAATTTTCTTAAATTAATCATGTCAAATTTTACTCCTCCAAATAATAATAATAATAAACTCTAATTCCATCATCTTTCTACCATGTCATTGTGCCACTCAAAATAAAAATGAATTTATATGTATAAAAATTTTTGTATATTTATATTATGTCGACAATATGAGGGCTAATTGCAATTGTGGCGGGTTTCTCTTCATTTTGTGGCGGGTTTCTCTTCAGTAAGAAAATAACTATGTATATATATATATTTTGAGTGCATTAAACTCAAATTTAACAATAGCTCCTAACCATCATCACAACAGCAAATATACATATATATAAAAAAAATAAAAACAAATTTATAATCTGACAATTTCAAGTATCGAATTTATAACAAACACCAGAGAAAAAAAAAACTCTATTTTTGATTATGTTTAAACAGCCACTAACACAATTACGAAGAAGAAGAAGAAGAAAAACTGTTGAAAAAGTAATACAAAAAAAAAATCTTGTTCAATTTTATCATAACAAAGAAAATTTAGTTTGGAAACAAAATTAAGGGTTTGTTAAATAGATTACTAATTGGTCACGAAAAATTATATTATACGAAATAAGTGAAAAAGGTAGATTGTATATTAAGGTTTCTTCTCGAAAAGATTAATTAAAAAAAATTATATCCTTTTGGGTCGAGACTCGAAGGAAAATTGATCTTTATTAATGGGCACTAAAAAAGTAAAATAAAATAGGATTACTTGTCTACCTTGTCGACTTATTTACGTAAGTAGAACCAGTTGAATTTCAATTAAGAATTTTGGTAAACTAAAAATTATCTTATTTAACATTCGAGACTCGCAGTAATTTTTTTTTTAATGATTTGGAGTAGATTTACATAACGAATTTCAAGCAATTTTTTTTGCCAATTTCCATTCTGCAGACTAGCAATATTTCTCTAAATTAAGTAAAACAATCTGAAAAGTAGAAAAAGATGCTACATACTGCAGATAAGTTCATGAAAACAACAGACCAGAGTCGCAATCAAATTTTAAAAAATCATTTAGTAGTTTGAATTTCTTTCTGTAAATAAAAATGTTATATATAAAAAAGTAAAAAATAAATAAATAAATATACATCTGTGTCATATATATACGATAATATATAATAAATATTTTTGTGACCTATTCAATTTGTTTTTTATTAACAAACAAGGCTTTCCCGCGGGTCTTTGTCATCACACGCATCAGGTTGCCTATCTATATATTTTCTCTAAAACCATCTAAAAAAAATTTATTTGACACGATCAATTCAAATGTAAAAAAGAAAAACAAATTCTAATAATAATGATTATTATTTTTGCTGCTTTGATAAATTAAGATTAAGCACAATCATCAAAGATATTCAACCAAAAAAAAAAACAAATCTTCTTCAGGTGCGTTCTATATATGTTTACACAAAGAAAGAATTTTGTTTTGGATCAATTATATATGAGATCATATAAATGATTTACATTTTTCATTTAGTCCGTCAAGATTTGAAAAAAGGATAAAATATATTTCAGTTTTTTTGTTAAAATCAATTCATTTGGAAAATAAATTATACATAATTATCATATTACAATTACATTTGAATAAATAATATAAAAAAAAAATAAGATTAATTTTGTAATATATTTTTTGAGATATTGTTCATTTATTTATTTATAAATTGATAAGATCAATGAGGAAATACCGGCCATTAATAAATAAATTTAAATCAAACAAAGAAAATTCCATACTGTAAAAAAATAATTTTTCTCATTTAATTATTTTCCCATAGTTTTTCGAATTTTCCCAAAAACAACTGCCAAATTAATCACACACCTTTTGGGAATTGAAAATTATAAAAATGTCCTTTAATTTGAAAATAATAATAATTCCACTTGAAATAATATTTATTTAACCAGGAAACCATCATCAGGGGGACATAAATTATGAATTATGCTAGAACGTGCCGATTTTTCCTAAACCAGAGAATAATAATAGTATAGTAAGGACAATAAAATATGAGGAAAATTATAAATCGTGTAACGCATGTCCTTATTATTATAAGTTATTTGTATGTTTATTATATCAAAGACGAACAATAGTGGGACATGATATATTGATAATCAGCAATGTAAGGGCTTATTAAATTGTAGATGTAAGTCATAAAATAAAGGATTTTTTTTTAAAGGACTGTGGGAGTATGTTGTGAAAATTCATAGCCGAAAATTCATCGTAGATAATTAATCGCATTGAAAATTTTATGCAGGAAATATTCATTAACAGAAAGATCAGTGAAAATTGAAGACTAAATTCAAATTTGTTGAGCGCCATCATTAATATGAAACCTTATGCCCCGCGAGGCGATAAAGGAATTTGATAAGAAGGAGAAAAAGAAGAAAACACTAACGATGCGTTGTTCATTAAAGGACTAAAAAACTTTGATATTGATACTTTTTTCCTGTGAAATATCTAATATGCTTTTTACCAATCGAAGAGTAGATATGAATCTAAAATTTTCACTTTAATAAATTTTCTTCAATGAATTTTCCGTAAACCCTTTTTATTGTAATTTTAATAACCAACCTCAGAAATTACTTAATCATGGAATACGCGATTATTTTTTTTAATTATTTATAGATGGGAAGAATTCGTGTTTTTTTTATTGAATTTTATTTTCACACGAAGATAGACCACTTTTTGTTTACACAATTTATTTTATAATATCCTTTTTACTAAAAGGGGTGAGTTCCTTTTTTTTTTTATTATAATACATAGCAGTGAAAATCAATATAAGGAAGGGTTCGAAATAATTAAATAAATTTATTTCCTTTTTTTTTTAGAAATATTAAAAGCGATAATTGAAACGAATTTTATTTTAATTGACTACCAAAATCAACTCATAATTTTTTTAAATTTTTAGTATCGAACATAAATTTCAAATTATTGATCGAAGGATATAGTGAAATGAATGTAATATGATCGAAGGATAATGAAATGAATGTAATTATTTGAAATTCAATTAAGAATTTTAAAATTGTCTTCCATTTAAAATCATATTTAAAATAATTTTAATAATTTATTGCACTACATAAAAATTCAAGATATACTTTTTAAAATAATTAATTAATCTTCTTTAACTTCAAAAAAATATAAATCTATAAAAGAAAAAACTGCCAAATCATAAATACAATAATAATTTTATTTAAAAAAAAGCACAGACTGTTAAGCGGTTAATAAATTTGTTTGATCTTTAATAGATTTTTTCCAATTCGAATATAAATAATAATATTAATTTGAAATTTATGCGTAGGATGGAGACTATGGGATGTACCAAAACAAAACAAAAAACAATATATACCAATACCATATATCATTCTTAGAAATTTCACATTTTAGTTGACCTCTTGAATAATCAGACTTTTCTTCTCTTTTGAAAAATATTTCTTAAAAAAAATAATTTTTTTTGAATTTATTTTCACTGTTTTTCATACAGATCAAAAATTTTCCAAGGCCGATAATATATAAATGCTAGCGCCTACTCCCTTTTTTTCATAAAAATCCCAGTCTTATCAAATTTATTTTAACTATTTACAAAAAAAAAAAAAAAAGAAATCCAGGTAAACAAATTTTGAAAAGTGGGATTAAGGTCGCGTGTTTCCCACACCTACGACTTTTTAGCTCATCTTGTATAAAATAGTTTTTTGATATATATTTTTTTTATGGGATTTCTTTCTTTCGTCCCAAAAAGAAATATCCACTTATAAGTTTTCTTTAAAATGAAAAAAATAATAATAATAGGTAAACAAAAAAATTTGATGGGTCAGGTGGACTCAAATTACTTCAATTTTCCTTACTTGGTAATATTGTAATATTTATATAAATTAAATTATCAATAAAATATAAGAAGAAATCAATTTTGATTTTATTACTATTATGTATTTGGTAATTTTGATTTGAGAGATTTATATCGATTAATCCGATCAATTTCACTTTGTTTGCACACTTGTTAATCGATTTTTATTATTATATTTTCTATTTTTGGTTGAAAAAAAAGATTATTATTTTTTTTTTATGTTTAAACTATATTATAGTTTTTTTCTTTTATTATTATAATCGATTATTTTGTGGATTTACATAATTTTGTAAAATTCGTTTAAGTAAGAAAAAAAACTGGTTATAAAAAAGTAAATTAAAAAATTTTGGGAAAGAAAAAAATCAAAATCAAATCATTTTCATTTCAATTCAAATCACCTCAAAATTATTTAGTTTAATGGAAAATATTTCTATAATTAAAAGGAACATTTTTTTGGTATTTATCATCCAGCTAAGAACAGTCTCAGATTCCAATTTGTCAATTGAAAATTATTATTTGAAAAGTTACTCTCCAATTATAACCGAAAAGTGTAATATTTATTATTTACATAACTTTAGGAGAAATTTTATTAATACCAATGTCTTTACTAAGGGTTGATGTATTTGCTAAATTTAACAAGGAATTCTAAAAACTTCTATTTGCTTTTTGAATCACAAAAAGAATCATTAATTGAATTATTATTAAATTGCTATGAAAATCTACATAAAAGTATAACATAAAATCTGCATAAAAATATAATAAAACGATCTGAAAATGCATAATTAGGGAAATTTGTTTTAGAGAAATAAAATTTGCTCAAATCATTATGATGAATTCAATTAATTTATGTCAATTTCCTTTATTTAAATAAAATATTAAACACAAGAAAAAATAATATAAAAAAAAAAAAAACTGTAAACAAAAAATCATGAAACACATTTTTTTTTTGCTTACAAAAAAAATTATTCAACGACATAAATGAAATGTTGACCAATATCAATATTATTTTTTCCATTTTGTAATTTAAGCATTTTATTATCTGTATCAATTTTTAAATCGCCATCAATTAATTGAATTTTTCCAGATTTATAATCATCGAAATTTGGTATTTTTCGTGGTCCTAATAATGGATTTTCATATCGCCAAATCTTTAAAGCATTTAAATCTGTTGCAAAAATTTTTTTTTATTTTAAAGTTATATAATTATTAATATATACTAGATAATTTAATTGTAAAATACCTTTTAATCCAATTATTTTGGCAACTTTTTCATAAAATGTCGTAACATTATCACCTTCACAAATAATTGCATTGACTGTAAAAAGACCAGATCGTTGTGTTGGATTTTGTAAAACTACTGGAATATGTGGTGCTATTTCAAATATAATAAATGGACCACCTGGACGAATTTCTTCACGAGTTTTATCATTTGCTGATGGATCATCTGTATATTTTATTTCTAATCGTTCCAACTGAAAAAAAAAGTAAAATAAAATAAGATAAATTTAAATGAATTTCTTACAATTTTCTTTTTACTTACATCTAAAGTATTTTTCAAATATTCTAAATTATTCATTAGAACAAGTTTTTCATCAAAATCTAATGTTACAGCCATAGCAGATTTACCTTTACCACCAGCACTTTCAACTTTTTCTCTAATCATTTGTACAAATGGCATAACACGTTTCATATATTTTTTTAAAATATCCTTTGTACCTAAAACTGTTGATAATGTTTTATTATCTGGCAGTATATTATTATTTTTTTCAAATAATTGTCTCATTGTGTCCAGCACACATGATTGCCATGGTGGAAATGTTTTAGCTACCCAAATAACAGCATTTGTTGGTTTGACATTTGGATCAACAGCTTTTTCTTTACCACCTTTACCACGTACTTGTAGTACATTTTTCAAATTTAATCGAAACGAATGTGCTGCTTCCATTAAATATTCTGAACATTGTATATCAATTTCATTAATTGGACCAACAATTGGCCATTTTGCCTTTAATATACTTTGTCCTTGACCTAATAATGACCATACATGTTCAGCAACATGTGGACAAATTGGTGATATTAATAATGCTTGACGTCGAATAAATTCAATAACGAGATCAGCATGCATACCAACAGTACCACATAATTCACGATATTTATCACGAATTATTTGAAATTCATAAAAACCAGAACGTAATGCTTCTTTAAATAACATTTTTTGATAATTATCATCAGTTTGTTTTGTTTTCAAATTCATTTCACTAATGAAAACTTTATCATTAAATGTATCTGATTTGCCTTTACGTAAAAGAGGTTTTGATGCTAACATTTCTTTTACCCATTCAATAAATGTATATAAACGTAAAATACCAGCATCTGCTGTACTTTCAACGAAATTAGCATCTTCAACACTATCACCAGAATCGGCTAAACAAAGACGCATTCCATCTGCACTAAATTTATCAATTGCCTCATGTAATGTTAGAAAATTACCATCAGATTTTGACATTTTTGCA
Source organism: Empis stercorea (assembly GCA_949752835.1). Lineage (NCBI taxonomy): Eukaryota > Metazoa > Arthropoda > Insecta > Diptera > Empididae > Empis > Empis stercorea. The sequence continues at coordinate 47,792,211 of OX457089.1, forward strand.
GAATTTAACATTAAATGACCATTCACACGTACACCACGTGGCCATTTTGACGGATCATTTGGCCAGATAGCAATATGATTATAAATCATAAAAGTTAAATGATTTTGAATTAAATCTTTGCCAGAAACACGAAGATCTAATGGATACCAATATTCAAATTCACGTCGTAACAATTCCAAATGTTCTTTTTTAATATGCGATTTCTTTGGTAAAGGAGTTTCCTACAAGCAAAATTGATTAATAAAAATTTAAATTTAAATTTGATAAAAAAACACAAAAAAAAAAATTACTTTAAAGAAAATATAATCCCAAAATTCTGGAGTCACATCTTTCGGTGTTATTCCTAATGGACTTGGTTTCTCACCTCTAAACGAACCACCAAGCAATAAATGACAAACAGTATAAAAAGCCATATAAATTGTTGAATCTGATAAACTTTCAATTAACCATTGTTCATCCCATGGCAATTTTGTACCTAAACCATAAGTTCTTGAACAGGCATATTCATGTAACCAATTCAAACATGCTTCAAAATTATTTCTAGCTTCATCATGATATGTTTCCATATTTTTTAATAAATCAAAAGCTTGTTTTTGCCATTTTGTTTCACCATAATTTAAATACCATTGATTACATAATGATACAACACAAATATCACCAGAACGTGACATAATTGTTTTCTCTGGTTCATAATAAATTTCAGCTTCATTTTTTTTAATTAACTTTTGCTGTACATCCTTTTTAATATCTTGAACTTTTTTACCAGCAAATTCACCAACTAAAAGTATACCATCATAAAAACCTTTCAAATATACTAATTCCTTTGCTTCAGCCAATTTATCTTTATCATTTTGACTTTGTATTTTTAATTTTTCATATGCATAAACAGCACTAAGTTTACCCAAACCGGGACATTCAATAATTGGTATTGGATTATATGGTAAAACCATTTCATCTTTAAGACCATACTTTTCCCGAAATGCTTCTTTATTTTGAAGATCTAATAGTGCTGCATAATCATCTGGTGAATCTGATGGCACTGATGTTACAACACCAGTACCTTTATCCTCACGAATTGATAACATTGGTAAAGTATAAATTATTTTGTGTGAAGTTAATGGTGCTGATACTGGAAGTCCTAATAATTCTGATCCAATTAATTCGGCTAAAATTTCAACTTTTCCATCAACTGATGTGAATCCTTGATATGACATATTACGTGCTGCTCTAGCTGTACAAATCCAAACTTCCTTTGATTTAGTTGTTTGGAAAGCAATATATTTTATATCAGGATGAAGCCAACAATTCGTTTGACCGTACATAGTTTCAGGCCGTAAAGTAGCACAAACTAAATAAATTGGTGATTTGATTTTTCTAAAAAAAAAATTTGTTTGTAATTTTCTAAGAAATTTTGAATTAATTTGATTTTACAAATAAATTACTTAAGTTTTTCAGGAATTGTATTCAATTTCATTTTAATTAATGTATATTCTTGTGGTCCAACACCTTCACCAGTTGAACGATCATGATCCATACACGGTTGATTATCTTTTGGTGAATAAATCGTATAACGTTTGCCATACATAATTTTTCCACGATTTTTCAAATGAACATATTGCCAACGTACAAAAGAATCAAAATACGGATTAACATCTGTTGTAATAAATGTTCTGCGCCAGTCAACCTAAAAGATGAGTTATGTAAAAATAAATTTACACAATCGTATATTTTTCACTTACATGCATTCCAGTTCTTTTCAAATCTTTTATAGCTAATGGTGGAAAATATTCTAACCAATGTTCAGCATTTGCGAAATCTTTAATTTCTTCATCTTTTAGGCCTAAACTTTTCATAATTTCCCATTGATATTTAGCTGTACCAGTTTTCGCAACTGCTTTACTCTTTTTACCTTTCGATTTATCTTTGGGTACACCACCCTTTTCTTCTACTATGACTGGTGATTCATTATCATTAGCTGGAAAAACTGGTGGTAAACCATAAGTTTCAATTTCACGTTTTAATTTATCAGCACATGCTTTAATTGGCATTCCAGTTGCATGAAAACCAAATGGAAATAAGCAGTTTTTTCCTTTTAAGCGATTATAACGAACAGCAAACTATAAAAAAAATTTAAAAATATTTTTGCCTAAAAATATGAACAATTTTATTTACCTCAGCTTTTGATAAGGAAAAAGTATGACCAAGATGTAATCGACCATTCATATATGGAAATGGAAATGTAACAAAAAATTTCTCATCGTTACTTTTACGTGGTTGAGTTGGTGCATCAATTTCATACACTTTATCTTTTTCCCATTGCTCTTGAACTTGTTCTTCAATTTTTTGTAAATATTCTACTTTAAATGTACCTTTGCGTTCTGTTGTTGTTGCTGCCTGTTTAAGGTTAAAATTTTAATTTGATAAAATATTAAATTAAAAACCAAAAATTTCAAATTTAATTTAGGGGCGATTTTCTTATTGGAATCCAATAGGTCTAATGAAATTTGGAATCCAAATTGCATCACTATTTAACCGACAATTGTATTGTTTTAATAACTTTATTTACCATTCTGATTGTGATTAGATGATGAAAAATTAATTTTCTATAATTTTTATTAAATTTCAAATTAAATTTTCATTTAAATCGAACAGAAATCGCAACTATTTCCTTCAAGTTCAAGGAATTGCAACGTGTTGTTGGTTTTCGATTGTCGTACAAATGACAGAAAGAAAACGTCAAATTCGGCTTTTTGACAGTTTACGTCAATCTTTTTTTTAGAAAATGTTGTAATAAATTAAGGCTCAATCACCCATACTTAGTATCCTCGTCGCAGTGCATTAACTGGTGCGACTATTCTCGTGCTGTAACCGCGACAAGACTGTAACCTCTCATTTAAACTGTAACTGTTGATTTTTTTTTTCTCAGCGTAAAATCTAAAGCCAAACACAATGCTGGCATTGACATATTATTATTAGGTGTTGAACCACACAATAATAATAATAAATTGCCCCCAAAACTTAAAATTGCCAGTAGTAAGTTTCTAGCCATATAAATTTTTTCGTAATTTTTTCAGCATTGTTGAAACTCGGCGGTGGCTTTTTTTCTATGGCGTTGGCAGCCAGCATTGTGTTTATTTCTATTGATTTTCATATGTTGGAATTTTAAAAGTTACAGTTAAAGTTAGCGCTTAAATTCTGCGTCGCGCTTATTATCGCTTATAGTCTCTCTATCTCTAGTCAACTCTATAGTCATATCTGGTGCGGTGTATTAAGTTAAGGCCCTCAAACTACAGACCATTTGGCATAACATCAACTATTTCACTCACAGGTCATGGATGTAAGAAATGTTGCCGCCGGCGGCATGTTTTCTTAAAGGCAGTACATTACGGAAATTTGGACAAAAACGATTAATAGAGGTTGTAAAAACAATCTAGGGCTTTTGACATGGTTTGGCATGCAGCTCTTTTAGGTTTTAGCTAAGTTGCGTGCTATTGGCCTGCGCCTGGGGGTGTAGTTTTCACATATTGAAAACAATAAGCGGATTGAACGATTTGTATTGTAAGGAAACTTTTAATCCAATAAGTGAAAACTAAAACCTAAAAGAGCTGCATGCCAAACCCTGTCAAAAGCGGATTTCGAGCTATACTGAATGGGGTCTGGGGTAGGAAGACATGGTATCAAAAAGTTGAATTTAATGCCTGTGTAAAAAGTAAAACACAAAGCTGTCTGTTGTCAACAAATTCTAAAGTATCCGAATCCGCCCCTTCCATTCCCTTCTGTGGGCAAAGTTAAAGTAAGTCTTACTCTTAAGTACATATCCTTGGCTTTACATGGAAATAAATAACAAGCTGTCATGGTCTGACCATTTATTTGACACCTCTAAAAATGCCCCGGATCCCGAATGCCTCGCTTATCTAGATATATTACATACAGTCCTATTCTCATGAATATATCCTGCACTCTACAAGGGCTACATTGTAGATGTAGAGTAGCCCTACTCTACATTGTAGAGTACAAGATCGAGCTCGGGTACAATTCCCATATGTGTAGGTGCACTGTCAGCTGCGCTGCTCAGTCTTTCTTGCTTGAGAGAATACAGAAACTGGCTATCAGATTGATCCATTGATGATTGATCGGTGATAAACATGTCTCTCATAGTCTAGCTAGCCACTCTTGGTCTTGAGCACAGACGTAATGTGAGGGATTTATCCTTATTCTATCAATATATGGTTGGTGAGAACTGAGAATGAGTGTTCGGTTGAAAATGAAATCAAAAATATTATGCTACCGAAAAAAGCTTTCCAAAGAAGCTTTCGGTCGGCCAGTCCGTCTCATCAATTCTACTGTAGCACTAGAATTGATGAGTCGCACATCAAGATTAAGGAATGCCTTTTTACCACATTACGGCGATGGAATCAACTGCAGTCAAATTTATTTCCACCTTAATATGAGTTACAGCCAGTTATTCAAAAAAGTTGTTAATTCTTACCTCCTTTCGAACCCTACCTATATCCTTTTAAACCCCCTTCCCCTAAACTTCCAAAGACTAAGCAGTGCTAAAATTAGTGCTATTATAAAGGGTCGCGCCCTACGGTTGGGCTTTAATCAAAAAATATATATGTATATCCAACGATGTAAATTTTAAGACTTGGAAAATTGCTATAGCGGTCGAGCCCAACTGCAACAACAATTTGTTGCAATAAATAGGAGCCTCAAATCGGGCTGTTGTGCCAACAGAAGTAAACGAGATACACTCTAATACCCATAGACATGCTACAATGTAACAAGCCATCGTAGTGAAAGCGTATCAAATATAATAAACCAAATTATGTACAATAATATTAACATAATTTTTATTGAATATAATAATAACTTAATTTTAATTTTACATTTCTTTCCGTTGTTTACCTAGGTGGTATCACTTCAAACATTGCATATTTCCATGTCCAAAATTCAGCAAGATTTTCAAATCTACGTCGATCACTTTCATACATATATCCCAATTCGGGTTCCATACAAATCTAAAAAAACAGTTAAAAGTAAATTAATCTATTCTACAAATGCTAATTAGAATTTCACCTGTGTAAAAGGATCAGTGAGTAAACTTTGTAATGATAATAAAACTTTTGATACTGTTAATGCAATTGACCAATTATGTTGAATAATATCGATGCCAACATCTCCATGACGTGAAACATTTGGATGTAAAATTTTCGTTAAAAAACGAACTTTAGGTGGTAACATTGGATAACTAAAAGAAAATCAATAAATTCTAATTCTAATTAATATTAGCAAAGAGTTTACGTACGAATCGGGAAAGAATATTTTCAAAAAAAATTTGCCACCTTCATAAGGACTGCCTGCAGGACCAAGAATACTAGCTTGCCAATGTGAATTTTGTCTATCTAATGGTATTGCTTCAATACCTTCTGATTGTACCATATTCAATGAACGAAATTCAAATCGTAATCGATTCATACGAATAGCATTATCTCTTGATGGTTGACTAGATTTAAAAGCAATTTGTAAAAGACAAGTTCGACAGAAACATGATGACATCAATGCTGAATACATCTAAAATATATATATATATAAATAATTTTTTTTTTATGACAACACATCATTCATTTGATTAATACCTGAAACCAATTTGGTACTTCAACAAGATTTTGAAATAATGGAAATCTCTGTTTTAAATATCGCCTCCACATTGCTTGTGAAGTATTTACTTCTAATATATTCTTCCATTGCTTACAAACTTCACTAACATTCCATAATGATATATCATCTAAATATGAAAATATTGATACTAATACTTCAACTGGTAATGATGTAATTTTTTTCTCTTCATTACCAACATTTGGTAATTGTGGTTCTGATAATAAATCTATATAATGTGGTAATTCTCTTGGTGCAATTGGTAATGGTCGATGATTAGCGAAAATATCATTATGTTCTTCATTATTATCAATATCATCAATAATTTGTAAATTTGGTAATATTGGAATTTCTTGTTCAATATCTTTTTCATCTTCACGTTCTTGTTTCTCTTTATCAGCAGCAGTAAATGGTGGTTCATCATTACCAGAGTCTTCATCATCTGATATTTCTGTAACAACTAATTCACGTTCTGGCATTGTTGGATAAAGAAATGCATGGCAAGTGCCACAAAGTGGTTCATTAAAATTTGGTCCATAATAACCATTACATACCCAACAAGTTGTACTATTCTGGGAATGAAAATAACAAAATATAATTTTGTAATAAGAAAGTATGTACACAATTTTATTTTTTCATTACCGGAAACTCAAATGAATAATTTGGTTCTTCGTCTTCACATTCACTGTCACTGAAACAATCTACTTGATACTCACTTTTTACATCAATCAATGAATCAGATAGGCAAGTAGCCATGGCCATATATAATTTATTATTATTTTTATCAAAATAAAGCAAAAAAAGTTATAAATTACAAAAAACAAAAACTTTCATCTGTCAACCTCAACATAAACAAAAAATAAATTGTCAATGTCAAAGATTTAGAGCTGCCAATGTTGTCAAACATTTTTTAATTGAAGGATGAAGCTGAAGTGATTATTGACAATCCATTTAGTATTTTTTGAAATTTGACGCACTATTAAAAGTAACGCAACTAATTATTTTTCGTTTCAACACGTTAATTAACAATTTTCATAATTTTTTTAGTCAATATTTAGCGTTCCATTTAACTAAAAAATTTACTCAGGTTCAGGCGACAGGAGTGATTTTCATCTATTTCTCTATATGACGTGGAGTGGAAATTAGATAAAAAAAATTTTTAAGCATGAGGCTGCAGGAATAATTTTTTTACAAAATTTACAAAATTGCATATTATTAGGCAATATATTTTATATTTTACAATAACTACCGATCAATATAGAGGGGCTTATGTTTGTACTGCCATCTGTTTGTAAATGTCCATATGAAAATCTATCAATTCTCTCATTGATTTCAGCAGAATGAGACCTGGATATATTTTAGTATGGATATTTACAAACAGACGGCGTTTCATTTACTCTCTACTCTAAATCTAAAGTATGCAGGAGTATACGGAGTACAAATTTTAGCTACATACAAAACGATTAGTATATAAGCAGTTTTCGATTACTACCTGAAACCAACTTGGCACTTCATCCTATAAAACAAAAATTTTCTGTGATTTTGTTTCTCTTGCCATCTTTTTGTAAATTTCCATACTAAAATCTATCCACGACGCATGCTGCTGACTTCTGTTGTTGTTGTCAGCAGAATGAGACCTGGATATAAGTAGTGTGGTAATTTACAAACAGATGTCGCTGCATTTAGCCTATGGTAATTTACAAACAGATGTCACTTCAAATTTTTTGAAATAAAGTAACTGGGGTAGCCTGAAATTTAAAATAATTTAAAATTAAAAGAAACAATAATATTTTTACGAAAATAACTCAAAAATTGGAAATACTCTAAAACCCTAAAACGATTTTCGTATAGTTAACATACTGATTACAGCTCTGTTAAATCAAATATAAATTGATTGATTTTTTTTTTCGAAATTAATTTCTGCGCAATCGTCACAAAAATTAAACTGTTGAATAAAATAAGACATAGAAAAACTACTGTTCTCACTCAATTATTAAAATAATATTTTTAAATAAATAAATTAACATTTAAAATTTTATCTTAAGTTTTTATTTATTAGTAAGTAAAATTAAAATTAATTATAAATAATCAAATTACAAAAATTTACTTAGTATATTATCAAAATAAAAAAAAAAATATTGGAAAAAATTCTCAAAATAAATTATTCTCAATTTGTCTCTTTCTAACAATTTTTCCAAATATAATAAGGAAAATAAAACCGAAAATTTGGAAAAACTTTTTTATACATATATAAAAAAATTAAATTCCGAAATTACCGAAGGCCAACGATGCGCTCAGTCTGTTAAGAATTTTCGCGACGATAAGATTTTTTTCTGTGTTACGGTGGAAAAATAATATAGGAAAAAATACCTAAAAAAAATCATTTTTTTTTATATTAATTGATGAATTTTCATCAATTAAAACCAAATTGTGGATAAAATTTACAAACAATTAAACAAAAAATAGATTTTTCCGTAAATTTTTATAATTATATTTTTTTTTATGTGTAAAATTTTTGTTAATGTAAAAAATTTTTAATTATAAATTTAAATTACTTTGATTAAAAAATTTCAAGCGTGTAAGTGAAAACATATTTTTTTTTGGAAAAGAAATTTTTAATATTTAATTTCGAAATAATTACATTATATACATAAAAATGTTATGTAGTTTTTACATGGAAAATTAATTTAAATTTCTTATTTGAAAATAAAAAAACAAAATCTAATATTGTATCGGGATTTTTTTTTTCTTATAAATGTGCCAATATAATAATAATAATTATAATATTTACTATAAAAGAAAATGAAAATGGGAAATTAGTGCAAAAGAAAAATATCGAACAAACGATTTTCCTTTTTCCATTTATATATAAATATATACAACAACAACAAACACAGTCAATTTTCTCTTTCGTTCACTCATTTATTATTATATCAGCAGCCAGGATATAGCGCAAGGATATTAAATAATATTTTTTTTTTTTTACTATAAGAAGAAAAAAAACGAAGCACTTCTTTCATACTAAAATGTTTGTTAACACCTGCTAGCCACCTTTTACCACACTCATATTTTAGAAGTCTCCTTCCTATTACAAAAGTTACTTTCTCTTTTACCTGTTTTATCATGTGCCCCTCTCGTATCCTTATTTATATTCTTTATGGTATGTTCAAAAAATTTTTTTTTTGGTTGAATTGATATAGAAAATTTGGATAGGAATAAATTAAAGAATTAGTTGGGGGTTTGAGGACAATTTCATTGGGGAGCAGATGATATAGAAAGACAATTTTTTGATTTGTTTTTTTTCTTCTTCATCAAAAGTGGGAAACAATTTGCTGTTTAATCTTTTCCACTTGTTTGATTACAATTGTTTTAAAGAAAAACGAAGTTCCTTTAAAAAGAAATTAATTTTGAAATAATTACCGAAGCAAGTAAAAATTTACATTTTTGTGATTTTTTTCTTGTGTTTAACTTATTTAACATTTTATTAAGAATTTAATTAACTTTTATTTACAAGTTGAATTGTTGTACAATAGATTTCTCATTTATTATTTTTTTCTACAATGAAATTTTGCTCTCCTTCTACCAGCTAGAGATCCTTCAACATAATCCAGAAGTTTTCTTCTGGAAAACATAAGCATAAAAACTGGAAAATACAAAATCCCAGATAATAAAAAATCTAGTTTTCCCTATTACGTATTTTGTATAAACTGGCAAGAAATTTATCTGGCATTTTTTCTCTGTTACGTCCTGAATTTTCCTTGAATCAGCTGTCAAAATTATGCAGAATTTGTTGGTTAACAAAAATGAAATAATTTATGATTTGATGTTAACCCTTCAATTACATTTTTTCTGTACTTCATATCTAAAAGAATTTATATAAAAGTCCACAAGGACATAAATTACTATTATCCCTGAAATTTTTTTGATTTTAAAAATATGAATAAAATGGAAATGTTCATTTCATTTTAATCCCACAAAAATTAATTTATACAAATAATATACAGATTTTTGTCAATTATTCTATTTAAATATTCATTTATTCAGAAATGTTAATTTATATTTGAGGGAATTTTTTTTTACCTCATTTAATTGAATGGAAATTAGTCGTAGCACTGAAAAAAATGTGATTATACGAAAATATTCAAAGTCACTTTAACATTAAAATATAATTTTCGATTTTTCCCAGTTTTCTACTGAATTTTCCATAATACTGAATAAATATTTCGCTGTGTTACTTTTATATACTTATATATACGACCATAGTGTAAATTCAAAAACTATAAACTGGGATAAAAAAAAATCATTTTTTAAAGGACACAAAGAAAACGTATATTCTTTTAATATAAAAACTTATTCCCAAGATGAAAAAATTAACGAGACAAATACCTGAGGCAAACTAGCATTTTACAAATATAACACATATATAAAATTATCAAGGACTAAACAGGATATTAAAATCTAAAGACAAAGTTATAAAAAAAATATACTTATATAAAAAATTTAGTAATGTGCGCTTTTTTTTTGTATTTGTGTGGCAACAGGAAAAATAAATGAAAAGAAAAATTCATTTGTGATAGAATTGAAATGTTGTAACTGTCATAAGCGAGTTTGGAGAAAAAACACAAGAAAAATGTCCCTTTATTTTATATAAACAAGAAATAATGATTATGAATTTGTATTCAAATTTATACAATGATATTTTGCGGATCAAACGAACTTTTATATATACGCTAATAGAGCTTTAAATTATCTCTGTCGGTATCACACTATTCCCTAAAATGATATATTCAACACTTACAACATTTTGTAAGTGTTCTATATATTACAAAAGTTGAATATGCACATTTTAAACCATAATACTAATACATCTTTTATTTATAAATTTTTATATATTTAAAAATATCCTTTAGATAAAAGTCAAAAGCCAAAAGAAGGACACCACATATTTTTACTATACATATACATATTTATACAATGGCTCACAAAATGAAATCTTTATAAGGGCTTAAAAGTTAAGTTATTCCAAATTGTTAAAAAAATTATTTAAACTTTATATACACATACACATATGATTTATTCATAACATCCTTTACAACAACACCAAACATAAAACTGTGTAACATCACACTAAAATAAAATGCAGTTTAAAGAAACTCAAATTTTTTTTTTCCTTTAAACTTTCATTTTTGTTGTTGCTGTTGTTGTTAATGAAATTTATACAAAAATTTCTTATGTAAATTATAAATTTTAGTATAAATTATTATTTTTTGGTTTTATTATTTGTCCTTGTGCACCTGTTTTGCTAATAAAGGATAAACCGAAAGAGAAAAATATTAGAAAAAATTAAAATATTCGATAATTTAAAACCGTAAAGTTTTATTATAAATTTTTGTAGCGTGCAAGGATTAAAATTGAAATGTTTTTTTTATATATACAAAAATTAAATTCTTTTTAAAACTCAAAAATATACAAGGGAAAAAATTTTACAAAAAAAAAAAAAAAAACATTTTTTATATTTTTTAAATAAAAAGGACAAATATATTTAATATAGGAAAAAAATTTAATATAAATAATAATAATTGTAATACGGAATTTGTTTAACACAAAGAGGAGTTAAGGAATAAATGCAGTGGTCTTCAAAGTAAGTAAATATTTGTTAAATAAAATTATTAAATTATTGTACGTTAATTAATGGTACACCATATATTGTGTTAGTTTACTTATTCTACTAAGCAAAGGTGAAATGATTTAGTTAGTCGAAGCTGTTTGACTCGAGTAGAAGGATAAATTTAATGTATAAATTAAAATACTGCGCAGACGTTGTTAAATTGGTTGAATATAGATAAAAGTTATCATTTTGGATTTTAAATTAAATTGTGTCTCATTTAGGAAATCAGAGGTAAAAAAATGCTAGTTTGATTCACTACAAAACAATTAGGATGTTATATAATTAATATTTCCTCTTCTGCAGAGGATTTTATGGTCCAAAATCCATATAAAATTTTAGATCTATTTAATTTGAAATAAAATGTGGACCATTTTGTAATTGGGACATCATATCCCACAGACAAATTACAATTCTCTTAAAGAAAAATTATGTGCTGGATGAGTTGATTGATGTACAGATCAATCATCGACTGTATAAATTCATTAATTATGGTATAACGACACTCACTAATTCATATCATTATCAATTTCATAACAATTTGAAGTAAAATTACAAAAAAATTTGTGAGCTTGAAATATGAAACTTAGTTCCCAAAATTTCACAATAATTCTTGAAATATTCATACAATTTATTTAGCAAGTTTAAATTAACATTTTAACATTATATGGTGCACTTACTAGTATTACTAGTAGCTCAATTTATTGGACGAACTTTAAGTTTCCATCACTTACATATTGAAAATGACAAGCAGACAGACAGCCAGCAAAATAATTAACAAAATAAAATTATTCTCTGAAAATCCTACAAAAAAATTTATAAATAAATAAATAATTAATAATCTACCAGTGATTTTACCATTAATTTAAAAATTCATAATTGACTTGGTATCATAATAAATTCATTTTTTTTTTCGCACATCATTTTCTACATTTTATTATTTATTAATAAAAAAAATTTTTTTCTCAAAAGTTTTTAAAAGAAAATCCAATTTATTGTCTGCAAATCGATAAGAATAAGTCTGGAAAATTACTTTTAAGTATATATATATAATACAAAATAATATTTATATACATTTTGTATACCAAAAAGAAGAAGATTTTTATATTAATAGATTTTCAGTCCAGTGTTAATGAACTTTTATCTCGTTAATTATATCCAATAATTTATTTATTTTTCAATCAACAACAAAAAAACATCATTTTCTCTCTTATCTGGGATAAAATAATATCTCAAAATTTATGAAGTCATTAAGTGAAAATTTAATTTTGGTTTTTTCTTTGAATTCGGTTTTGTTGGTTACCATTACCAACGTATCAATATTATTATTATTATTATTAATTATTGATTGGTTACCATAACCTATTTTAGCTATAATGGTAACCAACAAATAATTAATTTTATATTATTTTTTTAGATGTTTCAATATGTACATAAAATATTTTTCAAAAAAAAAAAAATTTGAAAATGAATAACAACAACATAAAAATGAAAAAAAAATTGGAAAATTTTTATTACATTTTTTTTTTTTTAATTTTCAATTAGACCACAAAAATATATGTAAAAAAAAAATTTCCGGATAGTCGGAAACAAAACATACAACAATTCATTTTATGGCCTTTTAGTAATTTATTTTTAGGGAAAATTTTTATATACAAAGTTTTTCATGTTTTTATATTTTTTTTGGAAAATTATAAATGAAAAAAAAAGAAACCACAGAAAGTAATAAAAAAAAATATAAAGTCCATTAAAAAAAAATTTCTATTAATGTTTTTTTTTTCATTTAATTATATATAAAAAAAAGTTATTATTGTAATTTTATTTCCAGTAGCGTTTAATTTTGAGTGGAACGGGGAGTCCTTTTATAATTTTTTTTCTTAAATTTTATGAAAATTCTTTGTTTTAGAGAGAAAGGATTAAATATTAATGAAAATATTTATTAAAAAATTATCGGAAAATCATAATTCTGTGAATCTTTTTTAAATTAAATTTGATTTAATTTTTGTAAATACTTTAAATTGAATTTTGTTTGGCTACCAAATATATTAAAAATATAATTAACGAAATTTTATAAGTATTTTTCAGGATGTCCTTTTTAATTTAGACATTAAATTATTTTTTGGTGTCTTTAATTTGTTCACTTTGACAATTTATTAAATATAAAATTTGTCCGTTTTCAAATCAAATTCATGATTTTCCAAATTATCTGAAATGATAATTTAAATATTCACAATTCGATTAAAATTAATTCTGTTTAAATACTAAATTTAATGTAGCCCGAATGCTATTTTCATTCCATACTGTCATATTTTCTTATTCAAATTTCCTTACAATCTTGTTGACAGGTGAAAATGGAATATCTTCTAATTTTTATTACATCTTAATTAATGTAAATTTTAGTTGAATTTTCTTATGTTTTCAAAGTTTATTTCCACAACAAAAAATTTATCGTATCGTCTAAAATTTATATATATATGTAATAATTCTCCTCTCAAACCAGAAATATAATTTTTATGTTCGTATATACAAAAAAAAAATAGACTAAAAAAAATTTCAACTAATGATAAAAAATTTCACATATATATTAAGATATAATAAAATTTTCTCTCTAAAAAATTTTCCACATATAGTAAACAAAAAAAAGAAAATATTGAATAAATTTTTCAAACTCCCCACAAAAAAAAAACAACAACAACAACAAAACATCATAATAAATTTTCTTTTCCAGTTTTTTAACTTCAACACTAAATTATGTTGTTGTTGTTGTTGTTATTTTGTTTTTCTTGATTGTGAAATATTCCATTTTCCATATTCTCACATTGAAAATTTGTGTGTGAAAATTACCTACCAAAAAAACAAAAAACACACACACAAAGTTTAAATAATATATTTTATTTTTTTGTTTTTCTTTCCAAAAAGAAGAAGAAGAAGAAGAAGAAGAAGAGGTAAATTATTACCTAGCTTAGTTTATATTCACTTCTCTTGCCCCTGAAAACAGTTCTTCTTAAAATATTTGAAGGAAAAATTAGGGCCATGATAGAAAGTCATGTGGTGGAATAAGGCCAAAATCGTTATTTGTCCACGTATGGTTCCTTCTGATGGCATCCTTAATTCTGTTAAATCAAAGTTCGCATATAGAATCAACTCAATGAGAATCAGTTTCTCGAGAAATACTAAAAAAACTTTAGAGAATTTTCTGTCCTTTTTCATGAAAAAGCGTATAACATCCTTTTCGGGTAATTATGGGTATGAAGTTATGCTGTGCACCTAACACTTTAAAGTCAAATTACTTTATTTAATTTCCAAAATGGACACTAAGCCAATTTAATTTGTACCAAAGTTTGACTCAATCTTATCGGAAAACGCTAAAAATTAATGTTGTTGGCCTCATGGCCCCCAAATTTGTAACTACGAGATATATTTTGAAAGTCCTACTCAATTTAGCCATAAAACCTTTTCTGACTTTACATGGCTTTTATGTCACGGCACTCATAAAATGAATTTTCACAATTGGAGTTTTTCCACTATAAAAAATGTTTTATATTGTTGTTGTATTTTTCCAACAAAAGAAAAACAACCCAAAAAAAGCTTAATTTATATAAAGAATAAAAAAAGCTCCTGAAATCAGGTGGAAAATAAATATATATAATAAAAAACCTCGTTAAAACATATATAAATACACAACATTATTGAAGAAAAAAATAAATTTACTACTTATATGCTGGTTTTGTATTATTTGTGGAAAATTGTTTGATAAAAGATGAGGGGGAAAGGTGTTATATAAACGAAAGGTACACAACGGAAAATGTTCAGACATTATCAAGTAAGAACAACAATAACAGAAATATATATATATAAAAAATTGGTAAAAAAGGAAAATCAATAAGAAAAGGATACAAAGTTATAATTTTAGAAAAGCAATGAAGAGAAAAAAAAAATGAAATAATTTGATCGGATCATGATAATATCGTGTATTTGTGTATGTAATATTGTAGAATCCTTTTTTATAGGTTGTATAAATATATATTTACAAAGAAAAGGAAAATTTCTAATAGTTTGTTAAAGCTAACATTATAAGAAAAAGTAAATTTTAGGGTTTGTCAATTGGTAAATTTCGATTTTAGTGTAAAATATTTTTATAAATTTTGTAAGTGTTATTTTTACTTGAATTTCTTCGTCAAGTCTATAAAAAGATTTGCCAAATTATAGAGCTTCTTAATTGTCTATATCATTTCACAATGTTTAGAAATGTAGAATATATGGATTACATTGTTAAAAAAATGATTAATCAAAATCAAAATCAAAATAAGTAAATTTTCTCTTCAAGCTTTTGTAATTTTCCGTGTAAAATATAGTAAAGTTTTGGTATTAATTAATTCGGTTTCTTAAGTACCAAATATGAATATGTTTCCATTAAAAATAAAAACGATTCTGGGCAAAATGACTTTACAAATAATTATTTCATGACTTTGGAGAATTTAATATTGGGTGTATAAAAGCAATTAAATTCTACAAAATCATGCTGTTACTGAATAATGGCGTTACAAATTTATTTCTTTATTACTTTTTTATCATTCTCTAAGTAGATTTTTAAACGTTCAACATTAGCTTTCAACATTTTGGTATCCTACAACTCAAGCAAACGACAAACATCAAAGATTTCTCAGAATTTTCTTAACTTTAACATTATTTTATGTACGACACCATGAAATTATTCTAATATAGCGAAAGCATGTCTAAGATCGAAGATATGAGCTGAAAATAATGCAATTCTCAAATATAGATTATCATTATAAAGTAAATAACTTGTGTTAAGACATTGCCAGATCCAATTTACCATTCAAATTCAAATTTATATTCTCATTTTTCTTACACTATACTTTCAAAGCAGAATATTTCAATTTTTACATTTTTCAAAAATTGATTTTAATAATATTTTATTTGAAAACTTTTCAATTCAAAGGATTAAATTTAAGTATGTATATAATGTTATGTC
Organism: Empis stercorea; assembly: GCA_949752835.1. Lineage (NCBI taxonomy): Eukaryota > Metazoa > Arthropoda > Insecta > Diptera > Empididae > Empis > Empis stercorea. The sequence goes on from OX457089.1 coordinate 47,808,530, forward strand.
CTTGCATGAAACTTTAGAAAACATGAAATCTAGATATCGTATTATATTATATAAAATTTCAATTGAAGAAAAAGAAGGATTTCCACCTACAAGGTCGTTTATCTATTACTCAGAAACATAAGTAATTATATAAATATTAAATAATATTTTTATTATAATACTTAAATTATTCTCCTTGTTCACTAAGTAGTTTTCTACTTAACTTATATATATTTTTACTTGTATGTGCACATCAAATTGAAGGATAATTTTACTCTGCGCGATTTTCCATATACAAAATAAAAAAAAAAAAATTATCCTCAAAATATATATCAAGGATTTTCTGGGTTTTTTTTTCCATTTTAATGATTCTTCAATTTCTTTTTTTTAAATTTTTTTCTAGATTTGAAAAAATTAAAAATAAAAAAAAAAACTTTTTTCTCTATGGTAGAAAAATCAAGGATTCTTGTCAAGGAAATTTATTTTTTATATCATTTATTTTTTTTTTTTATTTTTTTTTCATGTAATCACAATTAATTTTTAAGATTTTGTTTTTATTTTATCTTTTTTGTTTTTATAGAGAGAGAAAGCTGATTTTTCCCCATCAGATTTTGTGAACCATTTAAAAAGTGATTTTTTATACAAAGAAAAATCTTTAATCTGATTTTAAATATCCTTTCACATAGAAATTGATTAAAATGTGTGTTTTTTTATATTATTAAAATCAATCAAAATCAAATATATTTTTTTTATATCCTTTTCGTATAAAGATACTTTGTAAGGATAAAGGAAAACGAAAGAATTATTTTTTTGTTTTCGATTTTCAAAAAAAATTAATTTAATACTTTTATTTACTGATGAAGATTTTGCACAATCCCCAGGAAGTTTTGGAAGGATTTTTTTTTGTATAGCGTATGAGTTTTGTTAATTGAGAAATTTGTTGGTATACGCAAAGATTCATTATTGTATTTAAGGATTCAAAAGCTATCAAAGCTTTAATAAACAATACAATATTATGTACAAAAAATTGACTTAATGTTGCAAATATCATGATATAATCACAAATTGTGGATTATGATTATTTTTATTTTGAAGTCGGATGTAAGAGACTAACAGATTATTTTTTTCTTACAGACTAAGTTTCTTTTTGAAAAAAAAATACTTAGAAATGAATAATCATAAATTAGTAAAAATTGTCGTCACAATGTCCTAGATTCGTTTGGAAAGATTATTTTTTTTCGTTGCAATCTTATTTATATTTTTCATTTATAATTTATCCTTTAAGATAAAAAGCTTTCAGCAAAATAAGAATATTAAAATAAATTTTGTAACTAAATGTTATTTACCTTTTACAGTAAATTTGACATAAGAATGTTTCTAATTTTTAGAGAAAAACAGAAAATATAAAAGTGATACTAACTAACATTTTTGGATGAGAGTTTTCTAGTCCTTTTCGGAGCCATATTTATCCTCTTTTCTGTTTAGTTTAGAAAAATACAAATTTAATTTAGGAGAAAGACAAATTTCTATATTAATCAATGATTATTTTTGGATTTGTGTTTAATTTCAAATAGCTTGTTACTAACATATAGTTTGTGGGAAAATATTTAAGAAGACCACTAACCTACCATCAATTTCCGTCATATTTGTTTGAGTCTATAAACTCTAAATATAGTTTGATATGTCGAATGGATTATTGTTTTCCAGTTAAATTACTTTCCATATTAATAATAAAGTTTATTTCAGACCTTAGAGATTTTTTTGATCTTCAAAATGATATTTATTTATGTAGCATTTTCCAGCTTCTTTGCCTGGTAAAAATCAAATTTAATATGGAAAGCATCCAATTTGTATAGTGAAAAATGCAAATTTCTATATGTACTCAAATTGCTAAAAAAATCCATTATATTTTATTTAGCAAACAGATTTACAAAATACAGAATATTTCTACAATTTTCTATATAATTATGTTCTGTCTAGGTCTAGGTCGGAAAAATAAATTTTATAGATCACATTAAATTATATCTTTTTTTTTTATTATAAATAAAAAACAAACTAATTTACAATTCAAATTTAAATCATCAAATATTATGAAACGTAAAAAAAAAGCACATCCTTTTAATGTATGCGATTAAGTAGATGATATTTTTACATTTATTCCACATGGTTAATTTCTTTTTCTTTCCCGGTTCATAAATTAAACCAAAAAAAAAAAAAAAAAGAGTAGAAGAGAAAAGAAATGACAGAAAATATATTAAAAGGATTTATGGTATGGAAAACATATTTTTTTCTTTAGTATCTATATCTAGTTATCTAGTACATAAATATGTAGAAAATGGTATAAAAGACCGTGCAACAGCTACGGAATTGTTGAAAGGATATTTATGTATATTATAAAAATTATATAATAGAAAATTATGTTCACAGACAATTTTAGCTATGTACATAAATAAATTTTATTATGAAAATGACAATTTAGATTTAAATTTATTACGATAATAGCTTTATCTCTGAGAGTTTGGTTAATGTTGAGGAATTATATAGAATTCTATATGCTATTTTCCTTAAAAAAAATAATTTAAATTGACTTTTTTTTATATTATACATTATTTAATTAAATGTCTGCTCTATGGCACCATTAAAATCTAAAATGATATTGTGATTATATGTAACAGCCTCCCCCTTAATGGATTACTTGATTTGATGTTTGTCGAGTTGAGCATATTGTACCTCTTTCCATTTTTCATTTAGCACATTTGTTCACAGACAATTTTAGCTGAAAAACGACTAAATTAATTTGAAGAAAAAATGAAGTTTTGTGACATCAATCAAAATGTTTTGGAATGGCTGAAAAAAACTAACACAAAAAATTTAATTAAATATTTCTTTTTTAATGCTATTTGAAATTAAAATTTTGTATAATTTATTAAGTTCATATACAACAGAATACAACATTTATACAATGCAATACGCATGAATGCTATTTGAATGAAATAATTCAATTTAAATTTTCGTTCACTTTTCAAATTCGAAATGTTTTTGTAAATAATTTTTAAGAAGAATTTTAAGTGAAATTTTATTATAAACTTTATTAATCGTCAAAAGAGACTTAAAAATTTTTATATATACAATCAATTTGAAGGCACTTATAAATTTTCAAAAAAAAAAAATTTTTTGTTTACATTAAAAAGTTATAAAATAGTTTGAATAGTTTGATTATTTTAATGGACAAGTTCGACAAATTAATTAACTTTTGTTGTTCTAAATTTTCATCTATTCAATTTAAATTCAATTTATTTGTTTAAAAAAAAAAAGAATTTGTTTATATACCTAAATTTTTGGCAATTTACGTTTTTATAGAAACATATAAATTGCCAAAATAATTTTCAATGTAATATTACAAAAGTAGATGAGAGAATAAGTAAAACAGTGACCATACAAATGGAGAATTATCATTAGATAATTTATAAATCGGAGACGGATTATATACAAAATTTTAATATTTGTGTAAAAATTTATATTAACCAAGGATTTTTCAGCAAATTTTTATAATTTTCGTATTATAAATATTGATTTTTTTTAAAATATTATTGCAATTTATTAGCATAAGAAGCTATAGATAAATTTATTTATTTATTTTGGAAAATTTATAGTATGCGCAGTAAATTATGTTAAAATCATAAATATAAAATGTAAATTTTATTTAGATTTGTAGAACTTTGTTGTATATTATATGGGATTTTAAATTAATTAATTACTTTAGCATAGAAATTAATTTGTTTAAATATATCGCAGACTCGGTTTTTTGATTAAGAACAATTTGGTATGATGAAATTGATTTGGAAAAGTATTGGCTTTAAAATTTTATTTGATCCTTTTACAAAATTAAATATTCTACTGATTCTGAAATGGATTAAAAAATTTATTAAAATCAGGGGAACACAAATGTTGTAGGATATACTTAATATTACAAATAAATTTTCAATTTTACTTAATTTAGGTAGTTCAAACGACAAAGAGTAAATATCTGCACCTGATTAAGTTTTTGTCTACTCAGCTTTGTGTAAGCATTCCCATCAGTTCCAGTAGATGAGCATTTTTCTTTTTATATCATCAATTTTCTAATTCAATTTACGACTGCCTTTCCGGTTTTAGATAACAAATCTTCCCTATAAAAATTATAAATTTACGCAGAACAAATAAATTTTACATTAAAGTTTTTCTTTTAAAATTAAATTTTTTCTGCTATTTAGATAAATTTTGGTGATTGAAATATTTTTTATTTCATCTTCAGTTTTTTTTTTTCATTATTTTATAACTAAAATAATTTTCCTAAACAAACCAGAAAAACGACGAAGACAAAAAAAAACAGATAAAATTTCCATTAAAATGAAATTTTTTCGATTAAAAAATATATTTTTTTTTTTTTTAAATTACTTTTTATATCTTCTATAATTTCAGTTTATTCACGAGTTATTAAATCCACCAGAAAAATTATAATAAAAATAAAACATCTGGCTTATGGTGAATTTATACCCCAAAATAACAACCCAAATTCCAAGTTAATTGTGTAACCTAAAAAGTATATTGTAAATTTTTTTCCTATATCTCTCCACCACCCACCACAGCAGACAAATTCTTTATCAGCTGGATAAAAAAAAAACAAGTATACACACACAAACAATTTTTTTGCCAAAAACAAAAAAACATTTAAATATAAAAAAAAAATTTTTTAATTAATAGCTTAGTAACTCCATGGAATCCTCCTTAATATTTCATTTATTATATAAATTTAAAATAATCAGACAGGTAAAAAGTTTATATAAAAAACAATAAAAATAAAATGTAAATTAAAGAGTAATAAATATTATATAAAATAAAATAGTGTCCGTTCAGCTCTGTAAATCACAATAAAATTTTATGGGATAAGATTAGATTGTAACGTTTGTGGTCAATAGCCCAATCATTTTCAGATTAAATTAATTTTTTGTTGTTACACACAATTTTTTTTTTAATCGTTTTTCTAATTGAAATAAACACTTAACCATTATAGTGTTCTAAATAGAAATGAATTTGGGGGAATCGAACTGAATTTGGAGGAATCGAACTGAATTTGGAGGAATCGAACTGATGGGGCAGTCAGGTTAGTTTTAAAGTTTCGGAAGAGTAATTTTCGAGCCATAGATTAGACAGTCTGAAACTGCTACATAAACTATAATAAGAAAACCTATATTGTCAATAATATTAATTTTCAGAGGTGGTAAACATAACCTCAGTCTCAACGAAACATGAATTTGTGTCCTACTCGCCAATTAAAGTCGAAATTCGATTAGTATTTTTTCAAGACTAATTTTTCTTTTAAAGAATTACAATTTTTTGAGAGATTTTCCAAGAATATTGAATGAGTGAAAATTTTTGTCTTCCTTATAAATTAATAATTGAAAAATGCTTTTAATTCAATAATTTTAAAGATTAATTAAAATATTTTCAATTATGATTAATTTCATCTTTCACAACAAAAAAAAGACTAATTTAATTTGAAAATTGTATAAAAGCATTTTCCAAAAAAAAAAAAATTATATCAATAAAAATTCTAAAAAGAATTTTTAATTTTCTATAATTTTCAAGTACAAAAATATTTTGAAGCACTGAATTATATTTTCTTTTTATTATGTTTACACAGAATCATTGTATTTTTTTTGTTGGAAAATTACTATTTTTTTTGCCATTATAATTTTTCCATCTGAACTGAAAATAGAAAATATTTCATGTGAAATTTTGTTGTTGTTTTAAGAAGAAAATTTTCTTTTTCGATTGAGAATTTTCTTGCGGATTTCGTTATAAATAATTTGTGAAAAATTGACTTTTCTTTTGTTCTAATATTTTCCAAGTCACACACGTTTTTCCGCAAAAAATATTTTTTTATATCCTGTGTTTTATAAAATGAAAATGAAAAAAAGAAAATTTCATGTGAAAATATTGCCCAGACATTTAAAAACAGAAAAACTTTGTGTACATTATAAAATGTTCTACAATTTGCTGTGTTTAGTATAATTGAAAATAATATTACGTCAGAGTTTGGTATTGCAAAATGAGAGTGAGGGGGTTTTGGGATAGTTTGTTTATGGAAAATTCGTCGTCAACAAAAGGAAAATTATTGAAAATATGGAATAAAAATTTATTTTTTCTTATGCGCCTCTATGGAATTTTGAAAATAAAAACTATTATAAATTGGAATTGTTTTTTTTCACAATTTATTACAATTTTAATTGAAATTTTTTTTGTTGTTTACTTACTTGTTGAATTATTCGTTTCTTTTTTAAATTTTAAATTTTGTATAATAAATTTTTATCTTAAAAATATTTTTTTTTCTTACAATTAAATTTCTTCCCATCATACCCCACAGCGTCGCCATGAAACCATCACGCCTCTTCACATGGTTCAATAATAATGTAATAATAAATTGGAAAATTATATTGTATGTATCAATATTTTTGGTTCAGATAATTAATTTGTTATTGCTGAATCTACTTTACAATTTTTTTTTATAGACAGGACAATTTGTGAATTTTATTTACTGAGAAAAATGCATTTAGTTTTTTTTTGTTGTATTTAATTTATTTTTGGTAAACAACAATTTTACAATTCAATAAATTTGAAATTTTTGTAGTATTAAATTTTTTTTTTGGAAAATTTTATTCAATTGGTTAATAAAACATTTTCAATTTTGTATGCGTTCAAGTTTGAAAAATAAATTTTTCTATTTTTTTCGTGCAACAGGAAATTATGAAAATTGAATTGCAAAATATGAAATTACAATATATTTTTCGAATTTTTGCAATATGAAGTATTGGAAATTCTTTTGTTTTTGTCGGTGGGAATCGATTTCGATTTTTTATCGATTTTTTCGAAAACTTTAATTTTAAATATTAAATAATGAAAAATGAAGAAAAATAGGGGAGACCTGCATGGTTCCTTACATATGGGAATCATATATAGTCATAGTAGGAAATTTCGACTATGTTTTAATCAAAAATTTCTTATAGAGTAATAAAAATACGTAAATTTTATTAAAAAAACATGATTCCATATTTTTATAATGAATAGATTTAGTTATTCCAGGGACAAAGAATCAAGCAGGTTTCATGAATTACAGCACGCGACAAAATAATATAGGATCTTTACGGTCTCACTAATATAATAGTGCCGTTAAACAGTTAATCTGAAGTATGTACAAGATAACTTATCATTCACACCTAAATCTATCACGACGTTACAAGACGATAACCTTTTTATTTCACCTTTTATGTAAAATTCTGATTGTGGTGTAAGTTTTTTCACCTAATAAACTTAAATAATTACTTTAAATTTCCCAAATAAGTATTGATCCTTAATATCATGAATATAGCCCAGTTTCCCCTACATATTTTCTAGCCCAGTCTCCTCTATATAAATAATAATTATTGTCTATATATAGTATATGTTTATTATATTCTAAATATATGAACCACTGTCATGTTCTGGCAGTATATAAAAAAAAAGCTTAATTTTTTTTCTTTACTCATTTTTCTTCTCATGTCGTTGCCAAAAATATATTCAAAAAAACATTTTTTTCTTTTATTTACATATTATTTGTATGTGAAATATTGAAAAGGATATTAAAGATAACGTATATATACAACTAAATGTATTTTACCATTTACATATATATATATATATGTATAACATTGAAAGGAAAATCCTTCTTTTTTCTAATTTCCATTTACATAAAAAATATTATATTCAAATTTTACAAAATATAATTTTTATTTTTTACATTTTGTTTTTTTTTTTTTTGCGTGGGAAATTTATGCTGGTGGTTGATGGTTTTTATAAGGTTGGAGTTCTTTAGTCCTTTTGTTCGGTTCTTGTCATTTATGTATTGACTTTTTTTTTTTGTTATTATCATAAAAATATATAATAGAATATTTAAATGTAAATGTATATAAATATACATCCAATAAAGCTCTATTGAATTTTCAGTATATTATTATGTCTAAACAATTGAAAAATGTCCTTGTTCGTTTTTGACATTATAATATAATAATAATTTCTATTTGCACACCGTAAAAGTTGTAATAATATATTATACAATATTTATTTTTGGATTATTAAATACTTTAATATAATTTCGAACGATTTAATTTTAAATGTTTAGAGTAGTAAAGAGAGTCAGGTTCTTATTATTTTAAAGGCTTACCAGTACTTAGTGAATTTGAGCTTCTGCAACTATCTTTCTCCTTTAAATAAGGTTGCGATTTATATTTAGTTAATATACCAGTAGAATACTTGCAACTATTGTGTTGCATTTAATTCAACTCTGGCTTAGAAAATGGTTGTAGGTAATTATTGACCTTAAATGAAAGTCTCGTTGTATTGTAGTGATTACAATCAGATCGAATGCTCCCTTTATCATCCTGAGATGTAAAAATTTTTGAATTTATCATACCATCATTCCACTATATCCCGGCTCTTAAGGGATATTCCATTATATATTCTTTTTGTTGGTATAGTCAGGTAGAAATTTGATATCTCACAGAATGGTTCTATAGTCCAACATAATCTAAGATTTTCAATTATTTTAGAAACCATTACCAAATATTACTTTATATGTATAACAACAAAAAATGCCAAAATAATGTCCTTTAATACATAAATAATTAGTAAATAAAATCTACTTATAAATTGTACAAATATTTTTCATACAATTTTGCTTTTCTTTTTTCTTTTTTTTTTGTGTTGCGAGTACAAAAATTGTGAAATCTTTAAAAATTCATTTTGGCTTTTTTTAATCAAGAAGAGAAAAAAACAGCATTAAATTTTCTACATTTTTGTTGTTTATTTTGTAATTAAATTTCCAAAAAAAAAAAAATTAATTTTTCACATCCAAGATTAAATTTTTTTTTCATGTTATTTTGTATTTTCAATGGGAAAAAAAATTGTTTACCTAAAAAAAAATTATAAAATATTTTTTTTTTCAAATTTGTGTTTTTTTTTGTCAGCTGTGGTTTTGTTATTATTTTGGGGTCCACATCGAAAGATGTTTTGTCGGTCGGTGGTTTGCAGTAGATTAACACGAACACGTCTCATAATTAACTTTATAGAAGGTAAGAAGTTAAAGTTGAAAAAATGGACGGTGTCATTACCGGAAACAGATCACTTTTGGTCATTTAGATATCTGCATATTATTTTGAATATAAATTATCGTTTTAATAAAGATTGGTTTTTGATAAATTGCCAGTTTTTGAGAGATTACTCAGTTAAAGAATAGAAAATTACCTCAATAACGATGAAATTATAATTTGGTCTGGTATGTTATCTAATTTTACCAATACAGACTATTACATAGATGAAACTTATACCCATCAGTTATTGAAGATTTTCCACTATACATTCTGTTAAATACAGTCTTTTGGCAACTGTCATTAAAAGGCATTGTCCTGGGCAAAACATTTAATCTGAATTCAAGCTAGTAATAAGAAATTTTCACGAATTGGAGACAAGTTAACGTATATTTATGCAAAATACAAATATTTTCTTAAAAACCACTTTTTTTTAATCGTAATTCCTCTTTTTTTTCATTATTTACACCTTTCAAAATTTTTCCTCCCCTCTCACAAAATATAATTTTCCATTTATCAATAAATCTAATTGTTTCGAAGGTCAAATTCAGGTGTAAATATAATTTTTGAATATTGAAAAAAAATTTTCTTACAAATATTTATGTAAAAAAAAATTTTTTAGAAAATAATTTTCAAAAAAAAAAGAAAAAAAATATTCTTTTATTTGTTTATTTTCATAAAACATGTGGTTTAATCTGTAATGAACTGAATCAGACCTTAAATAAATAAACCAATAAATATAGTATATATTTTACTTTTTTCTTTCTCTCTCTTTTTTTTATTATTTTTATTACTAAAAATATAAATTCTTTTCCAACAAAATTCATTTTTTTTTGCCATTTCTTTTTTGTTTGATCGAAAATGTTTTATAAATATAATAAAAAAAAGTCTAATTTTTACGATTTCACATATAAAAAATGTAAAAGAAGAAACAAAAAAAAAAAAGTAGATTTAATATGACTATAAAAGGATATCTTTATTTTCTATTCTATTTCCAATTTTCGTCCTTATAATAAAATTTATAATAAAAACAAAATACGTGATTTTTCCAAAATAATATAATTATACCAGAGAGAAAATAATTTGTATATGTAGTTAAAAACATGAAAGGATCAAAATCACCTTAAAAATATAGATAAGATCTTTTTTGGGCATATTATTAATTTGTTTTGTAGACAAGAATTTTTTTCTGCACAAATTTTTTCTTATTCACTAATTTTTGCTTAGAAAAGAAACTTTTTTTCATATTTTATGAATTCATATCACAAATCCCAAATAATTTAAGGTTAAATAGAATGAGAAATATAAATATAAAAATGTGTGTATATATAGTCAAAAAAGTTATACGCACACATTAAGATATTCTTATTCTTAACCTTATGTCCTTGAATTTGAAACTTTTCAAGAAACGTATACAGGATTTTATATATGTATTAAGGATAAAAAAAATAAAGATTGCATGTTGAATGAGGCGAAAATACAAATTTTATCGGGTAGTATGAATCTCATTTATTATATGTAATTTCTATCAAGGATCAAAACTAAAATAAAAAAATGGACCCTAAGGATTATATTTATATATATATCGAAATTTCATTATCTAGATATATAATTCATATAATATATTTAAATACATGAGATGAAGAAAACTATTAGTTTTGAACATTTTTATAATAAATTTATACAAGAAAATTTTGAATTTTATATAAATTTGATAATTTTTAAAATTAGAAGTTTTTACCAACGCCATCTAACAGGTGAAACATGAAAGTTACAATCATTCAAAAGTGTTCTGGTCAGAAAAAATATACTTAAACTCGATCAGAAGATGAGATAAATAATTAGCTTCACATAAAGCTGTCAATTAATACTGTCCCAATCTCGATTAAATTTACCCTATATTATAACCATCATCTACACCAGTAAAACAAAATATTATATTAGCACCATTGATCATTCTAAACTTTTGTGGTCCATTATTTATAACAAAAAAAAATTAACAATCATTAATCTTTCTGGTTTTTTTTTTTGTTTCTTTTTGGATATAATAATGCTGTGTAATTTATACTTTTTACCTAAGAATTGACCTTAGTATACATGATTATCCCTTGTCTAATTTGTAAAACAAGAAATATTTTATACAGAAAATTTTATTTCATCATTAAAAAAGTATATAACTTCATTTAATTTCAATTAATTATAATTATAAAATAAGATAATTAATTGCAAAATGTCATTAGAAAATAAAAAAATGAATTTGCATTATTCAACATTTATGTCAACATTTTTTTTTTCTAAATTATTCGTAGATTTCAATTTAACTTACATAATTCATTACTAAAAATTCTATGTTAATGAATTAAAGAATCTCAATTCACTTAGTAATCACGCTGTTAATAGGACATTCTATGTTACAAGACAACAGGAGCTGCGGTGATGAAGGAGAGAACTATCACATACTTCATATGTAACTGTCAGAGCCTGACGATAATCCTTTTTCCTGGATGAGCTACCAAATTTGGGCACTCTAAAATTTGAGACGATTCTTAATTTCAACAGTTGTAATTTTACTTGGAAATCATGGACACTTGAGAGGACCCTCTCTTTTCATCTATCCATCCATCCAAAGTTTTGCTAATAAGAAGATTTAGTTAGTTTTGTTCTTTAATATTTCTTATTATTAAGATCTTAACAGAAATCAGTGCATTTTTTCTGACTAATATTTTAAGTGTCCTGTACACCAGATCAAATAAAATTCTATTTTCTTTCTTTATATAAGAAGAAGTTAATGTTTTTTTTTTCCTTTTATTTTTTTCACTTATGTCCTTTTGTTGATTGTGTACATATGTTGTTCATTCATTTGTTCAAAATTAGATTTTGTTATATGAAAATATTGACTATAGTTTTTGGATAAAAACGATTAAATAATTCTGAAAAATCAAAGAGAGAAAGTATTTGTTCTTTATTTAAATTTGATTAATTGGTGCAATAATTTTGTGCTTTTAATATAGTCTAATTTATATTTTTGCGTTATTAACCTAATTTAATTTATCAATTTGTGGATCTCCTGTGGTCCATTGGCTATTATATTTATTATGTCTTCATTATAATTGAATAATTTAACCTAAACCTAATTAACGTATAGATTTTATTTCTATCCACATGGAACCTGAAAAAAAAGCACAAATGGTTCAGTAGTAGCTGAATTAATTGATCAGACAATTAGACATGAGAGAAAAAACAAAATTGATTACAAATCTGAATTTAATTACACTTTTTCCAACTAAAGAGAATTTTAAGAAGTCAAATTTTACACAGTTTACACGTTCTACAAATTCTACAAATTTTCCTATATACTGCCTGACCCATAAGTTATACCTTTCTCTGATCCCACTAAAAATTTTGTGATCATTGAACAAATCTAAATTGATTCTAATAATTTATACCCACACAACCTTTACTCTCCGTATAAAAACAAACTAAAATATAAAAAAAAAAACATTATTATTTCTATAAATAAAAATCGTCCTCTTAGGAATTACTTCAAAAATCGTACACAAAAAATAATAATCTTATAACTAAAACGACCAAGTTTTCCCAAACAAGACTACAAAAAAAAAAACAAAAAACAAAGAAACCATAACGAAATCCATGCTTAAATTGTTGGAAAAAAAAGGATATGCAACAAATATACAAAAGAATAACTTTTTTTATATTTATTGTAACATTTATACAATTTAATCAAATTTATTTGATAAACTTTTATTATTGACTTTTACCATATAAATAAATGTTTATTTGTTTCTTTATACTCGTTTCTCTGATCCAGAGGACTTTTCTTATATTGTTTTATAATATTTATATAAATATTTTAGCCAGGAAAAGAAAATTTTCGTTCTTTTATTTTATTTAACCAAATAACAATAAAAAGAAAATATTTTTTTTATCGTTTTTGGATTTGTTATTTTGTTTTTTTCTGTATATGTGTATAAAATTTTTCGATTAATTTCAATGGCACTTAATATAAATCTCGCACATTTTGACAAAAAGTAGAAAAAATATTATTGAGAATAACTTGCAAGGATAATAATAATAATAATACTTAATTATAAATGATTTTAAGTGTGATAAATCATAAATTGATTAAATTTAGAATCTTATTAGTTATATATGCAATTTCATTTATATAAGTAATTTTTACATACCAAATGGAATTATTGGTATCACTGTCACCAGGTCACAGGCCACAGTCTTCAGTGTTTCTCTGCATAGAGAGGAGCATATATAAAATGATGATTATAGTAATTATGATTATAGCATGTAAATGATGATCATTACATGCAAAAGAAAATTCTGAATTTTATTAAATTTTTTAACTTAAAAATCCTTTTTTTTTTTTTTCAAATTACAAATGGTATAAAAAGAACTTGAAAATTGAGTATAATAATTACAAACTGATTTCAAAATAATATTTAATTGAATGTAGATTTGTGTTAGAGCACATACTTGTCAGATTCAAATTCAGGATATATATGCGTATTTATATATGTAATATAAAAAAGGCTTTATTACAGATAATTAATTTTCATAATTTACTTTTCATTATGTTGTCAAAAAATTATTAAATTAAAATTGTCCTTAAATACTGACAACAAATTGAAAATTTGTCCTTCATCTTAAAATATAAATTTTCATTAATTGCAAAAATTTACTTTAATTTCCATATTTTTTTTTGTCTTTATAAAATGAAATTTTAATCCGGTGAAACTTTCATATTTTATATTTTCTTATGCAAACATTTCGGTAAAGGACATTTTATACTTCTCTAAATATAAGAGAAAAGTTTTTTTTTAATTGAATTTTTTTATCTTAAGGAAATTTTTTTGTTGTTTTGCTGCTGCTTTAGATTTTGAACTTAAGGACATTTTTTACACAAATAAATTAAAATATTTATAAGAAATTTATTTCCCAACTAATTTTATATAGAATTCTGTTTCATTTTGTGTAGCGCATAACTGAAAAGTTTTACATATAATTTTTTTTTTTTTTATAAATTTTTATGAATGACAGAAAAAGGATATTTTTTTTTCTATGTGGTTAATATTTTTATATATATATATATTTTTTTTATCTGGTGCTAAGTTTTTAAACATGAACATAAAATAATTTATATTTTTAAAATTTGATGAAGAAAAAGAGGAAATTGAATAAGGAAATCAACGGAAATATTTGGTTGTTAAATAAATTATTACATAAATAAATAAGGAAATATAAAATGTTTGTTGAATTGTAAATGTAAAAAAAAAAAAAATATGTATTTATTAATATTCATAAATAATTTTACTTATATATTTTTGTTGTATAAAGTTAAGAGCTTTTGCCAGATCAATTCCCTTTATACAAAATGAACTAATAAATATATTGAATATGGTTTTGAATAATTTAATAGTCCATTTAATAGAATTCCTTAAACAAAATTGTATAAATTTTTTTCTGGTCGATTATACGACTACATACATATACAAAAAAAAATAACCGACAAAAATAAAAGAGAAGAATTTAAAAAGTTGAGTAGAGCAGAAGAAAAAAAATAACATTGATATCCTTAGGGGTTTTTTTTGCCGTATCCTGTTAAATATTTATAAATATTAGTGACAATTTAAGCATAAACTTTTTTCTTATTCGTCTATACTTAAATATTTAAGGACGATTTATCAATTCAATTTTTTTTTTCTCACTAAATTATTATTATTTTTTTGTTGGGTAAATTTTCTTCCACCAATTTTTTTTTAGTATAGTGGGAGCAATGGCGAGGGTAGAGTGGAAAAAATGAAAAATTTTCCATCATGATTTGTTGAAGAAAATGAATTATTATTTGGTAAATTTTCCTTTAACTATGCTTTATATTTCGTTTTAAATAGATGGGAGGAAAATGGAAATTTTTTTTTTTTACAGAAAAATTTTCCTTTCAAAATATGTATAGGATATTTTTCATTTATACTTCACACTAACACATTTGTAAATAAGATTAATATATATAATTTTCACACCATAAGATATATTCCCTTAGGGTGGTATAATATATAAATCCTATTGAAAGGACATAGTCCTTTTTTGATTTCTTTTTTACTTGTAATATTATATGAAAAGTCTCAAAGTCTGGCGTTTAGTTTTCCTTGGCAATGTATAAAACTTCTTGCCTTTGATAATAGGGTAAATAGAAGGGGAATGAGAGGCTATTGGGATGATATAATAATCTAGATGTTTTTTAAGTGCGATATGTCGAGGAAAATGAAATGTAAGCTTTTTTCACGTACAACAAAACTTTTACAAAGATAAATATTTTGTTATTATTGGAAGATGAGATTTTGTATATTTTTTTGTTGTTGTTGCAGCATTTTATTCCTTTTATCCTTTTTTTTTTATAATTTATTGACTACTATTTTTCATGGCCCTTAAGAAGAGAATTTCTTGGAAATATTATATATATATCTCCTTTTCAATTTGATTTGGCTTGACGATTATTATAAATGAAATTTAAGGTATATAAAGAATAAAGCAAAATGTTCAGGGTTGGAATAAAATACATAAAGTCAAACTTTTTATGAATTAGTTTCAAATTTATAGGATTTTTTTTTTTGAACTTTGAAATATTATTATGAATAGTATAAACTTGGAAAATTCTCGAAAAGCAAATACATAGTTAACAAATATTTAATTTAGATTATTATATTTTCAATATTTCGTTTTAAAATCGATATTAAATTTTTTTCTTTAATATCAATCTTTAAATATATTTTTCTGTCCTGTCTAGTGTCAAAAACTTGAATTATTTTGTAAACTGATGACAAATCTGTCAAGAGGAATATTATGGTACTTAAAAATCTAACTAAAATATTTGTAGTACACAAATTTTCAATCAGGTACTAACAAATGTTGATTAAATTGTATAAATGTACAATTTTCCATAAATTTTGCTTTATATTTAATTAGGTCAAGGTCGTATTATGAATTTAAAATTTTTCTTTCCAACTTTTTGTCATTTTCTCCACTTACTTATATTAAAATATTAAAATCCTGATAGACAGACAAACAGATGTCACTTTTATTAACATTAAGGATTTATTATATTTTTTCCATTTAAAAAAAAAAAACATCCTTCAAAATCAAATTGATATTATTAGACATTTTAGTATTTTGTGATGAAAATATACACAAAAAAATAAACCATGTACAGGAAATGATAGAAGTCCTAACCGAAACCCAAAAAGAATCATTCAATTTTTTTTTTGCTCAGATTTTTTTTATTATTATGAATTTACAACAAAAAATTTAACAATTTTCCTCATTTTACATGATTAATTCCAAGGTCATTTCATATAACAATCAAAATAATTTTTGCCATAAAAGATTTTTACATTGCCTATCATCCTACAGGAAAAAATAAGTAAATATTATAATTTCAACTTGATTGCATAATAAATGACAATCAACGAATTCATTATTTTTGCAATATTGTGTAATTGATTTAAATAAAATCCGCAATATTTTCAATTCAATAATTCATTGAAATGTTTTTTTGTCAAAAACAAAATTTGAATTGTGCAAAAAAAAAGGCCAATATTTGACCTGAAAATGAAAATTTTATTGTATTGAAATTTTTTTTTCCACATTTCTGACTTTTCCAGGACATGACTATTTATATACCTCTTATAATCAATTCAACTAAAAGTATATCATATAAAAAATAAAATATTTCAAAATAAAATTAGCTTTCCTTCTTTATGAAACTGAAATGAAATTTTATTGGAAATTGAAATTTCATTTAAACACTCACCATAGCAAAAAAAAAGGAGCATAATAAAAAAATTTATATTCAATTCCTTATCTAAAATTTAGTTTTTTTAAAAAAAAAAAAAGTTTACTTTGATGAATATAAAAGGACATCCGATGAAAAGAAAAGCTATTTCCCGAATTTCGAGTTAAATTTGTGTTACAACTTGTGATTGTTAGCGGAAAAAAATTTATTAGAGACAAGGTTATTTAAAGAATTCACATTTTAATTATATAATTTGTATTCATATTTCATTTTTTTTTAAATATTAAATATTAATTTGATATTATTACAGTACAACAATAATTATGCGTAAAGGAAAGGATCAAGGAAGAAAATAGAACGAAACAGAAATTTTGAAAAATTTTACCGAAAAAATTATCTGTTTTAGACAGGTTTTACCTTAATAATTAACGTTGTTTATTTTCGTTGATAGAAATATTTTTAATAATGTCCTTATTATACGGTAATTTTCAATTGTCCTAAAAAAATTTGTTACCTACTTCAAATTTTCATGTTTTTCAGTTTTCTATTACAGTAAATCATGAAATCAGATAAAATTTTATTGTTTTACAATACAAATTCGTCTTAGGCCAAAATGAAAACGAACTTGAGGAAAAGGACGATTTCGATTTTGCAGAAAGAACTTATTTCATTTCGACAATTGACAACTTTGGTTTAAAACTTTTTCCAATTTGAATTGTAAAAAGACAAAATTTAATTTGAAAATATTTTAAACGAAAAAAAATTCTCCTGAATTTTACCTGGAAATCTCGCGATATATAAAAATAATCAATTAAAATTTTCTATATATATTTTGCAATTACCTGTTTTCCATTTAACCTTATGGTAGAAAATATATAAATGACCTTTTGACATTTAAAAAAAGAAAAGTTTATGATAAATTATTTAATTTTTTTTTAAAATAATTTTTATATGAAAAGGACATTTTTGTTTTTTCAACACTATTCCGTTTTTACTATTCGTCGTTTTTTTTTGTTAGTAAAATTTTTGTTTTCAATTTTGTTTGCCAGAGAAGAATATTATTATATATTTTCACTGTCATAATTTTCCATTCCATTTTCACCAACATCCACTGCAAAAATTTTGTAAAACAAAAACCAACGAAAAAAAAAAACAAACATATTAATTCTGGTACTCATGAAATGGGAAAAACATGATTATATAAAATATTGAAGGATCACTTACAATTTCACTTTTTATATATAAAACCATTTTGTTTTGTTCCATAATAATTTTTTTTTTTGCCAGCCGCAATAATAACTTCTGAACGCATTTATGTATATACATAATTTTTTTTTTTATGTACTTATGTATTTAGATTGAAATTTATGTTACAGAAATTTAACAGAAAAAAAATACAACCAAACCATATAACTAACATACATACATAAAAAAGGGAATAAATTAATATTAAAATATGTTTTTCAGGTGGCAAAAATATAATTTTCCGAGGTTTTTGCCAAAAAAAAGAAAAATTTATGAATGTGTAATGAGAGGAGTAATAAATGTTTTGCTCAAATTCTTAGTCTTTTTGATGTACTATATTTTTTTTTGGGGTATCCTAGATTCCAAGGACTTTTTATATATATATTATTTATTCCTATATTTCATTACAGTAATAACATGAAGAAGAGAAAAAAAAACTCAATATTTAATATTTTATAATAATTGTAATTTTTGTTTCTATGATGATTCATAATCATTGTAGTAGCATAGCTAATAATACTAAATGGACTAAACAGATGGTATATATGAAAAAATAAATAAATTTATATTTAAAAATTTTAATAAATATTTAATTATATAATAATTTCTAGAAAAAATTCTGGTAACTTTAGAATAATATACATTGAAAAATATGAAAAACAAACTTCGGGTTTGTCAAATATACATTTCCTCAAAATCACGTCATGTAGGACTTAGAATTATTAAATATTATTATTTAAATTTCCTCTAATTTCGCTTTTAATGGAAAATAATATAATATGAAATAAAAATTTTCCAATATTCAATTTATATAGCACCTAAAAATATGCAAAAAAATCGTTTTTTGAAACATTTTTTATATAAGTAACTTAAGACATCATAGTAGAAAATTATGTTCTACTGGACCCAATTACTTATCTATCTATGGTTAAAATTTTGATTCTCTCTATTAATAGTAGATGTAGGTTAGTTTATGTAACCTGAAGGACAGACAGATTGAAAATTATATACTAATTCTTAAAACAAGAAAACTTTTAAAAACAGATTTTTTGATTAGAATTCAATAGTTTATCAATAATGTAGACCAAGGCAATTTCTAGGATAAGTAAAATAATATTACTATAAATATTTCATTTTACCCAATATATTTATATTATATAGATTTCTCTTCATGATTTTCCAGGTATAATAATTCTCCCTTGACCCACATTAAAATTGTATTGTTTCTAATCCCACATTTTTTTTTTATATATTATATGTATGTACCTAGAGCGACAGCTATGAGATTTAAAATTGATGGTCAGATACAAATCAATTCTGAAATTATATAATATACAATCGAAATGACCCAAAGGATTTCCATATTATTAATATAGAAAATTGGAAAAATATAAAAAGAGGATATTTCTGTATAATATATCCTGGAAACTATAAAATAAGGAAATATATGTATATGAATATAATAATTATTTGTTATTGTCTAAGTATAAAGGAAATATAAAAGTTAATTTCATTTTTATAGTGAAATATTTTGATTACAAAATAGTGTATATTGTCGTTTACAAAGTCAGTCGTGTAAAATTTGGTGACTACTTAGATAACGAAGAATACATTTTATAGTAGTTACTGTTTTCATCCAATTAGACTTTGTTGAAGGCTTAGTTTCTTCCTCTTTGTTAGAGTCGTTTGGTTCTTTCGCTAAATATTATTTACTTTGTTTTTCTGTAATTCTAGACTTTATGTTTTCATGTTAATTGAAGTATGAACTTTAAAATGATGACTATTTGCTTTGCTAATATAAATTTTAATAAAAAATCATAATATTCTTCGCTTATATACTAAAATTCAATAAAATTATTTTTATGTACATAGTTTTCATATATGAGACATGTCAACAGACCATAAATCATCCTGTATGTTGACAATACTAATATACACATTAAACACTATACTAACTGTCATATAATTTTTGTGCACGTATATAATGTAATTGAATTCAAAGCTTTATTATATTGATCGATTTGTTGTTATTTATTTAACATATGCTTATACTTGGGATATATTTACATATATAATTTGGAGAGAGAATTTTAAGAGAAATCATTTAATTAGGAAATTACTTTGTCCAAATTGAACACAAAGCAAACAAAAAAAATCAATTAAATACGAAATACCTGAATATCCGATTAGGTAAAATAAAATTAGAATGATTTTATTAATTGTAGAGTCCAGATATAATTAATTATCGAAATTAAAGGAAATTGAAATTAAATTTTCTTCTTTATAAATAAATTAAACACTTTTTACGATGGAAAACAAAATTATTTTATTTTATTTTGTTGTAATGTCTCATGTCTCTTATTATTATTTAGGATCAATATACAAGGATATATACATATACAGAGAAGAGGGTTTTTATTGTATTTAACTAAATTTGAATTAAATACAAATATAAATTTAATTTTTTTTTAACAAGGATTATGTACCCTTATTATTTAACATTTTCTTTTTCTTTCAATTATTTATAAATTATTTCAAAAGGATATAATGAAAAGAATAATTAAAATATAAATACATATTTATATAATGTCAAATGCTATGATGCCTTTTAACAAAAATTGTGATATTAAACTATATTATTACATAAATTGTCTTTTATTTTTAATGTTTAACTCATTGTCAACTAAGCTATCGTAAAATTATAGTTTTCTAAAGTTCATTGATGGGTTGATATAATATTTATAATCAGGATTCTATATTTATTCTCTATAAAACTTATGAAATAATTTAGTTATTAAAATCACATACATAAAATTATGACTAATTAATGATTATATACGTAAATTATGTATTCGAGTATATAGTATTTTTTATTATATATAATCATTATCATATTTATTGCTGCCAATTTAGTTTTTTCTTTACTAAATAACCAATTATCCATTATTTATCAATTACCAAAATTTCTATACCTTCAATTTTATTTATTAGTAATATATCTATAAATTAACGTAGATGGTATAAAAGGATAATAAATTTACCAGATCTATATACTAATTTGATATCGGATACTCCAATTCTGAATAAAATTTTTTAGGGGTTCTTCACATTCTGGTAATTAAAGTCCATATATATTTTTATTGACTATAAAAATAAAGTTCATGGGAATTAATTATTTAAAAATATAAGCACCTAAAGATATGCAAAATAAATATATATTTATAATGTAAGTTAATTAAATGAAAATTAATTATATGTATATTAATATATTAATTAAAGCATCATACTGCTCTATCATAGCTAGGATTATTCCCTATTTAAGGCAAATGAAATCGAAAGAATTCAGTTGACAATTTTATATTAAAATTAAAATTTATTTATTATTTTCTTATTATTTCAAATAATTACTAAAATTTTAAAATCATTAACATATAAATATTTTAATTATAGGATATGTTTCCATAACTATGGCAAAAATTGCGCGACGGTCAGTTGCGTCAAATCCGTCGTCGCTGACATCATCTCATTCCACAATACCAAATATAAATTCAATACAACAGCAACATATTAAACGATCATCAATTATTGGTAATAAAGTAGATACTACAACATTTCCATTAATATCAAATCAATCAGATGTTACAAATAATACAGCACGTACAAATAATGTTAACAATAATCCACCGACGATACAGTCAGCTAGGTAATTTATAAATTATTATTATTATTATTTTATTTGCATAACATATTTCTTCAATATTATACCACAGTTCTGGCGGTAGTATTTTTAATAATAAAGTTAACACGAATAATTCAGCAACAAAACCTAAAACATCATCAGCATCGCCAGCTGATAATGCAACGACAGCAACGATTCATCATAATTCAGGAGAATTCAATAGAAAAACAGCTTCAATTGATCAAATTGCAACCGAACGTGAAAGAATGCGTATGGAATTTTATGCAACATATGACGTCATGACCGGTGTTAGGATAGCAGCAACTTTAGGTGGTTTTTTTGGTTTAATGGTATTTCTTATTGTTTATAAAAGTCGAAGTCATTCAAATGAAACTTTAAAAGTTTTAAAAGTATGTAAAAACAAATTTTATTATTTCCTAATAAATTTTTGAAAAAAAAAAATTTAATAAATTCATTTTAAGGATCCTAAAACAGCTGCCTTAGCTGTTGCATGTATGCAAGAAGAAGAAGATCGTAAAATTATTGAAGCAATGGATGCTACTGGATTGTCGATATTTCCTGATGAATACGATAACATGTTATTTCGACGACAACGAATGCTTTCCTTAGGTAATGTAAGTGCACCACCAGTTTTAAATAGAGGATTCCGTTTCTCATCTGTTGGTAAGTATAAATTATTTATTTTTCTGTAAAATTTTAAATTATGATAGGAAAATAAACAATATTTAGTTTTAGGTGGTGGTGGATATAGTAGCCTTTTAGAACCACCTCGTCGTTCATCCTATTCTTATGGTGGTCCTGGTTCGAGACGGAAAAGCGCTTCAGAATCATCAAGAATTCTCAGTAATTATCCAATGGGTAGTAGTTTTGGTACAGATGATTATTTTATTGAGACTGATGATGAATTAGATAATGATTATAATCAATTAAATGTAAATGATGATGCACAAAATCAAGGATATTTAGAAGTACCTCCAACTGTAAGTATATACAAATATTTAATCAATTAAAATCATATACGAAAATAATGAATTTTTCTTGTAGGGTCAGGATACACGAAGAAGTAGTGCAATGACATGCTGTAGTACTGAAAGCTCTTATTTAGAACGTCGTTGTTCTGCATTAACATTAGGTTTAAATAATTTACCACCATCATTACGTCAAAAGCTTGAGTCGGCTGGTAGTAAAAATGGACAAAAACGATCACATCATGGTTCTAGTTCAGATTTATGGGATTATTATTATCCTGATATTCAAATTATACAAGCAACACCAAAAACATCACCATGTCCAAGTGAACGCGGTCTTTATGATAAACCAAAATATACAACAACACGAACATCATCACCACAAGATACAACAACAACAGCCGGTTCTGGTGTTTCATCAATAGCAATTGATAGTGCATGCAGTAGTAGTTATTATTATCGTAAAAATAGTATGTCAGCTTATTATGATCCAGAAAGTTTGCAAGATAAACGTTTAGAATCATTTGCTGATTCAGCCGATGGTATATCATATTATCAACAATATGAATTACCATCAAATGGTAAAACTGGTCAACAATGGAAACAAAAAACTCGAACAAATAATAAATATGATGATAATAATGAATTAAAATTAATTGTTAAAAGAAAATTATCAGATGCATCTAGTTGTGCTACAACAAATATCAATAATAATAGTCTAAGTTATATATTAAATAATAATAATAGTAGCTTTACGGAAGCACAGGCAGCGGCTATTGCTGTTATAGATGGAACAGTAATGGCACATATGCAACGTGCTGCTGCTGGTATTTGTGGTACTGGTGTTGGTCGTGCACCATTAGCATCATGTAGTTCCTTTAAAATATCTTCAATTGATTATCAAGATTCTGATCTTCGTAGTATGGGTGAAGATGATTCAATATTTATTGAAAGTTATGCTGATACTGATGATGATTTAGAACAATTTAGTACAGATAGTGATGAAATAAGTTTAGATATTGATGATGAAGATAAACATGATAAAAAAACAATAACACCAACATCAGCAGCATTATCATCGCCTCATCGAAAAAATATATTAAATAAAATATCACCATTACCACTGCCAGTATTAAGTGGTACTACTAATGCTCAAAAAATTTCCATAAAGTCTGAACCAATTTCTATTGAGACTGTTGTTAAAGGACGTAGTTATCCAAAATTGGAACGACTTCGTACATTATCGGTTTCATCAAGCGACAAATTACAATTAGATTCATCTACTTATCGTTCCTTACGTAATAATAATAATAATAATAATGGTAATGGTAAATCATCATTTGAAACACATTTTTCATCACCACAAATTACACAACAACAAGAAGAATTATTATTAAAACCAAATTTATCTGCATCAAATACACCATTATTAACATTAAGACGTGCTCAATTACATCAACAATCTAGTGATCCACAAAGTTTACCAACAACTACAGATGAAGCAACAACAAATACACTTGAAACATGTTCCACAGAAGTGCCAGTTGTTATATTAAATCCAAATCAAATTGGTGTTGTTACAACGATAATTCCATCAAAAACAACAACAAAAACAAAAACTCAAATTTTAGGTGGATTAAAATATAAAAAAAATGAAGAAAAAGAACCACCTATAATTAAAAAAACATCTAGCTTTAGTTATGATAATAATAATGATAGCTCTATGAGTAGCAGTTGTAGTAATAATAGTAATAATAAATTAAATAAAAAACGTTTTAGTTCTAGTAAATATAAAAATTATCGAAGTCATCATAGTGAAGGTAGCAGCAATAGTGGTGGTTGTGGTGGTGGTGGTGGAATACGATTTATTAAAAATAATGAAAAAAATAATAAAATATTTACAAGGGATTGTGGTATTGGTAGTAGTTTTAGTAGTAGTAGTATTAATGGTAGTCCAATTAAATATAATGATAATATTGGTTATTATAATGTTATGATTGATAATAAAAGTAAAAATAAAAATATTGTTAAAACTACAAAAAGATCATCATCAATAAAAGGTCCTTCTGTGATTTTAGAATTACCTATAATTAATTTACCAACTGGTAATAATAGTAGATATCATGATAATAATGATGATAATAGTGAAAGAAGTCATGGTATATGTAGTGAAGGAGCTGTTAGAGATCCCAGTTTACCGGGTACTTCTAGGAAATGGTCCAAAGAAACATTATTTTAAATTATATACCTATACATATATACACAATATATATTTTTTTTTGTTTTTTAAGTTTTTATAATTAAATTTATTTTTCTAAATCAAAATCTATTTTTTTTTTATGAAAATGTTTCCTTTTTATTTTTTTAATTTAACATAAACACATCAAGATCACAAAATTAACAAACATTTAACTTGGGAAAAACATTTAAAGTTAGAAATAATTTCATAAAAATAAAATAAAATATATTATATAAAAATAAAAGACTATATTTTTATACTTCTAACCATAAATAAAATAAAAATTGAATGAAAAAATAAATTTATTATATATTTATTAAACCAGGAAAATATTTTTCAAAAAGAATTCATAAAAAAAAATCTATATTTTATTTTATAGAAAATCATTTAACAAAATTTTGGAAAAGTTAAACGTGTAGTAAATAAAAATTATATACATTATATTTAATATACATAATATAATAAAAAACAAGTTAGTTATATCATAAAAGTAAAAAAAAAATTGTTATACAAAAATAAATTTCATGTTACCAAAAATAGCAAAAAAATATTTGAAAAAAAAAAAAATAAAAATAGAAAGAAAACTATAAAAAAATTAAATTAATGTGTAATTAAATGTGTATTTTTAATTTATTAATAATAAATTTCATTTTTTATTATTAATAAATAAAATGAAAAATGTAAATTTGTGAAATTGTCAATTTCAAAACTTAAAACATTCTATTTTTTTTTTTTTAATCAATGCACTCTTAAAATCAATTTAAATCATTTTTGCGTCCGTGAAAAATCTATATATCTCGTAATTCAGCATAATTAGTATAGTGTTACTGAAATAGTAGATTCTATCATTAAGTAGGCAGTGGTATATAAATGCACTAATTTACTACAGTATGAATACAGTATGAATTTTAATTTTAATTGGCTGATATGATTAATAATAATAATTCAAGTACGTAACTCTATTATGAAAGTATAAATAATTTAAACATATTCTCAATATTATTAGCTGAATTAATGAATAAATTTTGATAATTAGAAGTTTTGTCAATTTATTTATAATTCGTAATATATTTTCTATAATTTTATATTAAGTCAATTCAAAATTGTAACAAAATTCAAATTCAAAAAGCCCATGCATATTATCTATACATTTAAAATTTTATGTTGGTCGTGCACCATTAGCATCATATAGTTCCTTTAAAATATCTTCAATTGATTATCAAGATTCTGATCTTCGTAGCATGGGTGAAGATGATTCAATATTTATTGAAAGTTAAATTATTTTAGTATTTACTCATGCCAATAAAAAGTATCACAACATACTCATATTATTCTAAGTATATTTATAATGGCATTATGATTATTTGAATTCCAAAGTTATTTATTGATTTGTACTTAACTATGATTTTTCTGCATGCACACAATTTATGTAACATATTGTAATAGACATTATACTATGTATAAACTTTTCCAGCCCGCGTACAATATACTCTGCCACCTGATAGTCCGTTCTATATTAATATATTGCTGAATTACACAATGTTTCCTTGCTTAATTTAAATTACTTTGAAATCTTAAATAGATTCAAATTTTCTTATATAATTTAATTTCACGAGAAAGTCCAATTTTTTTTTTCTATATTTCTTTATTAATCAATTTCGTCAATTTTCCACATATAATCTATTTAAAATTTATTTAAAAATTTAATTATTATCTTATTATTATTCATCACATTTTACTTTTATCTTAAATATTTCTTATTTATATTTATAACAATTAAATGTGTAATATCGAGATAACTGATCGAATTTATGTAAAACTCTTTATATTATATAATACTCCCAAAAAGCAAGATTAGTATTCATGTTGTATATATAAATTAATTAAATTTAATAACTAAAAAAAACAAAAAATTAAAAATTTATCAAGTCCATCCAAAAAACTTGAATAAATTATATAATTAAAATATTGTATAATATAAATCAGGGTATATTAAATACTGTTTCGATTTATATAATTAATAACAATAATATATATAAATCTTACCATAAAAATTTTCATTTTAATATTTATGTAAAAATTAATGTCGACCAGAGAGTATATTTTAATTTTTGATTTTTTGTAATCGAAAAAGAATTATATATAGTCATTAGTTAATTAGAAATATTTATATATATATATATATATATATATATATATATATATATATATATCATTTGAAATATCTAATGAGAAGTCTAAAAAAAAATTATTATTAAACAAAACTTCACAAAAGTAGAATCTGTGGTTCAATGTAGAATATTTATATATAAAAACATTTAATAAAAAAATCTGTTTTTTATTTTTTTTTTCTATTATTTTTTTTTAGTAAAAAATAAAAAAATATAAAAAATAATAAACATAAAAAATATTATGATTTATATAATAATATAGAAAATAAATATTGTTAGAATTTATATAAAATTTTAAGTAATTAGTTAGAATATTCTTAAGGAATAATTCTTATTGGTTTTGATTTTTTTTATAATCATTTTTTTTTTTATGTTTTTTAAATAATTATAAATTATAAATCATATTTATGTTAAAAAAAATGAAAAACAACTAAAAGAAAATATACATTATAACATTACTTTAAAAAAAAAATGACAATGTAAAATATATTATTGAAAAATAAAATATGTGAATTTAATAAATAAAAATTAAAGAAATATATAATAATTGTTAATAGTAAATAATTCCGAAATAAAAAAATTTGTATTTCATTATTATAATTATTGGCAAAACATCAAATTTCAAAATTATTATATCAATTAAATGAAAAATGATGATACACAAAATCAAGGATATTTAGAAGTACCTCCAACTGTAAATATATACAATTATTTAATCAATTAAAATCATATACGAAAATAATGAATTTTTCTTGTAGGGTCAGGATACACGAAGAAGTAGTGCAATGACATGCTGTAGTACTGAAATCTCTTATTTAGAACGTCGTTGTTCTGCTTTAACATTGGGTTTAAATAATTTACCACCATCGTTACGTCAAGAGCTTGAGTCTGCTGGTAGTAAAAATGGCCAAAAATATCATGGTTCTAGTTTAGATTTATGGGATTAAAGCATGCCATTAGAAAGCTACCTTTTCAATGCTGTCTAATGTACTCAATTTTTAAAATTCAACAAAATTATCTTATAGATTCTATTAGTTATAAATAGAGATTTTCATCTTTCATTTCGTACATAGATCATAAAAAATATCAGACAAAAGCCATTAAGGTCGCCTTTAAGTCAAAACAAACCATGAAATTTTAGTTAAAAGCACTTTATTTTTTATCATTTAAGATCCGTTGTCAAAGGACAAAAAGAAAATAATTTGGCACTTGAAATGATCAATAAATTTAAAGCTAAAATCATCAGAAAATTCATTTGAAACTGAAAAAGTATAATTTTGTAGTCAAAGCTATTTTGTATTGAAAGCCATAATACGTTTTAGGTAAGCAAACTAAAATTTCAAAATATGTTTGCCTCATTAAAGGATTTTATGGCAAAAAAAAAATGTCTGTGTTTTGCCGTAACAAAAAATCACGTTTCTCATTTGCGTATAAAATTAAAAGTTGTAAACAAAAGTTTAGCAACATAAGCCCACAAAAAAACACCAAACATTAAGATAATCGGTTTGATTGTGTTATGGCAATCGTCCTGAATAGCATATTAAAAATAATTCTGTTTTGGTATTTCTTGTCTGTAATAAAAAAAATATTTACAAACCGAAAACCTTTTTTCCATTTTTGTTTAGTTCCCAGGAAAAACCCATTTAAAAAAGTTTCCTTCATAATGAGAAAAGTTCGTTTTTGTTTCAATACAATAAAACTTTCTAAAATATTACAAAGTTTAATGGTAAATTTTATGTTAAAAGTTGTGAAATCGAAAATTTTATATTGATTTATTTATCATTTAAAAAATATATTGGATTTCCATATAATATTTTATTAAATTCTGAAGAGCACAAATTATGAATGCATTAAAATTTACGAGTACTTTCTATTATTTAATCGGATTTTATCAATTCCATAGTGCAAAGGGATTTTTCCAAGGGACTTTCATAATCAATATGAGATATATGTATAAAATAGATCTAAAATTATTGGATTGGACTTATAAATTTCGTACCAAATTTAATTGCAGGAACCGCGAAAACAAATTTTAAAAATTCATAAATAGACGAAAATAAGAAGATTTTAAATATTTTTTATCCCATTTTTTCAAATTCGAATTTTCTTACAAATATTTTTCTGAATTGTACAAAAAATTATGTTTAATAAAATTTAATCAATAATCTATTTTGAATTATTTAAATTTAACATGGGAGTATCGAAGTCTATAATTAAAATTTGCTTATGACTAACGGGTTTATTTAAAAATCTACTTAGAAATTCTTATGAAATTTGTTTTAAAATATATTTTTCCTTATTTTTGTCTTTATTTGTAATTGGAACCAAGAATTTTTTTACACAAAATTCCCAACTGATTAAATTTTCCAAAAAGCTCTTTAAAAATTAATTTAATATTTCCCAAATAAAGATAAATTTTCGCATCGCATAGGGAAATATCGCTAAAAAATAATTTGCTCAAACCTAATTAAATTAATAGGCAGGAATTTATTTATACACTTTATACATCAGTATGTAGTAACATAATATTTTAAATTTTATGCATTCAATTTCCTAATTAAATTCAAGTAAATTTAATTCAAAAAATGAAACATAACTCACTGATTTTTATTTTTTATCATGACATTGGTAGGAATTAAACTCACAGGCCCACATTGAAAAGCTATTTATAATATTTTCACTTTAGCAAAACAAAATAATTGCCATTTTCACAAATTTATACGTTCTCGAAATCATTTTTAAGCGTATTTTTCGGTGACTAACATACTTACTTTCCAATAAATGTATTACCTTGAATTATATTTATGGCATTTAAATAATGTTTTTCTTGGAAAACACAATAATACGATCTCGAAGGTTGAATACCAGAAAAAAAATCTAGAAAATCTTGTTCCATAGCAGTAAAAATTACAAAGCAATCCTTATAAGACTAACTATGTGTATAAAAAAGTCTATTGTTGATATTACATATGTCAATTTTTAGGAAAATGAAGAAAATATTTTATAATTTATTCTGAAATATTTCTGGGAAATAATTTATATTTTCTGTTGAAATAATATAATAATATTTTCTGCAAAATTTAAAGGATATTTGAAAAATTTAATAACATCCTTTTATTCACTAATCAAATTAAAAACAAATTTTAAAATAATGAAGGATTTTTTAATTCAGATGTTAATTAAAATTTCTCGGTAATGATTAGAGCTTGAACTGAAATTTCAACTAATTGAAACTGAAAATAATTACTTTATTTTTTCATTTAGAATTCTTTGATTACTCCCATTAATTAAACATTTTAGGAATTAATCAAAATGTGAACAAATGAAAAAACTAATTTAATTCAGAAGAGAAGAACAATTCTAATATAAAAAACATGTAGACAAGGAAAATCACTTTATCAGATTTTCATTATAGCTCGAATCCTTTTCTTTCGATGTATACCAAATTACAAAATACAGAAAATTAATCATGCTTTTAATTAAAAAAAAAATGTTTCAACGATGTTTGGATTTAATTTACTCCTTTTTGTAATTTGTTGAAGGATTTACTATTGCATTTCTTTAAATTATTCTTACGTCATCCAATTTTGTACTATTGATTAGCTTTTTTGTAAATTTTTGCAATGTTTTCGAAAAGAATTTTAATTAAAATATTTATTGAATTTTGTGAAGCACTCAAAGACTGAAAAACTATAATGCAAAAAATTTATCTCAAAATTTAAAACATTTAATTATGAAACATGAGAAATAGAAATTATAAGTTTCATATAAGTTTTTATAATTAAATTTTACAGCTTTTGAATTTATAAGGATATTTTTTTAATTATCATACTTTTAACACTAAGTAAAAGACAAAATAAAATTTTTTTAAGAAATGTTTTTAAAATAATTTAGAGTGAGTTGAATTTTTTAGAAATTTGAAATTTAAAAAAAGGTTTCTAAAAATAATCTACAAGAATAGGTAAAAATAAGTTTTAAATTAAATTTCTTCCAAAAATTTTATTATTATTTATATTATATAATAAACTTTTTATTGAAATTTTCAGAATTTTTAGGAAATATATTACATTTTTAAGTTATACCAATTTAACAAAATATTAAACTAACACTTTAACTAATTAATAATTTAAAATAATTGGTAAAATAGTTTGGTTTTCTTAGTTCAAATTCGAAATAACTAAATAAAATATTATTTTATTAAAGTTTTTAGTTAGTTAAGTAATGAAATGAACCATAAGAGAGGAAACAGTAACAATAATGGAATTTAGGTCATATTGACTTGAAGTCTGCAAGAATTTTCCATTATTTTTAATGATTTTACAACACCCAAATATATGTTAACCTTTATAGAAATTTCGAACCAAATATTTATAAACAGGACAAAAATCTTTATACTATAAAAAATTATAATCAAAAATACCATTGTATTTTTTTAAATGTTGTTTACTTGTTTAATTAAAATAAAAGTTAACAAAAATTAAATTTTAATTAACTTTAAAACTTGCATTAATATTATTAAAAAAATAATTTATCCGAATAATGTAATTAAAGTGGAAGAAAAGGATACAAGGATAATTGGTAATAATAATTATATTGTCGTTTGCTACATTTTACCATAGTTTATTTGCAAAAACAAAAATTGCAGTTTAATCAAATTATGTTAAATAACATTTTTCTAAATTATTTTCTTGATTTTATTACTTTACGTGCGACTAATGAACTCAATGTTATTGAATTTTTGAGTAAGAATGAATAAAAAAAAATTAAACTGATGTACAAACTTGGTTCATAATATAAACACTTTTCTGAATTAATTTCGAAAAAATAATGTAACTAATTGATATTAAATAATTATGATTCAAATTTTTTCATAAAAATGCAATTAGTTTTTAATCTTTTAATTGGAATAAGCAAAGTTTCTTCAAAATTTAATTACAAAGTAAACTTTAATAAAGTTTTGATGTCAGAATTATATCTTCATCATTTATCTTTGATTATATAAATTTCAGAAACTTGAGAATATTTTAAAAAAATTTTTATAAAATTTAGGAAATTCTGTAAATTTTAAGAAAATTTTTGAAAATATTTATTATCATGAAAGTAATTTTCTGAATATTTTAATTTAATTTCACAATTTCCAAAATATCTCAAGTTTTAAATGGAAGTCTTTAAGTTGAAAAATATCAAAAAATAATAAAAATATTATTTTATTTCCTTTTTCATCAAGTCCTTTATTTTATACCTTATTGCGGAAAAATATTTATATACACAAATTTACTAACAATTCAAATGTCCTTTTTAATTTGTTCATTAAAACTTCAAAAAAAGATTTACTAAGATTAAAACAGAAATATCATTTAAAATATTTTTACTACATAAATACTTCCAATAATTTATCCTTCTTTGAATCCTTGGAGAAATTTGTTGGTTTTCTTTTACAATATGACGACATTAGAGATTTTTTTATGACGGATCTGAAAAGAGTTTATTATATTAAATTAAATTTATTGCCCATAAAAAAGTCTGGTATATTTCTAATTCTAAGTTAATATTTTGAGGAAAAGGACTCTAAATATCCTTCTAGAGTGCTTCGAACTGGCATAACCGAAACATAATTTATTAATAAAAGTTTATAAAATGAAATATATCTTTAAAGTTAATTATATATTTTTTAAGTTGAAGAAAACATTTATACCACCACCTGTTACCAATATAAAATTATTACTACTAACTATTAAAACTTTCAGCAATTTTACTTAAAATAATGTTTAATTCAGGATAAATTTCTATCATTAAATACTATATATAAGTATAGAAATATTTATGCTTTTAATGAAATTAAAAAATTAATAAGAATATTTGAGTATTAATTCAAATTTATTTAATTTTCAAAATGTTATTGTAACTTTAATTATGTATATTAATTTTTTTAATGTAGTTTTTTGTAAGCTTTTTCGTAGTTTTCAATACTACAATACAACTTTTTGATTAAAGTCAAATATACTATTAAAAATTATTTAATTTGCCTAAGGTATAGCAAAAAAACTGAAAAATAGGTTATATATTTAAGTTTTACATAATCATTATATATTTAAGTTTTACATAACATAATGTAAAACTTAAATATATAATGATTCAGCACTTTTAAAATCCCGACTAAATTTAAAATTTAACTTTTTATTGAATATTAAAGTTGAATTATCCCGACTAATAACTTAAAATTTACTACAAAATATAAAAACTGATTTTTTTCAGGGATAATTGAGCTTTAAAAAAATAATAATAATAATTTGGGTAATTATTTTTATATAAAAATTTTTAAACATGAATTTTGTTTAATACCCGGGCCGGGACCGGGACACACCAATTTCTAATTCAAACAATTTTTGTATAGTTTTTCTGCGAATTATATTGTTCCTGACCTTTTAATTGCTTCTGGTATTGTATAGAAATATGTAAAACTTGTAAAATTTGATTTGATTTTGTAATAAAATATTCCAAATTTATTTCCTAGGATTTATAACTTGATGAATTCATTAGAAACCTAATAGTAATAAATAAAATTATTAACATTATCTGACATCTTCCAATGAGAAATTTTAAACAAGTTAGCTAAAGTGTCAACATATTCTTAATTCTTACACAATTTCAACGTTATACAAATACGTAATTATTATTTGATGTCATTAAACGATTATGCGATATTTTAACTTATAGTTTGTTAACAAGAAAGTTTTAGCCATTTTCCTAAAAATATTAACATAAAAAAAAACTTTATGATGTGGTATTTCGTTTATTTAGAAATTTCTTCATCGCAATGTAGTAAAGAGTGTCAAGGATATTAAAGATTGATAACAAATATGTGACTATTTTACTGATTAATTTTTGTAACATAATAAATCATTTTGACTTCAAAGTTTGATTAGTTATAAAAATATATATGCCACTTATTTTTAGAAGAAATTTTATTTTCAGAATTTCAGAATTATACAGAACTAATTATAACAAGAACAACAACTAAATTTGTTGTTTAGATGAATTATTTTGTTAACTGACTGAATTTATAACTCAATTTTGATGTTAGAACTATAATAATAATTAAAATGGTGGTATAATATGAAAAATATTAAATTGTAGAAAAAAAATTTATAAATATTTCGATTAAGATATTTTCTTAGTTGAAATACATCTGCAAATTTTATTATAGTAATCATAATTGCTTTTCAGCCAAAGTAAATTAATAATATTTTCAATTTCACTCAACGTTACAATAATTATTTATAAATGTAAATATAAAAAATATTATTTTTTTTTTTATATTAATATTCGCGTTTTGTTACATCGTTAAAATTGAAACGCATTTTATTTCCACAGGTGTTAAAAGATTATACAAAAGTAATTGAAAATGTACCAGTAATTTTCATCAAAATATATATATATATAAAAAATGAATGAATTTATTTACCTTAATATAATTTCTCTTTTGAAGGATCATAGGTAATAATATATATTTCAAAAATGTAGAAAACAACGGTCGTAAATAAAAATCCCATATAATAAATATTAAATTCTCTTATTTTATTTGTAAGATATAAAAAATTTTACGATCTCATTAAATTTATACTAGCAATAATTTCTTTATAAAAAAAATTATTATAAATTTCAATTTATTTTTTTTTTGTTATAAATTTAAAATGTCCGAAAAAGAGAAAAACGTATCAAAATATATTTTCAAGTATAATTAATTTAATTACTTAATTTACTATTTTATTTATTTATATATTCGATTCTTTGCATAGCAAGCCACAGTTGAGCTTTCGGTCTTTGACCTTTTTCTTCTCATGTTCTAAGCTACGGTAGTGACATCTACTTTCTGTTAACCTTTCTGTCAACCATTCACCTGTGCTCGCTGTTAACCAGGTTCAAATTGATTCAAATTGATTCAAATTTTTGGAATTTTCCTATTTATGTAATATTTATTCAACGAAAGTAAAAATTCTTTCATTTAGCAAATTTCTCACATGAAATTAATTATCTTAAAAAAATTTATGATTTAGGTAAATTCGTAATTTATAGTTTAGGATTGTAATTTAATCTGAACATAAATCCTAAACTGTTTCGGAAAATTCTTTTCATTATACATAATTAATTTATCTTTAAAGAAATATTTTTTCATCATTGCTGAAAAACTTTTGGTTAAATGACCACAAAAACTAATTAATATTTTGTTTAAAAAAATTTAATTTACTATATAAATCAAATACATAACTTTTTTAAACCTTTAGTATGTATATATAAAATGATTTTTTAGGGTATAACCAAAATTGATATACGAAATCAATCAATTATTTTATATATGTACTATATAATTTATTTGTAAATTGCTACATAATTAACTTATTTTTTTGGTAATATATTAAGTAAATATATAAAATATTAATTAATTATTATTTCCGTAACATTGCAGATAATTAATCAATTTTGACTAATTAATATTTAATATACAACATTTATAGGCTATACTCGTAAATTGTACAAATATATACCGCATGGCTTGGCAAATATTAATAATTAATTACCACAACAAATTGAAAAGAGAAATAGGTCAATAATTATTATTGAAAAGATTTATTGAAAATATTTTTATACTATTAATTTCCATACAATATTCTAAATGTAAATTAGATTTATTTTCTTTTTTTTGCGGTATCATAACAAAAAAAAAATTTACATATAATTTTATTATCACTTTAATGTGAAATATCAATAAGACTAAAAAGAGATTTTCTCATCAAAATCAAATTGATCCCAAAATAAAAATTCGGATTTCAAATAATCTTGATTAAATCACAAACTAATAAACTGTATACAGACGATTATATTAGAATACCATTTTTGTCTACAATTTTCTGGCTCCACAAAGAGAGAAAATGATATATTCTGGAAAAATGTAGAAAATGTAGAACAAAAAGTAAAGAGAGCGACGAATTTCTCTACTTTTCATTCTACATTTTTCCAGAATATATCATTTTTCTCTTTATGGAGCCAGAAAATTGTAGACAAAAATGATATTCTAATATAATCGTCTGTATACAGTTTATTAGTTTGTGATTAAATATAATTTTTGTTATGCTTACCTTTCTTATAATACAAAAATAAACAAATTAAATAAAAGGATAATAATACAAAAAAAAAATAAAATATTCGAAAGGTAAAATTTTATTTGTTATTTTTATGTTAAATCTGTGATCAGAATTTTTAATTACAGATTAGAGATAAAAAAAATTTCCAATTTGCCTGGGGAGAATTGTTAATCGAAATTTTGAATATAATTAATAAAAATTAATAGAAAATTTTATTAGAATTTTTATTAATCAGAAATTTTTTTTTTTTACCAATTTCTATGTTTGAAAGAGATTTTGTGAAAGAAGTCGAAAAGTAAAACGTATAAAAAACATCTGTACGATTTGATACCATCAAAATATGACAACAAAAATTTAATTGATTTATTTTTTAATTAAATTTAACAGTGTAATAGTCATCTGTTGTACATAATTTTAAGTCTCTCATTAGTGGTTTAAAAGGTGGTACATAGGGAAGGCATTTGATCGGAGCTAATATTTTTTGTATACTAATAAATTTAGTTTTTTCAAAACAAAAATATCTCACACTTTTTCAAGGAATTTATATTAAAATTTAAAATTGATTCAACCATTTAAAAATTGAAATTAAAAACTATAATTTTTATATAATTTGTTGACAAACACTCTCAGGATTCAATGAATTTTGTAAGCACAATTTAAATTTTAATCGCATTACTGATTATAATTAAATATTTATAAATAATTTACTTAAATATGTATTGTACATTTTTATTTCAATTATATATTATAATTAATTATTGTCAGCACGCCATTAATTATATAAAATTACAGAAATTTTTAAAGTTTAAAATGCGTAAAAAATTTTATAATAAAAAATATAATGGAGAAATTTTCATTTAAAATTTAAAATTGAAACACAGACAAATTGAACGATATTGAATAAAAGTAAATATTTTAATTTAAATATTTATTACATGATTATGATAAATTAATTATCGTGTGTGATGAAATACATGATAACATTGCAATTAACATGATGGATAAAGTGAGATAAATAATATAATTATAACAATAAATAAAAATATTGAATGAAATGGAAATAAATAATTGAAAATTATTTAATTTTTAAATTAACAATATTAATAGGAGTTGAATTAAAGTATAGACATATCTGTTTTTAACGCTGTTTAGTAGCATTAAGATTGTTTGTGATTTTCAAATTTTCTTTTTCTAGTAGTCAACCGTTGATTCTTTTATTATTCAGATAGTATTTAATCAATGATATATACTTAATTGTTAAATATAATACTAATCTTACTTACAAAAAAGCTACATTTATAAATTTTCATTCTCAAAACATTTTTAATTAAAATCCATTTCAAACCCCAGAAAGTTTATAAACATTAAAACGACTAATGACAAAACAGGAAGTCTTTCATTGTCTATAATAAATTTTAGTTTACTTTGAAAGCTTTAAATCTACATCCAGATTGTAATAATGTTATACAATTTTTTTTTATCTCTAAATTATATTATTTTTCATATTACTTAAATACATTATATAACTTTCTCTACATAACAAAATTTATCCTTATACATTAACAAGTGTCATGCCATAAGTATATATTCATGATCATCCTAAGAAAACAGCAATACGTTATTAAAGCGATTACCACCTTTTTGGTATTATATAAATATATTTAATAAAATTAATGTACTTTGTTTTTTCTCAGGAAAAATAATGTTACCACAAAATTTATAGCTATAGCAAAAGTATCATGTTTAATTTAACCACAAGAAAAATAAAAGTGTTTTCCTCAAAATGACAAGATGTGGAAAATAAATCATAATGATACTATGCTGTCATGTGATTATTTAATCATTTTGTTTCAGATTTTCTTAAATTATTTCAACTTAAACTATAAAGCATTAAAATATTAAATAAGGACATGATTTTGTCATATTATATGACAAAATCATGTAATAGTATTATATTATTAGATACTTAGTCAAAAACGCAAGTGAAAAAATATAAAAATAAATTTTATTGAAATATTATGGAAATAATGATTTGTTATGAAATATCCCACTTCAAAATTATACACCGTTTTGCAGACCTAACTTTCGTAATGGAATTTGAAAATATTTAATAATCGTTAAATTACCCAAACCAAAATATAATTCAAGGTGTTTAACAAAATATTGCATGACACAAAAAATTGATCATCCTTTTTTTTTCAACTTAAAATTGAATCTATATTTTTTTTTCCATTCTCTTGAAAAATTGATTGATATATGATAAATTAAGATAAAAAATTTAACTGAAATTTAGTTTTTGCTAATTAAAAAATCATTAATCTAGATTTTTGTGAAAGTATAAAAAAATTGCGTTAATTTTTTTTTTAAATTTTAGTCAAAAAAATGATTGATAATCTAATTAAAAATTAATGCTTTTAAAATAATAATCTTTTAATGACTAATCTAGTGAATTATGAATCTGATTGGATTTTTTTGTTGATTAATTTTAAATATTATTAAGTATATAATTAAATTTATATTATGGTCTTTAAATGTGTTTCAAATGTTTTTTTATACTGATGTAAACACAATACCGACTACCAGCGACAAGATATATATTTTTTTGCTATATATGAAATTCATCTTTCCAAGCACACTGTTTTTTTTTTGAAATTTTCCTTTTTTTTTTATTTTTCTAACAGCTTCCGACTGCAAAATTAGAAATTAACTTAATTCTGTAGTTGTATCTCGTAGTTGTAGCCTAATTGTGTTTAGTCTCATTTAATTTCGTGTTTTCTAATTGCTGTGACAGCTACAAAATCGCTTGTAGTTCCAATTGTGTTTAGGACATCATAAATATTTATATTAAATCGAAATTTTACCCCGAAATTTTCCCATTTATTTACTTTAAATAAAAAATGTTAAATCACTCAGAGATTAACTTAAAACGTTCTGTTGAATTTTTTTTCTGGAATATTTGTAAGAATTTCCTTAAATTGCTTTACGTTCACGGAACTCTATAAGACAATTTTTACAATTTTAAATATTTAATATTTCCATTTTTGCACAATCAACACTAACTTTTCTCTTGCATATAAATTTAAGTTCATTAAAACATATTATATTTTTCACTTAAGTTACAAACTTTCTTTTAAAAAATATCATTTGATAAAAAAAAGTTTCTTAAATAAAATGCTAGCAAAAAAAAAGGAAATTTAAATTTAGTTTCATAAACTTTCTTTACTTAAGAAACAGCAATAAAATAAAATAAATATCTTAAGGACTAACCAGCCACTAATACTGGCCATTGTCCCGCAATAAATTATTTTAAATTTACCATAAAATATAAAAATTTATACTCAACTAAATTTAAAAAAAATATAAATCGAAAATGTTTTTTTTTTTTAAAAAAAAAACTAAAATATTTTTTCCTTAAAACTTTTTTTTTATAATTTGTATTTATAAAGAAAAAAATTAATGGTGGAAAAAATTCGAAGCAACTATAAAAAGACTAAACTTTTTCTTTAATCATTTAACATTTTTTCAATGAAAGTTTCTAAAGTTATGACGGTCATTTTCCAAAAAAAGGAAAGAATGTAATAAAATTAAAGCTCAGTAAATTGTTTCATTATAATTTTTGTTTTTCATTTGGAGAAAATTTTTTAGTTTAAATGCAAATTTATGTATAAAGTTTTTCTTCTGAAGGACTAAAGCAATAATTTTAATAGTTGGGAAAATAAATACTATATTTTTTTTAAATTAAAAATGAGTTAATAATTTATCAGGGTAGTTTTTCTTTTTGGGTTGTTGTTGGTAAACTAAGAAAACTTAATGTCAGAAACAGAGATAAGAAAATTAAATATAAAGTCATAATTTTTGTTGTTTTGAAATTATAAATTACTTTTAACTTTTACTAGCTACATAGTTTAATTTTGAAGAATTTCCAAATATGCATGATTTGTATTTGTATTTTAGTTTAGTATTTGTATTTAAATTAACTGCATGATTTATACTTTGTATTTAAGTCTAGTTGAATAAAGACTTTTTCCCATAAAGTGATTTTTTTTTTAAACTACTTTAAATTTTAGTATTTTTGTAACAAATTTCCATTGAAAATCTTGTCCTTGCATTTTCAAATTGTAATAAAAATAACTAAACATTTTTACTGATGGAACATTCTATTTATTTAGCATCATATGTTGCATCCTAAAACATAAATTTGATTATACATATAAATTATATTATATAGAAAAATTTTGAAATAAAAATGGATAAAAAGTTTTGTTTATATTTTTAATATTAAATTTCATTTTCTTTATTCGCAGCGTAAAAAAAGAAAAAGAAATATTTTCCATCTGTCAAGGAAAGTCTTAAAAAATTATATTATTTATTATACACAAAAATAGATGAAGAAGAATATTTAACCATAATGGAATTTTTACACTTGGTTTAGCTTTACTGTTTTATTAGATGTGATAAAAACCACAAAACATTGTAGAAAAATAATTTAGGAGAAATTTTTTTTTAAACCTTATACAATTTTATTGAGATTATACCTTCTGCAAGATAAATATAGATAAAATGTTGCGAAAAAATCTAATCTAAATAGTATATTTAAGTATAAAATAAAATTTGTACAATTTTATTTCAACCCAGAAATTATGTTTTATATTTGTCTTTCTTGGTCATTTTTCACAAAAATTAATTAAATCTATATCCTCCATACTCTGCACATTCATGAAATATGAATATGAGTATAGAAGATGAAACAACCTTAAGGAAATTATATCAATTCGATTATTTTTCTGGAAAATTATATTGTCATAAGAAATAATACAATTTTCTTTTTTATATCATATTATTATATCTGTGAAATTACAACGATAATACAAGGTACAGAAATTTAGTAATTTTACTGATGGTTAAAGGTATGAAAACCCAAAGGTCACACGGTTTTACAATTTTATTGTAAATTAAAAATATAAAATTTTGCACTCCCAAAACCGCGTTTACCTCAAAACTTTTCCAGTTAAAAATTATTTTAATTCTCACACGACGATAATACAAAATCAATTTAAAAATTAGTCTATTAAAGAATAATCAAATT
Source organism: Empis stercorea (assembly GCA_949752835.1). Taxonomy (NCBI): domain Eukaryota; kingdom Metazoa; phylum Arthropoda; class Insecta; order Diptera; family Empididae; genus Empis; species Empis stercorea. The sequence goes on from OX457089.1 coordinate 47,850,041, forward strand.
AATTAAAAAAATAATATTTTACATTTATATTAAATTTTTTAGATACCAACAAATACGAAAAAAAAAATTTCCTGTAGCTATTTCCTCTTTCATTATTATTCACATAAACATTTAAGTATTATAATTTAATTAATTTTTAGAACAATTCCATTAAAAAAAGAAAACTATAATTGCATAAATTGCATAACCCATAAAAATAAAAATGAAAATATATTAAAAGCATAAAATTAAATTTTTTTTTTAATTGGAATTTTACGACATAGAAAAAAGAAAATTATATGACAATTGAATTAATTCATTTAAATACCACTTTTGTCTTTAAAATCCTGTTAAAATTCTCTTTTTTAATAGGTCATAAAGGTATTTTCATATTCATATAAAATATTTCAATGCTTTTTCCTAACGACAAAAATTATTCATTCGTTCTAACAAAAGCCATTCATTTCCATGTCCTTTATGATTGTCTGTCAAACAATTATTATCAGATAAAAGCGATTAATACAAGCAGAAATATGGTCTTGCTAATGTTTTTATGGATAAATTAAAAAAAAAAATCGATTTTCTATTTTAGAAATAATTCAGAAAATTAATTCGTTTTTTGAATTATATAGAAAATTAAAAGGGTTTGTTATAAAACCAATTCTATTTGAAATTCAAGGAAATTTTAAAGGATATGTAATTTGAAGCTTAGATTAAACTTTAATTTTTTTGATTTACGAAATATTCCACGGTTGAATACTGATTTGTTTTAAAATTTATATAAATAAAATTCAACAAATTTTGTACAAGTTATTACCAAATTCTTTCCTAAATGGGTAAGAAATATTTCTCTATGCATTATAATTTTTAACATTTTGACATATATTCATATAAAAATATTATTTATGTCAACAATATAAATTTTATACGGTATTCATATATTTGAAAGCTTCCGAAATTTGGAAAAATATTATAATTAAAAATTTTATCTATAAAAAATATTATCATATAGGAGTATAAATTAATGTCGCAATACAATTTCAAAATTTTAATATATTTATAAATTCTGAAAAAAAATAATAATTATTTTCCATATAATAATAATCATAAATTACGAAAGGATTTTTAAGTTAATTTAAAATTTTAATCAAATATTTTCATACAATATCATTTCAAATTAATCCTTTTAATAGCCAATTTTATACAAAATTTATTTCAATTAAATTAAAAACAATTTTTTTTCCCTATAATATATGACATTTATAATTTTTAATATTTATTAAATAAAGTCGAAAATAAATAACATATGACACTGAGAGTATAATTTATATATTAAAGATGAAACTTTTAAAGCTTATAATAATTTTTCTTATACATATAAAAATTATATTAAAACTTTATATTTTATGAGGGGAAAAACTTTTCCTTATTTGTAGACATTTAATAAGAAAATTTAGTGACAAAGATAAGAAAGTGATATATAAATAAATATATAAAATTAATTTTCAACTTTTAAAAGTTATTATCATAGGATTTACTTAATTAGATTTATCTCCATTTTATTTTATGGTAATTGAATTTACAATTTTGTATAATCCTTTTAAGTTCATCATTTAGTGAAAAATATAATTTGAATTTAAATTATTTCATAAAAATTCTGAAGATTTAGTAGTAGTATCGATGCCATAAACATTTTATAATGAACTTATCGTGTAAATAAAAATATAAACTTAAATATTGAAATAATATAATTTGTGTGGTAAAATATTTTTATTTTACACAAATTAAAAATTAATTTGTAAATTTATTACATTGAAATATGTAATTACAAAAGATTTGCATAATATATATATATATCAATTAGTAATTCTTAATCTGCAAAACATATAAGATTTCTCTAAATTTAATTATACTAAAATAATATATAAAACCATAAAGTAATTAAATTAAATTCTTAAGTAGTAATAATAATGAATTAATAATTAGGCAACTTATTTCAACAATTATTGATTTTCTATTATACAATTTAAACACAAAATTAATCTCGAAGATTTGTTTTATAATAAATTTAAATTAAATTAAATTAAATGCATATTGTAAATAAACTATTATTGATTATATTAGATAAATTATGTTTATCTATCACTCTGATTGTTATTTCAAAATTTCATAATTAATAATTAAAGTAATCAAATATTTTAATCAGATAAGTAGTTTTTCTATAATGCTATCTCGTATAACATATTCAAATTATAGAAGAACAAAAACCATAAACTTTATAACAATAATCCAAAAATATTTAAGGAAATATATTTTATGAAAGAAAGTTGACTCAGTATATGAAATATGTGTCCAATCCTCCATGCAAACAATTAGTTTCTTTCAACCATGCAAAGAATATGTTCAAAATTAATAGAAAAAACCATTAAATATCGCTATGAGCTAGATCTTTGCAAGCAATAGGTTCATAGCGACATTATCAAAATAGAAATTAAAAAGCAGCATTTTTTTTTCATAAAATAATTATTATGTAAAAACATTATTTAAATCATTTTTGTATTATATTAATCTAAAAAAAAAGGATTTAATAATTCTGCCACATAATCTAACAGTGAGGTTGTTTTCTTTCAGAAATTACATAAATACAACTACTACGCTTGGAATTAAAAAAAAAAATAAAAAATACTATACATTAAAAAAAACTGCAAAAAAATAATATTTCATAAAAATGTCATAATAAAATTTATCTAATGTCATCTAGATAACAGAAAATATTTTAATATAAAAAAAAATGTTATTATATGTGGTGGAAATGAAAAAAAAAACAAGGATATTTCCATATAAATCCTTTCAAAACAAGGAATTTTCTATAAATATTATTTTTTTTAGTCTTGTCCTCATTCGAAGCGGATATGTTTTTTGATAGTAAAACACAATAATATTAGTTTTTATTTTTTATTTTATATCCATTTTATTTGTCCTTTAAATTTTGATTTATATTTTTATTTTATGCAGATTGTAGTTTTAACATTCAATGTCAATGTCAGGTAAAACAAATCCTTGTACCTTTATCACATGAGATTTATAATCAATTTAATATTGAAAAAAAATATTAAATTTATTTTAGAAAAACTACTTAATTTTGAAAATAGTATATGGTATTTTCTTTCTAAAATTTTGGTTAATAACTTTTACACCAGAAATATAAAAATTATTATCTTTTTCAATAATAATTTCAGATAAAATTTTCACTTTGTTAGTATAGTATATTTCGAAATAATTCTGGACAATTTACTCCTACGCACAGAGTTACTTTGGTTATTCTTCCCAAAAGCAGCCTACGAAAAATTCAGAATTTATTGATTACCAGACTATAAAAAATATAATAACATATTTTTAATATTTAGTTTTATTTTAATAATATTCTTATTTCAGATTTAATTTCAGATTTATAAAACATAAAAGTCCAATGGCCTCTGTATATGGAAATGAAAACAAAAATGACGTCAACATTTTAATTTACTCTTGTTATAAGTATTATATTTCTTAATAGTCCTTTGCGGTTTTTTTATATCCTAAAGCTCCTTAAATAAATTTATATTGTTTAAAATTAGATTTTTTTTTTTTGTATAAAATATTAAATTTCGTTTTATTTTTGTAATATTCTGTAGGATAGCTTTAAGGAAAAAAAAAAAGGAAAGACCAATTTCAGAAAAATATCAAATTCTTTAAAGTTTTTTTTAATTTTTATGAAATGTTAAATTTAAAATTATTTCAAATAAAATGAGAAATTTTGTTGAAAAGAAAAATGGTTAAATAACATTTTTAGTTTCATTATTTTATTTAATTATAAGTTTGTAAGGATTTTCAAATTTAAAAGTTCAGCCCCAAAAAAAATAAATAAAACATTAATCAGTGTTTATGCATTTGACATATAATTTAAATTTATTATAGTTAAAGTCTTGACCTTTTACTTAACATGGAATAAATATAAATTCTGTAAAATTATTATGAATAGTTAAATGGTAAACAATATATACATTACATTTATGTTTTTCTACTTATTTTTTTCTTTGTACTAAAAAAAAATTCTTGTAGCACTTATTACCTTATAAAAAAAAAGGTCTTTACTTTTACGTAAATACGTAAAATTTATATACAAAAGCAATAACAGAACACGTGTGGAATATTTCAAGTGGATTACGTGTATGAAATTCATAAAATATTTTATTTTTGGTAAATATAAAGGATCTATGAAAGGATATATTATATTTAGTATTTTAAGAGGTATTATCATTCAACTGACCAAATAATTAAATTACTATGCGGTTTTATATACATACATAATTTGGAAATATTTCACAATATTATCGAATTATAGAATATAAAGTAATACTTTAAATATATATCAGTCAAAAATTTAAGTAAATGATTTATAATTATTAAAATGGATTAAGTATCATATACAAAATACAAGTAATGAAAATAGTAATAACATATATCTATTTTTTTAACGGAAAAATAGGTTTATCCGACATATATTTTTCCCATAATTATAATTACATTTTAATTAAAGTTTTCAAATATAATTCGACAAAAAATAATTAGAATAAATATTATCAATTTCTTGTAACCAAAATTTGTGCTTATATACTGCGACTAAAATCTGTTGCTTGTCGTCCAGAAAATTTAGAAATAATCAACACAACAAATATCAAAAGCTACCAAAAAATTATTATTCCATCAATAATAATCAAAATTTATTAAATATTTTATTAATATTTTCTTGTGTTTTTTTTTGTTGCTGGTTCGTTTTTTTTATTTTTCTTAAAATAGTAACAATCACGTAAATATTAAACCAGTGGGATATCAATTTTAAATCATTTTTTTAGGGTCTGTCACTTTATTGAATCGAAATTATGAAAAAGGTTTAAGATTACATAAAAAAATAAAATAAAATATAAATATATGATCCTTAAATAAATGGATATTAGAGCTTTATTATGAGTGGGTGAATTGACAGTAAAAGATGCTTTATTAATTTTATATTATATTTTATTATTATTGGTATGGTAGTAGTATAGGATTAGTATTGATATTTCTCCTTTTGTTATAAATATATTTTTTTTTTGTATTATATTAAATTAAATAGAGTTTCAAGTGAATGAACTAAGGCTGAAGGAGATTTAAGGAGATTTAATAATATTAAATATGGAGAAAAAAATTATGTTTATATATTAATAAAATTAAGTAGTGTGACGTTAAGACAAGTTTTTTGCAAAATCTGTGAAATTTATCTTAAAAAGTAATTTCATAGTAATAAGAGTATTATTTGTTTCTAAGCAATTTCTATATTAATTTTAATTATCTTATCACTTTTCTAAAAATATTTGAACCTTTATCTCTATATAGTACCTAAATTTTCTACTTTATTATAATAAAATACCTTTTCTATTTTACTTCCTGGTAAATTCAAAGAGTTAAATAACCCATTAACGTAGTTAAGTATTATTTTACAAGGGAGTAAAATTGTAAATATTTAATACAAATACATTGAATTTTGTAAATATCAGCAGGTTTTTAATTATCTAAAAATTATACAATTATTAATCCACTTTTGCAGTGATGAAATTTGGGTTCTCTAATATTGAAGTATTTCATAACTTTTATGTGAATTTTTGCGTTCAGCAAAATAAAAAGCCACAGAATAATATTAATAATGTAAAAATATAGTAGGTAAATTTTTCGTAATAGGAAATAATTACAAATGAAGTGATATAAATTAATCAGAATTATTAAATTTTGTAAATTTGTGTAAAAAGGGTTTAAGTGGACCTCTTAGACGCCATTAAAACTACAGTCAAAAATTTGATATTAATTTTGAGAATATCCTTTAGGAATTTGCCTGAAAATTTTATTTTTATTCTTATTATCATGTACAACGTATCTTTTCATATCATAATAACATCTTTTAACCTACTTTTTATATGCCATTTATTATCCATGTTACAATTTTTATGACCAGAGAAAAAATTTGTTTGAAAAAAAATATTACAATCCAGTTTTCATTACCATGTACATATAGAGTTGCGTCATAGCAATCTGAGAAAATCAATAGTTTATCATTTTCCATGTTAATTTTAATATAATATTTAAATTTTATATTTTATTTTTAGTTTTAAATTGAAGTACAATAAAAATTAAATACAAAACTTCAATACCAAAGATATATGTAGTAAAATCCTTTCGAAGTTTTATCAAAAATAAATGCTGACGATACAAAAATTGTATCTTGATAAATAACGATATTTATGTTTTAAGATAGAATAAATAATATAAGTAATCCTTTTCGGTCAAAATTTTAATTGGTAAAAATTGTAGATTTTTGCTGAATTAAGTCTTTTCATTATCGTTTCCTTTTCACATAAATTGTAACCAAGAATGATATACATAATTAATATATAAAAAAAACTATAAATGTCCTTACAATTTTTTTAAGATTTTTATTATTAAAATAAATGATTTACTTGATTTTTATGAAAATATTTCTTTTAAACTTCGTTCAACTAATTAATTATAATGAAATTTTAATGATAAATTTACCACATTTATAAATTTATAAAATATTAAAATTATGTTTATTTTTCACATCAAACTTAATTGTGGTTAATTTGTAACTTTTTGAATTACAATTTATATTTTTTTTATGTAAATAATTTTTAATATCATAAAATGATTGTGTTTTAGGATGAAAATGAGATTAATTACTGCATAAAATTATATCATTACATAAAAAATAATTTAATTAGAATAATGACCAAAAATTTTGTTATAAAATGTAGAAATAAATTGTTATATGTTCAATAACAAAAATAATGACAAATTATAGAAATGATTATCATATGAAATTGGTGAAGAAAGGATCATGTATAATTCATATAATATTATTCAATAATTAAGTTAAGTTGGAAAAGACGCGAAATATATCTACAAATTAATTTATGTAAAATTAATTTAAATATAAATTTGATAATTTTTCAAGGGTTATATCAATATCATAAATTTTACATAAATTAATTATTAGATATATTTCGAGTCTTTTCCAACTTAACTTAATTATTGAATAATATTAAGACAATAATAATTTATATAAAATAATAAAAATTAATCATTATAATTATATTAAAGAATACTTGAAGAACCATAAAAATATTATGTAAAAATTTTTGCTGACCACCACAAAACTCATAAATAATTATATAATATTTTCTACATAATCTAAATTAATGGTAATTTCTTTCGTTTCTAGTAAAACATATGACCACAATTTATTACTTAAATATTATCCTTTTATCTCTTATGTATAATGTCTTATAATACCAACAAATGTATTCGAAGTAATTTCTACTGTCAGGTAATATTTTCTAACTGTTGAGTTATCAAAATTTATAAAAATTAGACATTATTAGGATATAAAATTAATTAATTTTATTTTTCTTAGAAATTATACTTTGACCAAAAATTATGTAAGAAATAAATATAAAACATTGAAAATTTCTGGATGAAATAAAATTGTCAAAATTTATTATACCTTACAAAAAAGTATATCAGATGTTTTTTTTTACTTTTCCTTTTATGAATCTTTTTTTTTAAATTATATCTATTTATATTGCAGAACGTAATTTTAGGGAAAAAAACATAGGGTTATAAAATTTTTTTTTTGTGGTTTTTATCACTGTTTATTTATAATAAAGTTAGTAAAGCTAAGCGAAGTGTGAAAATTCCATTATGGTTTGTAATATAACATTTTTTAGACAGACAAAATATTTGATTTGGCATCGTATTAGAAAATAGAAAATTTAAATTTTGTTCTATAAAAAATATAAAAAATAATTTTTCTCAGAATTATTGTGCCATTTTTCTTTTAAATTTTGATATAAATTTATATAAAATTAAATTTATGTGTTTTAGCTTTTCGGAAAATTGTAGGTAATATAAATAAAAATGTTTCAGTAAAAAAATGTTTAGTCAAAGTGTCAAGAATTTGACAAAGACAAGAAAACGATTTTTATGGAAATTGTAAATTTAATAGTATAATACAATAAAATATTTTAGAGAGAATATAAATTGAATAATAACTTTAATATGTAGTAAAATAGATGATAATCAATATTATTTCCATTTGATATCAAAAAGTTATTTAGTTTCCCAACATAGTCAAAATTAACTAAATCAAAAAATCATCTAAAGTCTAAATTATAAAATAACACAAAGTCCTGTATGATTTAAGATGGCCGCTTGAATTGAAATTGTAAAATTATTTATCATGATTTAAAATGGCCGCTTGAATTGAAATATAGAAAAAAATACTTTGAGCACCTCCTTTTTTATAATGACAACAACAAATTAATGATGGCCGCCTCGCGCCTCTATTATTCATATTGAATTCAAAAAATGTTACTCCTGGTTTTATAAGGATTATAAAAAATTTGTTTTAAATAGCCAACCGCAGATTTCCTAAAGAATATTTTAGTGTTTCATATTGGCTACATTTTACATATCGATTAAAATGTATCGTACATTTAATTTGAACCAATAAATTTTCTCAAATATTTAGTAGAATTTGCAAAAGTTTTAATAGTTATAGTTTTAATAATTTTATATTCGTAACAGCTTGTATATTTCAAACTTGCTCTCTAATCTATGGATATAACTTATATGTATTTTGTAATATTTCTTTTTATAGAAATTTCTTAAAAATAAATTATTTTGTGGTTCAATAGGTTCAAAGCATCTGTAAGAGTCTCTTTATATCCTTTCCTCAAAATATTTAATTTAAAAATAGAAATACCAGACTTTTTTATGGGCAATAAATGTAATTTAATATATATAATAAACTCGCTTTAGATCCGTCATAAAAAAATCTCTGATGTCGTCATATTGTGAAAGACAACGAACAAATTTCTCCAAGGATTTTTTATATATAGAAAAAGTATTTAACTTATGAAACCTTTTTTTAAAATTCTTAATGAATAGATTAAAAAGGACATTTAAATTGTTAGTAAATTTGAGTACATAAATATTTCTTCGCAATAAGGTATAAAGGACTTGATGAAAAAGGAAATAAAATAATATTTTTATTATTTTTTGATATTTTCCAAACTTAAAGAGTTCCATTTTAAACTTGAGATATTTTTAGAAATTTTGAAATTAACATAAAATATTCAGAAAATTACTTTCATGATAATAAATATTTTCAAAAATTTTCTTAAAATTTACAGAATTTCCTAAATTTTATTAAAAAAAATTCAAAATATTCTCAAGTTTCTGAAATTTATATAATCAAAGATAAAATGATGAAGATAATAATTCTGACGTCAAAAGTTTATTTAAGTTTAATTCGTAATTAAATTTTCAAGAAACTTTGTTTATTCCAATTAAAAGGTTAAAAACTAATTGCATTTTTATATTATTTTAAATTTTTTAATCATAATTTAATATTGATGAGTTTTCGTTTTTTTTTTTCAAAATCAATTCAGTAAAGTTTTCAAATTTTAAACCAATTTTGTAAATTATTTTAATTTGAAGATTTAAATTCTTAATCAAAAATGGTATATATAATTTAGTTGATGACTCACGAATGTAATTAACAAAGCAAATTAAGAAATTCGTAAGATTAAATAGGGAAAGTTGTATAATTATACTTAAAATTAATGATGAAAAAATATAATGGACAATTTGCTTATATCCCTTTTATTTGAATTTAATTACATTTTGCAGATCAAAATAGAATAAATAATTAAATAAGTGCAATGACATTACAGAAAATGCAATGGTATTTTTTATAGACTTTGTACATATTTTAGTCGATATTGGAGACAGACAAATATCTTATATTCTTTAATGCAATAATGCAATAATTATAATGTAAATGCTTATATTAATTATAATAATATCTTAAATTTTAATATACAGTTTACATTGGTAATAGTCCTACTGTTGAATCGATAATACCTATTGAATATTAAAAAGGGAATTCGTGTCTTGTTTACTCTTTGGGCAATGAATGTTGTAGTATACCACAAACAGAAATTATCTTACATATTACAAAAAGGATTAAGATAAAACTAATTCTGTCAACATTTTTTTTTTTCAAACTTCATTATATTAAGGTAACCGCAAGAAAAGGATTCGAGCTATAATGAAAATCTGATAAAGTGATTTTCCTTGTCTACATGTTTTTTATATTAGAATTGTTCTTCTCTTCTGAATTAAATTAGTTTTTTCATTTGTTCACATTTTGATTAATTCCTAAAATGTTTAATTAATGGGAGTAATCAAAGAATTCTAAATGAAAAAATAAAGTAATTATTTTCAGTTTCAATTAGTTGAAATTTCAGTTAAAGATCTAATCATTACCGAAAATTTTTAATTAACATCTGAATTAAAAAATCCTTCATTATTTTAAAATTAGTTTTTAATTTAATTAGTGAATAAAAGGATGTTATTAAATTTTTCAAATATCCTTTAAATTTTGCAGAAAATATTATTATATTATTTCAACAGAAAATGTAAATTATTTCCCAGAAATATTTCAGAATAAATTATAAAATATTTTCTTCATTTTCCTAAAAATTGACATATGTAATATCAACAATAGACTATTTTATACACATAGTTAGTCTTATAAGGATTGCTTTGTAATTTTTACTGCTATGGAACAAGATTTTCTAGATTTTTTTTCTGGTATTCAACCTTCGAGATCGAATTAATGTGTGTTCCAAGAAAAACATTTTAAATTATTTAAATGCCATAAATATAATTCAAGGTAATAAATTTATTGGAAAGTAAGTATATTAGTATTTTACTGTAGTCACCGAAAAATACGCTTAAAAATGATTTCGAGAACGTATAAATTTGTGAAAATGGCAATTATTTTGTTTTGCTAAAGTGAAAATATTATAAATAGCTTTTCAATGTGGGCCTGTGAGTTTAATTCCTACCAATGTCATGATAAAAAATAAAAATCTTATAGGTTATGTTTCATTTTTTGAATTAAATTTACTTGAATTTAATTAGGAAATTTAATGCATAAAATTTAAAATATTATGTTACTACATACTGATGTATAAAGTATATAAATAAATTCCTGCCTATTATAATTTAATTAGGTTTGAGCAAATTATTTTTTTAGCGATATTTCCCTATGCGATGCGAAAATTTATCTTTATTCGGGAAATATTAAAATAATTTTTAAAGAGCTTTTTTGGAAAATTTATTCAGTTGGGAATTTTGTATAAAAAATTCTTGTTTCCAATTACAAATAAAGACAAAAATAAGGAAAAATTATTTTAAAACAAATTTCATAAAAATTTCTAAGTAGATTTTTAAATAGACCCTTAGTCATAAGCAAATTTTATTTATAGACTTCGGTACTCCCTTGTTAAATTTAAATATATGTAATTGGAAATAGATTATTGATTAAATTTCATTAAACATGATTTTAAATTTCTACTCTAAGTAACTTTTTCGCTATCCGAAACGTAATTTTGAAGAATATTTCTATAGTGGTTTTTGATTTATGTAAGTTGTAATATATTTGCAATATTGAAAATGTGCAATACTTTGTCCTCCTTGGAGACGAAAACCACAATGGATATACATTATGACTCTAACATTTTTTTTCTATTTTATAAAATGTACAAAGAATAAGTTTTTATCAGAAACCCACAATTTAAAAATATTGTTGGGGTACATAAATAAATTTAGTCTTACGTTTATGTTATGTGCAGTCACTAATATTGTAAATAGTTTAAATATTTCTGTAACAATATACAAGAATGAAAATAACAAGCCATTGAAAACCATTAGGAGAGTCTGTAAACATTAGAAAGAAACGATTTGTCATGAACAAATAGCCAATTGTTGCAGTTTTATTTGAATAAATGTTGTCTTGGACAAATTGACACCAGAAATTAGATTATCGATGTTAAAAGTACAGTCTGAAATGAAAATCGCTTTCCAAAAAGAAACTTTAAATAATTTTTAATTCAATATCGACAAAATGGAAGAAAATTTAAATAATTTTTGTTTATTTTATGTAAACCACAAAATGTTTCGTTCCTAAACAAAATATTGTAAATTCACTGTACATATATGAAAATTTCATTCTAATTTAATTGCAATTTTCTTTTGCTTTTGCACATTTTAGATATATTTTTTATATCAATAATTTTTGATCATAATCGGTAACATAAAATAGAAAATACATATATGTATTATAAAAAAAATATTGTGCAGTTCTTTTCTGATTTCTAATAACGAAACATAAGTTTTTATTCTAAAAAATATTATAGAAAAGATCAGAAGTTTCTTGGGAGACAAGGTTCAGTAGACTTCACACAACAAAAAATATTGGTCATAAAATTCTAACTTATGTTTCAGTACATTAATTTTTGTTGCAAGTTAAGCTAAATCAATAAAATGAATCTATCCAAATTTATTTACATTGGTATACAAAAAAAATACATTCTCGTCCTGGATGGTGAACGAAATATTTGCCAGCAAATATTCTTGTCTAGTTTTAATCATTTTTTTTTTTGTGTTCAACAAAAATAAATAAAATACGACAATTATGTTTTATGAGAGTCAAGAAATTTTATTATATTACAAGAAATATCTAAAAAAATATTTGTAACATTCTCGTATGACAATTTAAGACATCTGGGAAGTTTTTTTATTGTATATACATGGAAAAAAAAATGTTAACATAAAAACTATTCAAATATCCTGTTAAGGATGTAATAAATTAGATTTTTATTTTATAGTTACTTGTACGTTTAAATTTGAAAATGTTTTTGAAAACATAAAAAAATATATAGTTAAGAAAAGACAAATTACATTAAAGAACTAGAGAGATTCCAATAAATTACAATCTTTTTCGATATAAAAATATTGATCTTAGGAGCGCAGAACTATAACCAATTATGCAAAAGTATTGTAAACAAAAATTTGGCTTTGTACTTTGTATGGAGTTAATCAAGAAATTTGATTCGACCACGTTTTCCCAGCCAAGTTTTGCTGTCAATTCAAGAAGATTTTACTTTACGGGAATAATTTGTTTTGAAATTGTTTGTTGCTTTAATACAAACATAAAAGTTTTCTTTTTGATGACGAAAATTATTTAGAAATTTTAAAAAGTGACTTTAAAAAAATATGCCACCGAAATTAATTATCACGTTTTTCTTAAAGGACATTTTAATTAGAATTTAATTATGAAAACAAACTCTTTATAATTTTATGGATAAATAAATTCCTTTACGTTTTTTCCAAAGTTTCGCTATCATCCTGCAAATGAATAAAGTAAATAAAAATTTATTTGTGTTGATGACAATTTGGTAATTAAATTATTTCGGATTTTATATCTTCATAAATTTTAAAGGTTGGAAAAAGTTTATTAATATTTCTTAATAGCTAAATAGCACAGTTTGAAACTTAAATGTAGGTAAATTACTATATAGGTTAAATTTGTCTGAAATTCGTAGTTGTATTTAGTTATATTTACTTTAGTGTCATCAAGAGATAATTAACATGTAAATTATCTTTGGTTTAATCAACAAGTTTCATAGAAATTGTGTCTAACGATTTGATGTACAAACAGTTCTGATCAACGTTCTAGGCCAGAAGATTAATTAAAGCAGTTCAATTAAGAGTTCGTGATGATTCTTTATATTCCTTTTTTTAGGATAACTTTTTTTTTTCACAACCAAAATCTCGTTCTTTCAGTTTTGGCTACAAATATTTATATTTTTCTACTCTAATTTATTATATTTCTTTTGAAATGAAAAAATTCCTTATCATGGTCCTTTTCAGAACAATATAATAAAAGGAAATAATTACCAAAGAAATCTGATTTAAAGGAAGTTCATTGTTTGCTTCACCAGAAAAATAAAGAAAAATCACTGAGTTTTATCATAAATTTTATGTTTTGTTGAAAATATTAAGAATAATAATTTCATTTTTATGTTTTCATAATTTATTTAATAAAATGTTTAATTAAAATGAATGAAATTTTAGAATAATCTTTAAATCACTTACCAAATTAATTTTGTTTCCTTTTAAAAAATTATATCTATATTGGCTTGAAGAATCCCAAAAACTTTCTAACAATTAATTTAATTAAATTTTCAAATAAGAAATGCATAAATTTTTCCATTATGGAAATAATATAGAAACTTCTTTAATGGGATTGAAATCAATTAAAAATTCATATTTTTCGGTAGGATAATAAATTAAATTTCCTGTATTATTTTCTATGTACAATTCCGAAAAATAATTATAAGAAAATTCGTATTTGAAAAAAAATGGGATAAAAAATATTTAAAATCTTCTTATGTTCGTCTATAAATTTATGAATTTTTAAAATGCCGGAAGGATAATAAAATATTTAATTTAAAATTTTTGTGTTTTCGTAAATCATATAAAAAAAATTATTATTTGGATTTTATTAAAAGTAAAATTAAAAATATTTTAGTGAATTTTATGCTTGGATTAAATTAAACTATAAAAATAGAACAAAAACTATAAAAAAATAATTTTCCAAACAAAATAATTAATAAACTTTTACCTTATTTAAACTTTTACAGAATTATTATATAAGTATAAAATCCTCAAAGGATTATTTTCGCGGTTCCTGCAATTAAATTTGGTACGAAATTTATAAGTCCAATCCAATAATTTTAGATCTATTTTATACATATATCTCATATTGATTATGAAAGTCCCTTGGAAAAATTCCTTTGCACTATGGAATTGATAAAATCCGATTAAATAATAGAAAGTCCTCGTAAATTTTAATACATTCATAAATTGTGCTCTTCAGAATTTAATAAAATATTATATGGAAATCCAATATATTTTTTAAATGATAGATAAATCAATATAAAATTTTCGATTTCACAACTTTTAACATAAAATTTACCATTAAACTTTGTAATATTTTAGAAAGTTTTATTGTATTGAAACAAAAACGCAACTTTTCTCATTATGAAGGAAACTTTTTAAATGGTTTTTATCCTAGGAACTAAACAAAAATGGAAAAAAGGTTTTCGGTTTGTAAATATTTTTTTTATTACAGACAAGAAATACCAAAACAGAATTATTTTTAATATGCTATTCAGGACGATTGCCATAACACAATCAAACCGATTATCTTAATGTTTGGTGTTTTTTTGTCGGCTTATGTTGCAAAACTTTTGTTTACAACTTTTAATTTTATACGCAAATGAGAAACGTGATTTTTTGTTACGGCAAAACACAGACATTTTTTTTTTGCCATAAAGTCCTTTAATGAGGCAAACATATTTTGAAATTTTAGTTTGCTTACCTAAAACGTATTATCTATTATGGCTTTCAATACCAAATAGCTTTGACTAGAAAATTATACTTTTTCATTTTCAAATTAATTTTCTGATGATTTTAGCTTTAAATTTATTGATCATTTCAAGTGCCAAATTATTTTCTTTTTGTCCTTTGATAACGGATCTTAAATGATAAAAAATAAAGTGCTTTTAACACAAATTTCCATGGTTTGTTAATTTTGACTAAAAGGCGACCTTAATTGCTTTTGCAAATTTGAATGAAATTTATGACCTTTTTTTTGGTAATTGTTAAAATATCATTTAATTTTCAGGACTATTAAATATTATTGTTACGTTGATAATAAATTTTAAATTTGTCGCTACTTAATTGATTTCATTACCATTGATTTACACAACAAAGACTTTATTAATCAAAAAAGGCATCTCAATTTTATTTTCAATATAATCAATCAAATAATTGGAAATTTCCTTTGAATTTGATAAATGTGAATATTCATTTGTAATATTAGTTGAAGTAAAATAGTCAATTTTATTTATATTACTTAATTAATTTGTCTCTTTATTTATGGACTCTTATGTCCTTTTCTCATTTCTTTGGTCAATATTGAAATGGATACTGTTATTTTGTTGTATTGAATGTAAAATTATTTTTCACAGAAATCATTTCATTTTTGAATTTTTACAATTCTTTAATTTCTAAATGCCCCGAAGTGTTGGCAATGACAAAATAAATAATTGAGAAACTGAAATTTGTTTATCATTGATACATTTGATTTTTATGAAAATGTCCTTTAATATACTTCGTATACATATAGAGTGTTTATATCCTTTAGCAAAAGTCATTTATATACTTATTGAAGATTATCACTTGTGAATATTGGTAGGATTATAACGTATTATTGATTTAATTTTCATATTTTGCATTTCTCAGCAATAGATGAATATAGATGTCACTATGTTTTATGTGACTATCATCTGAACAATAATCAAACGAGATCACCACAAACCAACTGAAAAAAGTATGTAGTTCTACAATATTATAAGCTAAATAATTTTCTAGGAACATAAATTAAATGTGATTATATATCCAGCCTGTAACAAGTTTACCCATACTAAATAGTAAACGGAGATCTGGCAATAATATTTATCTCCGAAACACGAAAGATTACACTTTTTTGAATAAATTTATTATATAAATTCACCAAGGAATAATGAATTATATTATCCTCCATAAACTTGCTTTGTTATAGAATTTCATTTAAGAAACAAACTTTCAGTTCAATTTGGTATTTAAGCTAATGTTAAACTTTCGTAAAATAAACTTTATCGTGATTGAATTTTCTACAGTTGTTTCATTATTATTTTCCACTTCACCTGATCTGCCAATTTTCGTTATACATAATTGTATTTTTCTAATATTTTTCTAATATATTGATTTTTTTTTTGCGAAATTTAAACCTCATTTGAATGGATTAGTTTAAAAGTTTTCATAAAGTAATTGGTTTATATTGTAAAATTATTTCTAAAATATTGGATTAGCATATATTTGAAAATTTGTATTTGTACGAAGCAAAAGTTTCTCTTGAAAGTACGAAGCAGAAGTTTTTGAAATAAGAAACAATTTCTGTTAGTTTGATGAATAGTTCTAACCACTGTCAAATTAGTGTTAAACTTTTATAATATTCATACTTTTAAATAACATTTAGTTATTTATACATTTAACTATTCTCGTAGCAATAAATTCGTATGATTAAAAGGATGAAAGAAACTCTAAAGTTTACAATTCAAATCTCTCTAATAATTTTCATTAATTTCAATTTTATAGATATAAAATTAATAACAGTCATCAAAAATAATTAATTCATTAGAAATAAGTAAAATTGAGTCAAAATTAAAGCAAATAATGTGCTTATAACTTTTTCAATTTTTGATGTTGAAAACTTTTTATTGCCACAAAAAAAATACAAGGACGAATTGAATTTCAATGAAAATTTATAGATTATTAAATGCAGCTTGCAGATTATTTATAATTAAAATCGCACATTTATCTGATAATCAAAAAATAGAATAATTTATATTTTCAAATCCACGAATTTATAACCTAGAATTTTCATTTAATATTTTTGCTCCGTTAAATTCAGGACTTTGAAATTTTTTTTACCAATAATATTCCATCAGTGAGTATGATTATTTTTGTACAAACGTATGAATAAATTTTCAGATTAGGGAATGACTAATAGATATTTTGAAAAATGACATAAAAAGGACGTGATACATTTACAATAAATGCATTTTTAAATTGTTTTTTTTTTGTCATATAGGCTGACAAGAGTCCATCATGTCACGTAACATTATTTATTTGTATATCAATTTAGAGTTTGCAGTTGAATATGATTTGAAATTTTTGTAGTAATTTAATTTAAACAAACTTATGTACATTTATGTAAAGTAAATATAATAATATAAAGTTCATATTTCAAATAGCAAAAATATTGTCTGCAATTTGACAAAATTTTATTATTCTTGGTCTATAAATGTTTGGATGATATTGTGATGTGGCCAACATTGAAGGAAATTTATAAAGCTCAAATGAAAATTGTATAGGCAAAATAAAAAATGAACTTTAACGTCCGATAAAAATGTAAAATTTATGTAGGTAAACCTATAAAATTTATTTTATGCTATAACATTTTTTTAGATTACAAAATTTTTCATATTTCTTTGTTTTTGTTTTTCTGAATCCTTTTTAAATTTTGACACATTTTTGTTTCCTTTTTCTGATTAAAATCACAATTACACATTTTTTTTTGTGTCTATTTGCCTTTTTTTGCCAACTCAAAAATTATTGTTACGATCTTCACAATTTTTCATTTTTATTTACCTTTTTTTGTCAGTTTATTGTTAATAAAAAAAAACTGTATCCTAAAAATTAGTATACCTACACTATTTTCAATTTAAGAAAATAATTTTTTTTCAAAGTTTTAATTTGCAGTATGCAAATCAGCAAATAATTTTCCAGGAAAAAAATATATATAAATAAATAAAATAATATTTACTTTTAATTATAAAAATGATTTAATTTTTGTCGAGAAATCTGAGGTTGACTTTTAAAATTTGATTCCTGGTATATTCAGAATATAAATTAATAATAAAACTAAATTGGAAAGTCATGTTAAATATAGATTTAAGTTTACGACATTTTTTCAGTTTGTATCTAAGATAAAGTTACTTTACAGACCATTGTGGAGATCAATATTGCGATACCAAAACATGTATAATAATTTCGATATTTGCATGGCATTACAATTTTCTAGTTATAAATAAAATTTAAAAAAAAAAAAACAAATTAGAATTTTTTAACTATCTCTAAACTTGAAACAACGAAATATCCTCTACAAATTCACTGTTGACGTATACTTTTTTTTTTATTCAGAAATTTCCAAATCCTTTTTTGTAAACTTTTTCTCAATTATTTTCTATAGAATTTCTATTTTTTTTAATTTATTAAATTTAACTTGAAAGCTTCACTTTTTCCACTTCAATTAAAAAACTTTATCCTTAATTCAATTGATATTTTAAAAAAACTTTTCAATTTTTTTTTTTTTTCAAAATTATAAATGAGATATTTTTGTTAAGCGGATGAATTAAATTGAAAATTGAGTATTTTTAAAAATTCAAAACAAATTTTCCATTTTACCATGTTACTTTATTTCAATGCAAAAATCTTTTGCATTGAAATTGTTTCGTTTTTTGTTTTTTTTTTTGCTAAAACTATAAATTTTGTTACTTATTGAGATAGAAGATTTTCAATGCTGCAATAAAATGAAAAGTTCTCAAATATTTTGAAAATAAAAAAATAGTAAATACTTTTGATATTGAATGGTAGTTGAAAAAAAAATTTCAAATAAATTGAAATCTTTATCATAAAAATTGAGTATTCTTAATCAAATTTTCTTATACAAGTCATGGAAGTTTTATAAACTGTTCTTTAAATCCTTCTCGTATGATAAATACACTGTTTTGCTATGCAAAGATTTTGATTATCTATTTGACATTTTAAATTGGATTGTATGATGGAAAAACTTTGTTTTTTTTATTAAAATGAATTATTCAATTTTTTTCTTATATAAATCAATTTAATTTGAATTTTAATGTTTTAATTTAATTTAATTATATTTAAAATTTATGAATATTTAATTTAAAATATTTTTTTTTCATTTAAATTTTGTATTTGACCTTCATATTTTGTCTAATTTTCAAATTTCAAAAATAATTTGGTTTCATTAATTGAATAATTATTTACAATTAATTATATAAATTATTTAATAAACAAAAAAAAAAAACAATTATTTAATTGAAATAAAAACATTAAATCATTATTTTAATAATCATATTTGCAAAATAATTTTGAAAAATTATAATAAATTTAATAATTATATTATATTTTAATTTATCTTTAAATAATTGATTAATATGCCAATTTAATTTAGAAAATTCTCCAACTTTTGATGCATACCAAAGTGTTTTGGATAATTAAATAATCACGTTGAAATAAGTTTTCTCTTGGTAATTTTGATTTATTTATGTCTATTTATCTTTAATAAGAGTCTTGAGAGAATTGAAAAGTATAGTGTCATCCAGGTGTATACTTAAACATTATAAATTAATTCCACAATTGAAGTCAAAATAATTTCATAGAAAGAAGAGAAAAATAAATTATATTTATAATATTTTTGTTTAAATGATAATTAAAAATGATGTAGAACAATTTTAATTTAAAAATGCATCTAAATCAATTTATAGTTAAATTTTATTCTTCTATTGACTGGAAAACAAGCAAACTTTTTGTACAGAAATTGGAAATTCGACTGTTAAAAAAATATCCGAAAAAGTTAACGAGAATTTTAATTTCAAAAGTCAATTGGATGATGTTGAATAATTAATATTTTGTATTACCATTGATCAACGTATTTCTTTATATTTTTTGAAATATTTATAACTTAAATTTCCTTCCGATATTTTACAATTTGTTATAGTACACAAACATTTCATAATATATCACTGACAATTTCCACAAAAAAAAATTTAACATAAAAATATATGTATATGTAAAATCTTTTTATTTAAAGTAGGTGGTAATTTTGGCTTCATTTTTGACAAAATAAAATAATCTAAGGTCATAAAAGTTTCGAATTATGTCGCGACAATATATTCACTTAAGTCATCTTCTTTAGAGATTTATTCAAATGTACATGAAAATTACATTTATGGAGAAACATAAATTAATTTTATATTTAAATTAAAATTAAAATTTCTACTTTGTGTAAGCAATTTTAAGAAATTTTATTATTAAAATATCCTTTTGCTAGACCAAATTCTCTGTGACCACCACCTAAAAATTTATGTATGTTTTCATTTTATATATCAACTCATTTCCACTGTTATTTATGTTTAGAAATAAACACTAAGATAAAATAGACTTAACTATATAATTATATATAGTCCAGTTAACCGTAATTATGTAGTAAATTTATGTTCAATTAATTTAGTACACAAATTTAAATTAATTACTTGAATAGGAAAATTGTGTTCTTCATGTTCAAAAATTTTTTTGATATAATAATTTGAAAATTTAAAATGTTTGTGGTTTTAATTTTCTCAGAAAAATTATTTAAATTATATTTAAGGAATTATTTAAAGCTTTTAAATGAATTAATATATTACATGGTAAATTTATTTATAGAAATTCTGATTTTTCATAATTTAGAATTTTATTACATGTTAATTTCGTGAAATAGAAAACTAATTTTTAATTACATAAATAATGAAGATTTTTTTTTAAGACTTAATTAAGGAAACTTTTAATTGATGTTAACTTTAAACAAGTTTCGCTTAAAATGTGTTTGAATAGAATATTTGCATTAATAAATATATTTAAGTTTTAATTTCGTAGCAAAATTATATCATGAGATTTTCACTTCCTAACTTATTATTTTCACCGTGGGTTGGACACGAAAATAATTTTGAATATGAAATTTTCATGTTTATATGTAGAATAATAATTCATAAATTTTTATGAACAAGGATAAAAAATCCATGTCATGGATTATTTTTGTTATATTTTGGATAATATAAAATTTAAAAGCTTTTTGATGTTTTAACTATTAAATAGATCCTCGACATTATACTTATTTTACATAAAAAATTATGAATTTTAAATTTTTTTTTTATTAAAGTTTCTGAAATATTAATATATTGAATTGATAAACAAATTTCAGGTTCTTTCGATTATAAATTATAAAAAAAATAGGTCATTATTTTTTGTTAAAAACATCCATGAATATTTAAAATTTTTATTTTTAAATAATTTTGTATATTTGTAAAAGTTTTTTTACAGAGTTTTATTTTTGCAGCAATGGAAACAAACCAAAAGAAAAAAAACATTTAACTAAAAAAAGTTTTTCTTTGTAAATTTTCTTTATTTTAAAAATTTTGTTTTTGTCAAATTTATTTACAAAATTACAACTATATTTTTTTCCCCTTCTATTGTACAAAAAACTTTTATTGTCCTAAAAATAACATCTCATTCTTCTCCTTATCAGGAAATTGTACAAAATGAATTCTGAAGGGAAAACTTTTTTATAATTTTAATTGTCAACATTTTAATTAGGTCATATATGTAGACTTTAGACTCGTAGTATATCTGAGACAATAAATTTTTTGAAGAAAATTGTCATTCAATTGTAATTCAAATACAAATAAGAAAAATGTATTTGAAATCAGAAATTAAAAGGAATGAATATAAATAATCACTTCAGTCTTTACAACCACTTAAAGGGTCAATAACTGATTACAAATTGCATTGCGTTCAAGTTCTATTTAAAGCTGAAATATATTTTTGAAAATTGAATTAAAATTTTTAATATGTATTTCAGTAGATCGTTTTTGCAGTAAATCATTATTTGAATTCAATTATTTTGCAAGTTTTAATTATAAAAAATTTACAATACTGTCTAGTTTCCATTTAAAATTAAATAAATCATAAATATTGAAGTAAATTAAGAACATTAATAGGACATTATTTAATTTAAAATTGTATTAAATAAATTTTTTAAACCTAGATTTTTTTAATCATATAAATTTTGATCCTTACAAAATTATATAAAATTTATAAATTATCTTAAAGATCAATCCATTTATACATGAATCTTATTTTATAGTGTCTAAATATTTGTCTAAATATTTTTCTGCTAAAATTAGAAATCAATAAAAAAAAAGTTTTTACGAAAAATTTTATTGAAAAGTTTTACCTGTTTGTCTTGTGTATTAGTTTCGAAAACAATTTTTTTGATTGAAAAATTAATTTAATTATATAATAATGTTCTAATAAAAACTTTCTTCAAAGCTTTTACATTTGGGAAATCACATAAATTTTGTTTTATAACAAAACTATTTACTTGTACAAAATATATTTTTCGCTTAATAATTCTTTGATTGGATTTTGATTAAAACAAAGTTTTTTTTGTGTAAATTTTAGGAGAAAACATTCAACTTAAGGATAACAGATGTTTCATTCTACCATTCTATTTATATATGTATAATAAATCAGTTAATTATATAGTTATATGGTTTCCTTCAACTCAAGGACACAATAAAATTTCGATTTGACCTTTAACATAAGAAAATCTCTAATAAAATTAAAATCAAATTCTACTTGAAACTTGGCTTTTGTGCGGATATAGAATATTTCTAATTTTCAAATTTTCTTAGAAATTGTCAACAACAACGAATATCCTCAAGTTTTCTTTAAATTTTATCTAATAACTAAGAATTTTTATCCTTTTTTTATATAAGGAAGAAAATAAATGCACGTATTTTAATACCATTAAATATTCTTTGTCATAAGGATTCTTTCTGTGTGGCGTGCTGATATGGCCACAACACAAGAACACTTCCAATATTAAACTATAAACTTTGTAATTTATGCAAAAAAAAAAAATAATTTAAAAGCATATCAACTTTTATAACAGCAAATTTTCCATTTATGTATACAAAGTTTTCAGTAGAGAAAAATGTATTTTATATTATTTAATTCCTTACAAAGTAATAATAATTCTTTAACTAGTATAATGGAAAATGTTTTCTAAAATAGAAAGAAGACTTTTAATTTATGTTGAAAATTTTTCAATTCTGTCTGGAAAATCGTCTTTTATTAATAATCTTGTTCCTAATGAATCCGTAAAAGTTATTGCAATTTAAATTATCAAATTTACTTTACAAATTCCCATGATTATTTTATAACTACTTTACTTTATAATAAATTTTATAATAATCATAAGTCCTAAGTTTGGACCTATATAGAAGGTGGATCCTAATTGCAGACTTCTACGCCAAAAAAAACAAGGCCCTTGCCATTTTTTTGGCGTACAACATGGACATTCTCCTATATAAGTGAATTTGGTGTCTATCGATGAGGAATTTTATTTATAATAAAAATATCTAAGCCAATTTCATATATTTTATCTAAGTTATAGCAAAAAAACGGGGAATGAATATTTTTTATTTTCTCAATGACTCTTTTTTCATGTTCCTTAAAAATATAGAAATCTTCTGTTCTATATACGAAAATATGTTCTATATACGAAATTAAAGATTGAAATCCTTAAGAATCTGTATGGTTTTTTATTGTATCTTAAAAAATGAGTAAATTAGAGCATCTATGCGTTTGCTGCCCTTAAATATATATAAATTACTAATGAACTTTAATCAACTTTCTGAACGACAAGATAACTATGAATAAAATTTGATAGTAATGAAATCTCAAAATTGACCAAAAATTAGCATGGTTCTCTATTCAGGCGACGATATAATCAAACTGCATATTAATTTATTACCTTTCTTTAAAATAATCTTTAAAATCAGTTATAATTCAAGCTTAATTTTTCTACTCTAAACTTACCTCTTTTATATTTTTGAATAAATTTACTAAGGCTTTAAATTTTAGCATTTATTAATAATATATTTCCTTAATATGAGAATCGTTTTTTTTTTATACATATATGTATGTAAATTATGTCCTTGTTAAATTTTCCTTTAAACTTTTATTCATCATCATTTTTCCATGGGAATAATTTCCATTTGTTGTAAATGATATACTTTATAGAATTTGGTATATAAATGCGACACTTAAAGTGATTTATATATAAAAAAATATACGCCTTGTTAGTTTTCTGGTATCTGTTACATTTTTGATGACAGATTTATGAATTTCAATAAACCTACACAGCAATTTTTTTTTCCTATAGGTTATATGTATAATAGGAATTTTATTTAAAATTTATGTAAATAAATTTTGAGTATACTTATATTTCAGTGTTGGTTTTTTGCATTAGAAAAATATTTCCTTTGCAGCATAATTGATGAAGCAGATTCTTTATTTATATTTAAAGATCAAAGTGATATTTTTCATTTAGCTATTATCATATTTTTTGAAAAAAAAAACTTTTGGAAATCTCTGTATAACATTATTTCCCGTTTGGGGTGGAACATTTTAGGATAAATTGGTTAATTAACTTTTCGAAATCTCTTTTGACCATATCTCTAAATGTTTTAAGGGATATGTGGTCAAAATATATAATTTAAATTTACAAAAAATTTTGTATTTATTTATGAATTATTGAAATTGAATTTATCTACAAATTTATTTTTTCAATATTGATAAAATTTATTTCATAAACTAAACTTCCAATATAATTTATGTTTGAAAAAAAAAAAAGCAATTTTATTTTGAATTTTATGCTTAAAATAATTTTGCAAAGAATAATAAATATTATGCAAAATAAATATTATGAAATTATTTTATTAAATTGAATATATTAAAAATATTTATAAAATTGCAGAATTTTTGTAATATTTTATTTTTATGAAATTGTATTTACATAATATGATAAAATTAATCAATATATTTTAGAATATTCCATAGATATAAATATATATATGTACATATATATATATTTATATGTATTTCAAAAAATATGTAATGATAAATC
This sequence comes from Empis stercorea, assembly GCA_949752835.1. Classification (NCBI taxonomy): domain Eukaryota; kingdom Metazoa; phylum Arthropoda; class Insecta; order Diptera; family Empididae; genus Empis; species Empis stercorea. Next base: position 47,875,449 of record OX457089.1, read on the forward strand.
ATACCTAAAACTGGTAAATGACCACTACATAAATATATTTCACATAATGGTAAGCAATATAAAATAAATGGTAAAATAAATGGTAATTAATTAATAATGGAAATCTTTTTTTTTGGTAAATGGTCAGCTAATGGACAATAATTCTACATATATTTTTCATTCCAAAAATCTAAAATATTATATAAAATTAATAATTTATTGACAAAATAACCTTTTTAGCGATAAGTGGAAACTAAAAAAATTTATGAAATATGATAAAATGGGGGAAAATAAAAGCGGATTTAAAATCCTTCTAAATGCAAATTTTTTGTATATATAAATCTTTTAGTTTAAATATAATTTCATATTAATTTTATAACCCACATGTTTTTATATTCTATTATTTCCCTATTTCCTTATTTGTTCATGTTATTTCGAAATATATCCTTGGTAAACAGAAAAAGGACATTCGACATACTAAATAATATTTTCTTTCTTTTTAATATGAAACATATTTTATTCAAATAAAATATGTATTTTTGTTTAGTCAGAGATAAACCGAAAAAAAAGCTAATTTTTATTTAGAGAAGATTTAGTCCTTTATATCCTTATATGATAAAAAAAAACACACACACAGATTTTTATTTGTCGATGGTTGTTTTTTTTTTCATGCCAGAGATTATCTTTTTGATAATAACATAAAATGTGTTTGTTGTACAATATGAGGAACATCTGTTTTAGTAGCATAAGAAAAATATTTTCTATATATTTGTTTTTTCTTCAATTTACTTAATGTGGCAAATATAATTTTTGCAAAAGAGCAAAAAATTTTTTTTGTAATTAGGATATTAATTTCGTACAAATAATTTTTTTAGATGTTACACATTTTTATATGACAATTATATTTTTTAATAAAGTTATATGAAATGGTGGAGGTATAAAATAACGATATTATATTCCAGACTTTCATAAAAAGTTAATATGTTAAAGCAACCAGGAGGTAAATTACTTTAATACTTTTTAATAAATGATGTCCTTCAAACTACCATAAAGCTCTTACATATGTTCCAAAAGTTTGTTGTTAGGTGTTGACTTTGATGTTTTTATGATATTAAATTCTGAAAAGTTTCGCAAAATAATCTCTAATAAATTTACCGAACACATGATATTTTTTATTCTGTAGTGAAATTTTTTTTTTTGTATTAATAGAAAATATATTTCTGAAAAAAGTTTATATTAAGTTCAAAGTGTGTCTATTTTATATTTCAATGATTTAATTTTGTCCTTATAAAAACTCACTTAATTAATTTTCATTTTAATACTATACTTGTCTATTGCAGCTAAATTTCTCTCAAATACAATTTTGGGATAATATTTCGAATTATCTGTCTCTTTATTTCCAATCATTTTACTTCAAACAGTTTCAACAATATCTTAAAGTTGTTTAGTTTGGTTTTTCCAAAATTGATTATATTTTTTTTTCGTAACACAGAAATGACAATTTTTCCTTATAAGAAAGTAGCAAAATAGATGTCGTAATGTAAGTGTATTAAGTACACTAAATTTATTTCTTTTTTTAATGATATTTTTCAACGATAAATCATAAATATATGATATTTTCCCTTATAAAAATTAGGAAAAAGATTTTCTTCGTATACTTGACAAAAAAACGTTGATCATTTTTTATTGAATAATCTGTTTTTTTTTAGAGATTTTATGATCGATTACAAAAATGTCTGTAAATAAAATAAGCTTTAAAAGATATAAATTCAATGAATTTTATTAGGTGTTTTACTTTTAATGTATACACAAAGACAATTTCAATTTGATTGGGGATGTCATCAAAAATTCGCTTCAATTTCATAAAATTTCAAAAAAATATTCAATTTTAAATATAATTTGGATTCAATGGTTTTTATTCGATTTTATTATTTTGTCAATTTTCTGAATGCCTGATAATTTAAGTTAAGTAGAGTGAATTATGTATTTTGAAAAGGAAAATAAAAAATGATTCATACTTTGATATTAATTGACTAATCATCTGTAAATTTTCGTGATATCGAAAAAAACACGAAAAAATTAAGCCTTTTATTGTTTCTATTATTGAAAACCTCAATTTTTGGATAATGTTATCAATCAATTTCAGAATGTCATCAATTACTTTACTTAAAGGTAACTAAGAATTCAATCAATTTATAGAAATTTTTCAATAGAACATTCATTTTGAAAATTCATTGGTGTTTATAATCCATTTATATTAACTTTCGCCAAAAATTATATTATGTAAAAAACACTGTGTGAATTTATCCAAATTGATGAACAGAATATTTTTTAGAATAATTTATGTAATTCGATAAAACTGTTGAATGATAATCATTATGATTTTTCCAATATATTCAATTATTTTTTCTTCTAGTCAGGATGAATAATAAAATTGATTACAATAATTTATGATATTAAATGATATTTAAGTCAACTATATTGATTTTTTTGTAATGAATTTGCTATTTTGTAAAAGTAATTTTAACATTAATCATTAATTTTTTGTTGTGTTTCGGAAAAGATTAATTAGAAAAAATGTATTTTAATATGTCCATTAATTACCCAAAAACCTAGAAGAAAAAAATATACTGTTCTAAATATTTGCTTAAAAGGATTAAGTGATAAAGAAAATGTGATTTTTGTGCAGACATATATCTTACATTTTCGTCAATTAGCCTCGTTTAAAAGATTCATTTACTTGCCAAAGATTAAACCGAACAAAAAGTGATTATTATTACTATTTTCAGAATGACCCAGTTGCGCTACCTAACTTCATGGTACAGTTTTAAAAAACCAAGTTTTAAAAAGTTTTATAATAATAAAATTTGTATAATTTTCCTGTTAAAATATATATCACTTTATTTTCCATAAAGTTTCCTTATAAATCGCCTTACATCCTGATAAAAATGACAAAAAATAAATTGCAAGAATTTAAAGGTGAAATTTATTATATTTTTCATAATACTAAAATACAATATTAAATCCTAAAGGGAAACTGTATCATTTGTAGTTTGATTTCCTTTGGTAAAGGAAATCATTTCCTCTTAAACATTTCCAGTTTTCGTTATCTGAATTTTCAAAATATAATCAATAAAAAGGAAGATAAATTATATATATATAGATAAAAAGGATTCAGGTTTATTTTGTGTGTATATGGAATTTATGTGTTTCTACATATTGACCGTACTTACAACTTTTGTTATCCGGAAATGTTTTTATTTTTCTACATTTGTTACCAAAAACAAAACTTTATCTGGAAATACTTAAAAAAAAAAAACAATTTTTGTTTGTTAATCTTACCAGGAAGTCCTTTGACTTTTCCGTTTTTTATATAGGTCAATAGGATATTTGTGGTTAAGTTTTCTGTTTATATAATTAACCTAATAATAAGTATTTTCGGTGTACCAAGAAATTTATAGTCAAAATCAAAATGGAAATGAAAATAAAATCATATTAAAAGTTTATTATTTGCCAACAATTTCAATTTTCAGTTTTACTTGATTATTCAAATTATTCATTTCTGCATCAGTTAATATAATTCTATTTCTGAAAATTTTAATTATCATAGATCTAACAAAATGATTAAAATTTCTTTGCGATAATAAAATAACGAAATACATAAATGCAAAATAAATAATCATATTACACTATCATTTTTTAATTAAAATAATTTTCAATGAAATTTCGAATTAAATATTCATTCAAGAGCTATCTACTCTGATATCCTGTATAATTCTCCTTTTCTACAAAAATATTGCAAATAAAATGAAAAATTTGTTGTAAAATTTCTTTCAAGAAAAAAATATATAAATTTATATCAATTTTATTATTGAAAATTACAAGAATATTGTCTAAAAAAAATATTAAAAAAATAATAATAAAATTAATTATAAAAAAAAGTTATAAAGGAACATAATAAATAAATTAATAATTATTAATTTAAAATGAAATTAAAATTAATTTCCTAAAAACAAAAAATCCTTGCATTTTAACCTCATTACACAAAAACATTATTTAAATTTAATATTTCTATAAAAAAAAAATTCTACTCAATGTCTCCTAAAATATAGTAAAAGTAAATTTTTACAAAAAACAAAATTAAACACAAAAACAATTTTGAAAATAGTTTACAAAAAATTAAAGATATTATATATATATTTATAAAAAAATGTATAATTATAATTGGTTTATTTAATTTTTTATAATATTAATTAAATGTAAACATAAATAATTCTTTTTTTTTTTTATTAAATATTTTACAACAATTTTTTTTTAATTATCTTTTTTACATTATATAAATAAATAATTATTTTTTGTCTCATATTTATTTTTATCTAAAATTAAATTATTATACTAAAACAGCTTAACTGAAAAGCATATTTTTTTGTTTTGCTTAGTTTTGTTTAGAACATTAAATTGAGATAGTTTTAAAATATTTATTTCCATTAAAGAAATATTTAAGAAAAAAACTGAATTTTACTGGGGACATTTTTGCATTTCGAACCAGAAATAAAGATTTATAAATGTCAGGAAAAAAAACTATGAATTGGTTTGAAAATTATAATTAAGTAAAGAAATATATTGCAACCAAAAATCAAATGGTAATAGAATATCAGAGAAATTTTCTATTTTCTTTTAAAAATACCTTCAAATCTTCTCATTTTAAATTATCAAGCAAACATTTGCAAATTTGAAATAGTACACTTTAAAAATTATGCTTAACGAGTTTATCAGTTTTGATTTTTTTTCTTTAATTATAATTATAATATAATTAAAAAATAATATTTTATTATAATTATTAATATTTAATTTGACACTGAAATAAAATTATTTGTCAGTAAAATATGAACAGTCATGCATTATAATTTATTTATAATATTTCTTTCAGTGTAAAAATTATTATTATTTTTATTTACAACAAATTCTTAATTTACATTGTAATGGTTTGTTATTTTTTTCATTATTATATAATTTAATTATAATTTTAATTTTGGATTATATTCTTTTTTTAAGTACATTTTGAATTTTAATGTAGTTTTTTGTTTTTATATCATTTTTAGAGAGCCAGAGATGGGAAAAATGTATAAGATTATCAAATTGACTCAAAAAAAAAATCTGAAAAGTGGAGAAAGTAAATTAGTTAGGTAATTACTAACTATACCCACGGATGACAACCAACGTCATACCAACTTTTCAAATCAAAAGTAATTGGAAAAGGTAAGATTTAAAAAAATTAACGGATATATCCTTAATTTTGTTTAAAGTGTAAAATCGGTACAAAAATTCTAACAAAATTATAATTAAAAAATTTATGTCCTTTACTCATTGCCAATTAATAAAAAATCATCTTCGGCTCTTAGTTTAAAAATATATAACAATTTATTTATTTTTTATAAGACATTAACATAATAAAATTATATTTTATATCACGAAACAACATTAAAATTTAACAGACAAAATAAAAAATACTGTAAACAAAAATAGTTGTGGAATGTATAAAAAAATTGTGAAAATTTCAAAATTTGTATTTAAAAATAGTTAAATACAAATTAACTATTAAAAATTATTAGTTTTATCATCATTTTTCTTCTTTTTTTTTTGCAAATTTTCTTAATTTTCTTCTTCTTTTTGTTTTGAAGATTTTTAATAAATAATAAAAGTATTTTTTTTTTTGTATCTTCACAAAAAATTGTGTAAAATTTTCAAATTTTTATGCTAAATATCTGAAATCCTTCTTGCGATTAAAAAATTTTCTAATACGAGCTGTTAAACTTAAGCCCCGATAAATATCGTCACCAAATACTAATCGACTTTCGTTTACTTTCTGTAGAAAATATACATTTACATAAAAATTTAATTTTAATTTTAATTTTTTGGAGTTTTATAGTATTTTTTTAAATAAATATAATTTTAAATTAGAAAAGGAATTTTAATTATTTCGATTTTTATACACGAACATTTTTTGGATTAAACTCTGTAAAATTTATAAATGCCATCGGATTAAAAATATAAATCTCTAATTGTCGTTATTATCCAATCACAATGTCAAATATCAAAATTTATATAATCATAATCGTGTATTTATCCGATTTTGGTTTGAATCTGAATTACCATCAAATGTTGAAAACTTTCAAGTCGCTTGAAAATTAATAATATACCACGAACTTTTTTTTTATTAATTATAATTCTACAAATTTTTTGAATGAAATAAATTAAAATTCCTTTAATAATATAATCTCAATATTTTTTTATTTTAATGTTGTCATATAATAATTTTTTATCGATGTTTATTTAAAAACACAATTTTTTTTAAAAAAATATTTCACTTTTTTTACTTATTCAAAAAAAAACTTTACTGAATCGCTAAACTATATAAATTCTATAATTGATATTATTTAAATTTATTTTCATGATAATTTACTAACAAATTGCCAATGTTGTGTATCAATTTGTGAATCACATCTTTCAGCTGTAACACCTTGTTCTTGAACAAATTGTGTATCTAAGCATATATTCATTTTTGTATGTTGTAATGAACTATTATCACGTAATTTCCATTGTTGATTTTCGGATTCATCACAATATTTCATAATTACTTGTGAACCACGTGAAAATTTTATCAATGTTAAACAATAATCATGATGTTTAATTTGACCAGATTTTGTAATAGTCCATAATTGATTACCACCGGTATTATGACATTGATAGATTCCTATTCAAAATATAATAATAATAATAATAATGATGAAATAAATAATGATGGCTGAAGTTTATTTGGTTTTTATATATAAATATAAAAGATTTTCCAGGGGAATTTAATATAATACGTGACAAAAAAAGAAGAAGACAATTCTATAATTATATTTTGAAAAATGAGTGTGTTTTTGATTAAGTATGTAAAATTAATTCTTTACTGAATAATATTTTCGTCTACCCCAAATAATATTTAACAAAATTTCTAGAAGTATTATAAAATGACTTCAATTTCAAGTATAATAATCGTATTATACCTGTCCGTAAATTATGTATAAGGCACACTTAAGTATGTTTTTGATTGAGAAAATATACTTTAATAAATATTTTTTTTTTATGATAATTAATATAACAATTAAACTTACCAACAGTTCCATCAATTAAATGACCCAATGTGTCTAAACAAAATTTACCCTGTTGTAATTGACCAGATTGTTCTATACCTGGTATTTCCATTTCTGGATAAACATTTTCTAAATACCATTTAAATGGTTTACAATTTAATTTCTCTCTTAATGCCAATCGTTCATCAATACTATAGAAATGACAACAAAATATTTTTTTTTGGGAAATTTTAATTTTAATCATAAACATACGAAATTTATTTAATATATCGTTAACTTACTTGCCAAATGCAATATTTTTTGCTAATGGTACAGCTGTATAATAATATTTTTTATAATCATCTAACCATACTTCAGCAGCACGTCTTGTATTTCTAGTAAATACATTACCACTACCACCTGGAAATGTATATGGATGTCGTTTTCTAAATACATGTCCAACACGACTACATGGTATTATTTCTAAACCACCACCACATTGCCACATACGAAATGATATTTCTAAATTTTCACCACCCCATATATCCATTTCCATATCATATTTACCCATTTTATTAAAAAAATCTTTATTTATAACAAATAAACCGCCAGCTATTATAGCTGTACGTATTGGTGCTATTGGATTTTCTTGTCTAGCTAATCTTTCATTTGTTGGTAAATAACCCCATTTAAATACTAATGTCCAATCAAAACCACCACGTAAATCTGATGATGCACCTAAATATTTAAAATCATCCATTGATATAACATCAATAATTGGACAAACAACACGCGTTGGATCTTGTACAACACGTTCAATTAATGGTTCTAACCAATTTTCATTACATTCAACATGACTATCTAAAAATGTTAATATTGTTGCTTGGGCTGCATCAGCACCACGAACTCGTGATCTGACAAGTCCTTCACGTTTATGATTACGTAAAAGACGAATTTTATTTATTTTTGTTAATTCAATACCATCTTCAGCTATATACAAAAACGACAAAGAAAATTGTTAACAAAAATTGCCATTTAAATTGCACCAAAACAAATAAAACTTACGATGGTCACTGTTATCATCGACTAAAATAATTTCTTTAATTAAATTTTCAGGACTACGATTAAGGATACTGAAAATTATTGTATTTATAATTTTGTAATTAAATTTCTTGGCAATTTTTTTTATATAAATTTTACCTGACAATTGTACGAAGAAGTGTTGAACGTGCTTCATTATGGTATGTTATTATTACACTAGTTGCTGGTAAATTTGTTGGCCATTTCTGTTGACTACAACTGTATAAGGATATGAAAAATGAAAGGAAATTATTGACAAGTTTCTTTTAAAAAAAATTAGTAAAAAGATTTATTATAGAATTTCTATTAAATTTTCTATGAAATAAAATTAAATTTCCGTTCAAATCACAGTGGTAACATTTTTCCAGGTCATCAGTATAATTTTATCAACAATTTCCGTCATTTAATGAAGTCTCGTTTTTATTAAAAAGATGAAAGGAAAATTTTTGTTTGAATTTTATTTATAAAAGAAAAAAGTGGAAATTAGATCAATCAACACGAATGACAAAATTATAATATGAGTTAATTTACATTATACAAAGTAATTTTTAGCACTTTTACAAATTAGAAATTATAGAATATTTAAATAATGAGTCAATAATAATGCCCCCCATAATTTTTAATATAAATAAAAATGCTAAAATATATTAAAGCTTATTATAATTTTCTTACACATAAAATTAAATTATTCGTAGAACTACAATAAATCATTTATGCTGCTACTAACATATTTTTTAATATGTTAATTTCTAAATGGGTGGCATGGCGCCATCGTTATTTCAAGTGTACTCAAATTAGCACTGAAATAAAATTGCAATAAATGAACAAATTTCAATTATGGAGTGTATTTTTGTGTTCACATCACATTCCTTATTACTATTTGGCTTGGGCTTGTACAAAATTGGAGTCTGTCCCCCCACTGGGGTCAGTAATACTTTATTTTAAAAAAAATGTTCCCATAAATTAATTGAGAAAGAGAATAATTTCGCCACAAAATCGAAAAAGCTTTTTTTTTTAAATTAGAAGGAGTGAGGAGACTGAAGAGATAAGAAAATTCTCTTGCATGCAATATATATTTCATGATATATTTTTATTCAAAATCGGCTGATATTCTAATAAAATAAATTTTCTTCTGTGTATAATTAAAAAAAAAATGATGTAATTTTGAAGTAAACAAATTATTTTTGGATTTTTTTTAATAGGTTTACGTTTAATTTAATTATTTATTTAGATAGAGATTAATTTTTTTTTTTTGCTTAGTAAAAGGGAGATAAAAATGATTTGATAATTTAGCTATCTATTAAAATTTTAGGTTCAAAGTTTTGGAATTTTTTTTTGCAAAATATAAGATGACATAATATAGTATTATTTATCATTTTATACCAGAGACCGAGTAATGTTGTCTTAATATGCAAATAAATTTATATAAATATGTAAATTTCTACTGAACTGAAATTTATACTATTTTCACTTGAATAAAAAAAAAAAGATTCTTATCTGCAAGGTGAATGGCCACTTTACCTGTATAAAAAAAAATGATTTATTACATTTTCCACACCTCAGGCGATGCGATTGCACATAAACTTTAACTGCTTATACTTAGAAATAATTTCCTTTTTGGTTATTATTAAATTACTATACCCATTAAACACTTTCCCACTTTAAAAAAAATTAGGTCAATTTGGAAAATGGTTTTTCTCTAAGCTTCTTAAATCGTCGGTAGTAAAAATTTATATAATGGCATAGCCATAGAGTAGAAAGTGTGATCGATTATTTTTGTTGTTAAATAATAATGAATTCAGTTTTGTTAGAATAAATTATTGCTTCTATATAATTTTTAATTATTATACGGAATTTTAAATGTTGCTAACAATATTTTTTTTATACTTTTATGATAATTAATTTCTTTTGTACAAAATTGATTATAGCCGAGACTATTAAAATACATCAAAAAACTATAAATTTCAATGAAAAAAAAAACCAAAAATTATGTAATTTAATATACAACTTTTTACTTGACATGTTAATCTCGTGTGAAAATGTATAACTAATTTTTTTTTTTATTATTTTATTACTTATGGGGTTTTATTCAATTTATGCACGCAATTTTTTTAGTATATATTTTCGAAATGAAAGTAAAATTAAATAAATATAGAGGGTTTTCTATAGCAAAATGTGGAGCTAAAAGTGGAGCTTATATGTGGAGCTAATATGTGATTATGTTGTCTGTATAGTAAATTCAACTTTTTACTGTTTTCAACATGAGAATAATAAAATATTTTAAGGATATATTTAAGGATATTGAATTTCATTTAAAAACTGAATAATTTAAGTAAATTCTAATTTAATTGTTATTAAAATTTTGCTTAAACTTATATCTTTAGACTCCAGTTTGAAAGAGTTTTTTATCCTCATAAATTCCATTTCTAATATTCATTTCAAAATTTCAACAATTAAAACATTTATTAAATGTTTAAAATTAAATATTCTCTCTGTTACCCAAAATAATTACATACTTTAATTAGTAAATTTAGAAGTTCCTAAACTTTTAACCTATGTTATAAAAATATGACATTAATAATTTTACTATTTTCTAATGAAAATAATTTCTCAGTTGTTTTTGCTAAATAATTTTACTGATTTTCTAAAGTTACCTTAGTCAAAATATAATAACAAAAAAAAAAGTTTCCATTTAATTAAACTTTACTTTTTATCTAATAGAAATAGACTTAAGCATAATCTAAAAAGTATGTTGTATTATCTAAAACAAAAACCGGACAGAATTATTTCCTTTGTCATAAAAAAGATTTTACTGTGCTTAGTATCCAAATTACTTGAAATTATATTAAAATAATTTTAAAAAAGTTAAATAATTCATAAATTCTATCTATGTTAATGTTGGGAAGTATGTTAGTTTAATGTACACATTGCAACATATATTTTTGTATTTTTTATGTTCATTAAAATAAAATTACATTTATGTATATTTGCAGGAATACTGAGAAAAATACAACATTTAAAATTTATGGAAAATGACCTCTGCACGAATATTATAAATACAAGAAAAAAAAAAAATATTACATCACAAAGGTTTTTAGTTCATTTAGGTAATATTTAGGTAGCTAAAATTATTCGGAATCCATTATTCAAATTAGTAAGGTCTGAAATTGCATACTTAATAGAAAAATACATGACAATGTAAAGAATAAATAATTAATTAATTTTAATAGGAAACTAAATTGGATTAACATTTTTTTTTTTTTAAATAAAATCTTTATTAATTTCTGACCTTTCTTTGTGAGATTAAATCATTTATAATTAAATTTGTCCACGCGACCAAAACTTTTGACAGATCCATTCAATTAGATTATCTTAAAGTTCTTCTATCTACACTTTTTGTGTTCAATCTTTTCATTTATTTTTCCATTATTTCGAAAATTTTATACATAATTTAATTTGGTTGGTTAAATTATTTATAAGACTTTTTTCTTGTTAGAAAATTTTAACACGCTTGATTAATATTCAATGTTAAGGTTTCTTTGATGTTTGGATTAAAATCAGTTAAATACAAAATTTAATGAACTTGTAGAAATTTAGAAAAAAGAAGAGGAAATTAAAAGGAAAAATCGATTAAAGATTACATTTTTTTTTAACCAAATATATTTTATAGAATTTATTAAAAATCGCCACGGAACATAAAATTATATTTAATACTATTATATTTTATTGAGAATCGTAATTTAAGATTTTTCCTATTTTTACCGAATTTTCATGTTCTTTTTTCAGAGTAAGAGTAAAATTTATAATTTTGGATCCATTAAAACTTCTAAAAAAATTATGCCTTGACATAATTAGAAATATTTTGATTAATTATCCTTAAAATTATGGAATTTTTCTGCAACGCTAAAAACATTAATTACTCCAAAAAAATAATTTGGTTTCTCTCTTAGGAGTGTTTTGAATTTTCTTTGAAAGCTTTTAAATTTCGAACAGAAATACCAACAAATTCGTGTTATTAAATGCAAGAATAATGAAAACATCAATAAATTTATATAAAATGGGTTATTTGCCTCGTAATTATCCTCCAACACCATTTCCCAATAAACAATAAAGATTATCTTTATTATATTTTTTTCGAAATTCATTTGCCATAAATAATATATATTTTCCATTTTATATAATAATTTCTATATATACTTACGCTGGATGCCTTGTGTCTGGTATCTCACGATTACTTGGCAGTGAATCACTTATTTTTTGGTTAAAACGATTTCTTGTATACGGATCTTCTCCTTTACGTAAACCACCACGTTTTATATAACCAATTTCATCAAAATAATCCCATGTCATTGATGGTGATATTTCATCAACTAAATTATTTAAACCAATATTATTAAATCCATTTTGTTGTTGTTGTTGATGATGATTTTTTCTTATTCTACTAACACTATTACTATTTTCCAATATTCCTTGATGTTCTATAAAATTATTATTATGTTGTTGTGTTTGTGTTTGTAAATTAATATTAGTATTATTATTATTATATGTTTGTATGGGATTATTACGTTGTGATGTCGATGATCCTGAAAATGATGATATTTCGTCGGGATATTGTGCAGCTGTTGCAACATCACGAAGACGTAATGCACGATTTTCTACCTAGAATTGTACAAACAAAAAAATTATTTAAATTATATAGATTGAAGATTTTGTTTTAGTGAAATATTTAAAGAGAATTATGATTGGATTAACACAATTTCAATTTTCAATTTCTATATTTTATTTGTTAGCAAATTGAATAATTTTAGCTCAGTAAAGGTTTGGTTTTTATATTTAAATTGAATTTTCACTTAGTGGCACAAAATACCGTCTATAATTCAATTAACTTATTTACAGAAATAAAATTAAAAATTTAACGATAAAAATCTTTTACTGGAACAAAAAAAAATCGAATCCATTTAAATATAATCTTAAAAATACTCCCAGTTTATATTTATTTTTTAAAATATTTTTATGTTAGAAAAAATTTAATGCTTTTTTTGTGGGTTTTTCATAATAATATAAATATAAATTAATGATTTTTATCATAAAAATTTATAAGAAAGACAAAAAAAAAATATTGTCTACAGAAATGTAAAATCATCACTAACTATATAATATGAAGTAAATTGTATGTTTTTGCTTAATGATGATATACACTTCCTTTTATCTATTTATGTCTTACTTCACTTCCTTTATTTTGTCTATCTATATAACTAAAAACTAAAAGCTTTTTTTTTTCTTCGCTCTGTTGAGGTAATTGTTCGTTATCAAATGTTTATTTTGTAATATCATTTCACGATTACTTCAGTAGTGCTCTGTAAGTAAGTGACAAAGATATAATAATGTTATCTGTTAGCTAATATGTTAGCTGCTCACTATGTGGTTGACTAACTAAACATTGAGGTGTAATTTTCATTATTTCTGAAAGACTGTTTTTTTTTTCTTTTTGGATATTTTTAGTTGTCAAATATTTTTTAATTTAAAAAAATTATATTATATTTTGAAAGTTCTGCAAAATGGCAGATAATTTCAAGAAATATTAATGGAATTTTCTACTTTTCTCAGGCAAAGATTTTTATATATTTTTAAGCCAAACATGAAAAACGAATTCTTGTGAAAATAAAAACAAAATTTATTCTTGGGGTTTTTTGCTTATACAACTTGGGCGAAATTAAAAGATATTTGAAATTGGTTTGGTTAATTTTATTATAATTAAAATTCCCCGACCGTAGACACCAAATTTACCAATATTGGAGAATGTTATATGTCAGAAAAAGGCAAGGGTACGTAATCTGAAAAAAAAAATCGTAATTTTTTTTACTAATCATAATTTTATATTTACTTTTATAAGATATGAAAAACCACTAGCGTAGAGATAAGAAAAGTTAAAGTAGTCAATAGACTAGATAAAAAATTATATGTGTTCTGCAGTTGTTCAAATAAATTTTTATTACAGTCATATCATTGAAAATAAACTTTGAATTATTAAAATTACATAATCGAAAAAAAAAATCGGATTGTTATAAAAATTGTGTCATATCTAAAAAGTTTTTTTTTAAATCTACAGAGAAAACTTTACAATCCCCATTGAAATTTTCAGATATGAATTTGAATATTTTCTAACTATAAAGTAAAAACTTTCTTATCGGAAAATAAAATAATGAAAAAAAATAAAATAAAATTAGTAATTTTTTGTTTTTTGAAGAAAATTATTGCAAATGAGTCGAGATAATAAATGAATTGTTAACAAAAAACCACAAAAGATAAATTCAGTTTTGCAATATAGTATATCTGATTGCTTACAAACATTTTAAAATTCCTTTCTATTTGAAGTCCTTTTATGGACACAAAAGGATTTCAAGAATATTTATATACATTTTTGTCACTCTTATACATTTTTTTTACATGTCATTTACAAGAAAAGTGTTGTCATGTGAAGTAGATTGAAAATTCGATAGCATTTTTATTTTATTTAACTTTCACAAAATATATTTTAAAGTTAATTTTTATCTTTAATATTTTTATTTAAATTATTTGAAAATATATTTTGAATATTTAAATTTAACAATTTGAATAGTAAAAATCAATCTACGCCAATAATCATTATCTGACCTATTATAATTTTATTCAATTTATACACGCGATCAAAACTTTTAAAATATAATCGAATTATTTTCAATTTTTATATTCAATTTTTGTTAAATTTTCCATTTATTTTCAATTCAATAAATTTTCAAAATATATAAATTAAATTTATTGATTATATTTGATTCAAAATCTTTGATCTGTGTCTATATTTGATCAAATCAGCAAAAAGTTTAATGGAACTTAAAATAATTGAAGATTTAAAGATGAAGAAAATGAAATTAATATAAAACTTCTTTTTAATGGATATATACTTAATATCTTTAATAATATAATTTTTAATTTTCTTTTATATTAATATTTCTTTTCATTATAATCCATTACACTTTTTGGATTTTGACAACAAAATATTTCGATAAATTTGTCACAAAGTTATTGGACAAAGAGTTTATAGCATTTCCAGTCTTTTTCGACTACAAATTTTATGTTTTTTTCAAATCTAATTCTACTTTTTCCAGACAAGTAGACCAAAATTTAATGTGAAATAAAGTTAATTTGAATTATTCTATATAAATGGCTTTTAGCTAACTAAAAATTTAAATTTAATTTTATGGTTATCCCTAAAATGAACAAATCTTCACATTTAACATATTTTGTATCTTAAAAAAAAAAATTCAGAATTTAATATTTTCAAAAATATATGCAAAATGATGTCCTCGAGTTAGAAATCCTCATATATTTTTATTAAAATTTTAATATTCACCAACAACTGACAACAATTAATAATATTTTGTATATATGACAAAAATGTCATAATATTTAAATATTTTGTAATCTTTTTGTCGTCTCCAAATTATGCAAAAAAAAAAATTTAATAGCAATTACGTTTTTCCATCTACTTTACATTCAAAAGTAAAAGTTTTATGTAAATATGTCTTCTTTTTTTCCAGTTCATTAATCTTGGTAATTGTATCTTTTTATAGTACTATACATGAAAATTATAACATCCGCACCAGACTGAATTCAAAAGAGATTTTTATGGTAATTTTTCCGAATTTGTGAATTTGTTTTTTTTTCTGCAGATGAAAAAAAATCTTAAAATAGCATAAGAATTTATAATTAATGATAATATTAACAGAATGAAAATTTAATTTGAATTTTTTATCATCATATACATAAAGGAAAAAAAATAATATTTGCATATGTTTTCCAATTCAATTTTTAGATGATGATTTTTCTGTGTAATTCTTCGAAATTCTCTTGTTAGGGTTGAGTCTTTTATCTTAGGAGGAGGATATCTATAAATAATTATGTTAATTATCTATATGATAATTTTAACATTTCTCTATCTCAAATGTGATTTTGTGCAGATATTATTATTGCAGTGAAATTATGGCATAAATTTTGTATATAATTAATTTTTTTTGTTCATTCATTATTTAATCCCATAAATTGTGTTTTTTTTTTTGCAGTGAATCTGCTTTTGATACAGATACCAGAATATTTTAGTATCTTTTTGATAATATGCAACTTAATTTTATATTTTTTCTTCGGAATAGTAAATATAGAACCGCGTGGAATAATTTAAGTAACAATAATATAATATTTCCCAAAAAAAAAATATTAGAAATTTTTTAGTTATTTCTTTCCGCTTGAATTAAATTTTAAACTTAAATATGTTTTTTTAAATATTTTCAAAAAGTTCAAATAGACTTGTCGGCATATAAAAAACTTTAAACTTTTCCGATCTGTCTTTAAATTATACAAAAATATACAAAAAATCCACTTTTAACTTATTATAATATTTTCATAAGGAAAAACTTTTGCTTATTTACACAAAAAAATTAATTTCATTTCGGATAAAAACAAAACAAAATTTTTATTCAAATTTTATGCATTTTTTTTTTGATAAACCAAAAATAACCAACGAAAATTTAAATTAAAATTTCAATTTATTTTTTACCGGAAGACAAAAGAAGTTTCAATAAAAAGTTTAATATTTCAGAGAAAGTGAAAACTGAAATTTTATATTATAGAGCAAGGTCAGTTTATTATGATGAATTTTTACATATAGATTGTTCGACGGATAAATCGGTTTTGTTTATTTCAGTCTTGTTGTCACCAATTTTTTCTATAGGAAACTTTGGAAATCTTGAAATCGACAGAAGCGAGTAAGTAACTTAAAACTAATACAGAAAAATTACTTTCTCCAAAAATTTTTAAAACTCAATTTGTAATCTGAAACTCGAAACGACTTTTACATAATTTATATAACCGCATAAATATTATGTATGTACATAAAAAATATTAAAACAATATGAAAATTTTCTTGTAGGAAAATTATTATCACATTACCAAATCTTTCAATTGTCAAATTCTATGCTACTATATACTTTTGCAATTTCTACAATGAGCTATAAAAATAATTATAAAAGGTAAAAATGTTTTAAATTTTATGTAGATTATTAATTAACTTGCAAAATTGCTTTTTTTTATGTTGGGGTTTTTTTTTTTGGTGAATAAAGAAACAATTTCATATTAATATTCGGTCTGGCTAATTGACATTTAATGGCTATTTTCCTCAAGCTATTAATGGTAGAGTACGATAACAAATAGTAGCTAGCTGCTAGCTGACCAAATTCACAACATCTTACTTAACATTTTTCTTAACTAAAAACTAATTTGCTTTAAGTCCCAATAATCAAAGCAATTTTCATTTTTTATAACAAATTTTATTTAATTAAAGTTTTCATCACTATACAAAAATTATTATGGTTTCGAGCTCTTTTCAAAATATTTGAAATTTCCAATAAATTGTCGTAAGATTTAGAGAAGCTAAATAAACTATTATGGTATAGAGCTATTATAGCTAATAAACTAACAAAATAATAATTTCAGTGAAAGGCAAATTTAACAATCTATGAATTTAAATTTATATTTGTTGTACCTAAATTTATTTACAGAATTGTTAAATTTCATTTTATTTAAGCTTCAAAAGAACAATAAGAAATATTTTTTTTTGAGTTTAATATATCTTATCTAAAAGATTACCAATTATTTCGCATATATGATTTTGAATAATAAATTTTTTTGTATTGTACATAAAAATCTTTTTTTGATATTTTTTTACTTGGAAATTCCAATTTTGTTTTCCAAATTATATATTTTTGAATTATGTATAACAAATAATATGATTGTTGTTGTTGTTGTTTTTTTTTACCAATTGTTAAAGGAAAATCAAGATAAATTTGACGAATATTCAATTTATAAATAAATATTAAGAAAAAAAAAAATTTATTTTGATTGAAAAATTTATTTAGAAAGCGAAAGAATAATGCTAGAAAAAATTATAAATTTAACAATTCAATGGTTTTTGAGTAAGCTTATTTAGTTGCTACACTTACGATGATTACTTCAATTTTCGAGTAATTTAATTAATTATATAAATAATTTTCAATTCTTAAATATTTCTTTTCATATAAATTGAGAAAAATGTCTATGATTGCGTTTTTGTATATATTTTGATTGCAGTTACTGATTGCGTTTTTATAAAGTTTCATTTAAATTATGATTGTAAGATATAAGAATGGTGAAAGGGACAATATCTTACTTACGATCAGTGATCTAAAATGTTAAGTAGTGCATTAGCTATAGACCTCAATCTTCTTCGATGTATGTAGACTAAATAAAATAGCTGATACATTTATTAGACATTCACGTAATTTAATTTAACTTTCAGCTTTTGTTAAAGACATTTTATTGATTTACTTTATAATTCTATGAAGTATTTCATTTAGGTATATATATGTAGTCCAAAATATATGATCATTAATTATTAATTCATCAACTTAAACAAAATTGGTTGAAAAAACTATAATTTCCATAAAAATTTCTTATATATGAATTTTATTCTGAAATTGAACTTTGTTAACCAACAAAATTAATTTTTATTCCTGCCAAAAGTTATTTCCTCCTTACTTAGTTTTGGTTGTTCTTTTTTAAACCAAAACCTCAAATCCACAAAATATACCCACATTGAAATGAATATAATATGTACATTTAAACTATAATGTTCGATTATTTATCATGGATATAAAATATCTCCTTAAGTATATAGGTTATTATGCGGAATTCTTATCAAACATTTTTCTTATTTTCTATTCTGTTTTCAAATTCAGTTTTAAACAAGGAAATTTATAACTCAACAAAATGAAGAAAACAAAAAAACACAATAATATATGAAAATTTAAGAAAAGCACAAGGAAAATACGAAATGAAAACTCTTTTTCTTAAAAAATTTTCATGAGATACATAAATAACAGTAAAATACTTAAAAAACATTATGCGTTGAAATTTGTGTTTAAGATAACAAAAAAAAAAAAAAGGAGAAACAAATAAAATAAAATAAAAAAAAACTACGGAATGAAATCGATCCTGGGAAAATGCCAGAATGAAAATTTTTTATGATACTTTTCCTATTTTTTATTGTGTTGTAATACAAAACCAAATAACGTTATTAAAAAGTGAACAAAGTCAATGGTAAGAAATAATTCATTGTTGAAAAAATGTGATAAAATTTGTTTGGGGGTTTGCTGAAATTGAAAGATTTTAAATTGATTTACTCTTCTTATAATGGATTTAGGTAACATTATTCCCTGTTAAGTCTCGGCTCTGTTAAGTACTCGGACATATGCTAACAACAATTCAAGGAATTGAAGTGTCTGACCAACATAAAAATGATATGATAATAAATTTCAATTTCAAGGATTAAAAAGTAAATACATATTTTGATTTTTAAATAATCGAAATTATTCTATTATTCTTGTTAAAATACAAGCTACAATAATATTATTCGCTTACCATCAAGGTCTACTTATTTGAAATAATTCGGACCGAGTATTGTTCACACTTTGAAATTGGTAAAACGTTTTGAAAAAAGCACCTCTTGCAGAGATCGCTCAAAAGAGTCACTACTTAAAATAATAAACTGACTCCGCTGCTAATAAGCATATAAATGAAATTCAAATATAATAAGTACATTTTGTAAATTGATATTAATCCAAAAAAAAAGAATTTGCTTTAAGGAAAAAGGATACATTGAAAATATTGTTATTATATATCCTAAGAGTTAGTAAACTTTTCTTGTAACTTAAAAAAAAAAAAAGGATATACATTTGTGGAGAAAAAAAAAAGATTTATTAAATTCCATACACCCAGAAAATAAAGAAGTGAATAAAGAAAAAAAGGATTTCAAATTCAGTTAGCAATATGTTGTATACTATCTCAAAAATGGAGTAATTTTATATGGTCGATTTAGTCTATTAAATATTACTTTTTAGAAAAAATATTAAGTATATTTTTTTTTTTAAATAAAAATTTATGTTGAATTTCTCCCTTTTGGTTAAATAATATTTAAATTGTTATTATAAAAATTTCATATTACAATTTTTTATTGAAACAAATTCCTGTATAACAAAAAATTTATATAAAATTTCTGAAAAATTTTGGAATTCATCCAAAAAAAAACAAATGTGAATTCAACCCTCTCTTACTATTCTAGTTTTCAATTTCATAAATTTTAAAGATTTTTTATTAATAATAAATTTCTTTAAATATTTAAATGGAGGAAAATCATAAAAATTTATAAAAACACAAATAATTTTTCATGAATTTTCATTTAAAACAAAAAAATTGATATTATAATTTCCAAAAATAACAGAAAAGGAGTAATCCCATTAAATGAGATAATCTTATATATTATTTTATTACTTTACCAGGGACGAAAACCGAAAATCAACAAAAAAAATATGTTTTTCTTTATATACAAAATACAGCCTTGGCCAAAAGTTTTAGGCACCCTATAAAATTCTTAATATCTTTAAAAAGCTAAATTTTAAATGAAATCAAAGTAAGCAGATATGATTAATAAATAATTAATATTTGGTTAGGCCGCTTTTGGCTTTTATGACAGCAACGATCCTCTTAGGTGAGGCTAAACTAGCTCCACTCTTGCTGTAACACATTTTTAAACATTTTTGAAAATTTAAGAAATAGCACACCACACTTGCTGTAACACATTTTTAAGTGTTTCTTTCGATGTAATAGTACTCCTGGATCCTATGTTTCAGAATACCTCATAGAACATGTATCTATGCGGTATTCTGAAGCTTAGGATCAAAGTGAGATCACATCGAAAGAAACACTTAAAAATGTGTTACAGCAAGTGTGGTGTGCTATTTCTTCCGAAGAGTACCGCAAGCTAATTAGCTCTATTCCTAAGAGGATCGCTTCTGTCATAAAAGCCAAAAGCGGCCTAACCAAATATTAATTATGTTTAATAAAACTATTTATTCATATCTGTCTTACTTTGGTTTTATTTAAAATTTAGCTTTATAAAGAATTTTATAGGGTGCCTAATACTTTTGGCCAAGGCTGTATATATAATTCTTTGAATTGACCTGTTTTTGAATATCCTAATCAGACATAGGTCTGATTATCTTATAAATATATATCTATAAAATATTTAATTTTTTATCCTTCAATCTTTGTAAACGAAACGTTAATAATGTAAATTGATTTTTTTCTTCTTTTCTATTATATTTCAAAAATATTAACAAGAATATTTGCAATAAAGGATTCGGGTTTATGTTCTTTATGGACAACATGTATATAATCAATGATTGGTGGTTTTATATTTTATTTGTTTTATAGATTTATATAAGATCTTTTATTCTCCATTTAAATCATCATTATTAATTTTTCGTTATTCTTTATGGCAGTATAATTAACAAAGTTTTGTTGTGCATATAAAAAAGGATATTAAAATACTTGTAATTATAAATTATATAGATAAAAAAAAATTCTTATTAATTATTATTTCTTTTCATGATGTCGAAAATTATAATTTATTACTTAGTTATGGCCATATTCAATAAAATTTTTAATGGCATAAAGGAAACATAAATTTTTCTCAGAAAATATTATAGTATTGATTATGTTTTTAAAGGATTAAATAGAAAATTTAAATAAGATTTTCCACAAAAAGATTTTATGGACAATTTGTGTTATTATAGGTCTAGTAAATTAGGATGACAAATTTTCTTCATATAAATTTTATGCATAATAATAAAATTTCTCATTAATTTTGATTAATTTCTTATTAAATATGATCTTAAAATTTATTTGTCCTATTCAAAAATGGCAAGAAAAAATATAGGTTATTATTTTAATATCAATAATTTATATTCTAAAATTCCAGTTTGATATTTTTGGTAAATGTATTTTAGATAGAAATGAAATACTTAATTATATTTAATAGCAATTTGAGTACGTGACTACCAGATATTTCAAACAAGAATGAGTAACATTATATAAGTATGCAAAATTACTTATGTTTTGTATGTTAATTTTGAAGTGACATTAATAATAATAACATAAAAATTAACAGATTAACGATATTCCAATTTATTATATAGAAATGCAAATATAATTATTTTAAAAATTCGTCATGAAAATTTTAACTTTTATGCAAATTAAAATTTCAGCAAAATTCACAGAAACTATAAACTATCAATTCGTCGGAGAGAATTTTAATGTCATATGTAATTTGGCATAATTTGGATATACAAATGCTTATAACTAACAAAAATATAAATGGTATACAATTAATTTTAATTGTTTCGGAAACATTTATAGTAGTATAATTTTTATTTTTTTTTTTGCTACCCAACAAAATAATTAAAATTTTACCATAGCCTGTCATCAAATCCACAGTTAAAATAATTATCTAAAAAGATTTATTATGGTGGCTATAAAGTGTGACAAAATATGTAATTAGAACTAAATAACATAAGTAGAGTAGCGTATATGAAATTTAGTTCTAATTACATATTTATATGTACATATATTTCTGATTCGTTTTGATATGTTCTATATAGCAATTTAATAACCCCAAAAGTTGATATTTTTACTATTGAATTTTTTTTAAGCAAAAAGAGCTTTATACAAATTAAATTTCTTTATGGTGTTTTTTTTTCGGCAATAATAAAATAAGTATATTTTATTTTCCAACAATACTTTTTTTTCTCTTTATTTTTATTTTTTATTTTATTCATTTCCGTCCGTCATTATGAAAATTAAATTAAAATTTATTTATTATTTCTGTACCTCTATTAAACTTTTCGATATTGATATGCAAATTTTCTGGGTTTGTTTTTTTTTCTTCGTCTGATGATCTAATTTAATATTCTATTCGAGTAAAAACATTTTTTTTTGGGAAATGAAAATTTACGCAAAAAAGAAAGGTGAAAATAAAATAAATATAAATTGTTGCCATTTATACTGTTAAGCTGAATAATTTTATTGAATGGAAATATAATTTTTTATACTCTTATTATTATATGGAGAAAATGGAGAAAATGGTTTATGTTATACAATTACGATTTTTTTTTGTAAAATTCGGGTAGAAGGATCCAAATAGATATTAGATTAGAAATTTGTACACCTTTCCGATTGCATGAGGAAATTTTATAATTACTATTTACATAAATTTTGAGTTAACAGCTAATATGTAGAATATATTTTTTATTAATTATTTCGTTAGTTGACTAGTCCACTGTTAAATATAAATTGTATTTTTCTTTCACATGAAATGTAAATTGTACAAATTTCATGTTCCCTGTATAGAATTCCGAGGTAACACCTAGTCTAATTTTGGAAAATATAAGATAATTACGATCCTTTACGATTATCTAGTTGTTATTTGGCACACTTTCTGACATAATTTAAATCTGGAACCAACAAAATATCTTGCTAATTCAATTCTGTTTCCTAAAATTCATCGGAATTACATTAAATACGTAACACATAATGACAAAATATAATTATTCATATTCATATACAATTCCTAGGCATTCTATGTCTAGGAATTGTTGAACGTCCAAAAGAACACTAAAAGTGTCTTATAATGAGTGATCATTATGAATTTAAAAATGATGAAATGATATTTTTTTCCAGATATAGAATTAAATATAATATTTCAAAGCGTGAGTATAAAAATTTAATAAAAATTTTCATTCTAATTAAAATTAAATTTTGAAAAAAAAAAAAACAAAATGTTAAAGTCACTCATCTAAATTAAAATAATGTTTTTAAAAATTATGTTAAAATGTGCACTACCATAAAACTTCATTTTTTCATACATGGAAAAAATTTTATTTTTAAATTATATTTTCATTATTTTTTTTTCAGACACAAATTCAAAACGTCGAATTAAATTTAAATATGGATGTTAATAATAATGTTAATTGAAGATAATTCAATTTTTAAATTCAATAATCTGATTAAAATGGTGAAAATTCCATTGAAAATAAATATAATTTGTTCATTAATTCAATTTGTTTACCAAAGTGTAAAGTGTGAACAATTTTTGTAAATTACTTTTTATATTTTAACCCATTTATTGGTTGATAAACAAAACATGGTGGCCCCAGAAACCACTTCAAAAATATAATTATAGACAAATGATGATTTAATGTCGGATAAGAGTTAATATAACAAAAATGTAATTTTAATGTGGAGTCGAAGAATCCTTGTTTACCTTTGAATTTGAATTTAATTAGCATTTTAAATGAAATATTTTTTTAGAGGACTTTATTATCGCTAAAATCCTTTTATACATAAATTAATATTAATATAATTTTTTAAATTCAAAACACGAAATTATCTAACAAATTTTTAATATACAGAATTTCTTTCTGATTTAAATTTGAGCTCATTTTTCGTTCATTGAATTCTCTCTATACTTGACCAAAGTTTTCGAAATTAATTATTTATAAAGAAAATTTTGAATGAACTTTATTTATTGAAGAGAATATAAAGGTCAATTAGTAGAGTAAATAAACCTTAATTACTTTACTATTCAAACTATGAATGACTATAAAAAAACTATACCATTTTTCTAGGCTATCCACAACAAAATTTAAATAATTAATTTATATAAACAAAATTGGAAGTAAACAAAAAAAAATTTACCCAACAACAAGCTATTAATTAATAAGTCCCTAAAATATAATAACTTCATTTAATATTATTCAAAAAGAGCTCAATTTTTAATCTTTGTATAAACTTTCATAAAGTAAATATATATCTGAAAATATATTTTCAATTCCCTTTACTATTTATAACCATCACATAAATTTCCCAAAGTAAAATTAACTTTAATTTTACCAAAAGCTAAAAAATCCATAAAAATTCCCTTATCAAATTAACATAATTTTCTACCTTTTTTTCTTGCTTGCAGGTACAATCAACAACAAAAAAATCACATTAATTTATTGTTTATCAAAGATACAAAAATTGACAAGAAAAAAATTAAAATTAAAATTTAAAGTAGATTTTTGTCTAAAATATTTTTTTTTTAAATGGATCATGAGCAGAAATTAAAATCTTGTGTTATTTTTATAAACTTTTACGTAAAATTTTGTAAATATATTCTGAATCATTGAATCCTGTTTTGCTACGCTATGTTTTAATTTCTGCTCAAGATTCAAACACACAAAGTTTAAAATATATAAAAAAAAATCCCCAAAGGACTTTAAAATTTTTATTTTGTATTTTGGGAGAATTTTAATTTTGTTTTGGGAAAAATAAATAGTCAGATAATATTTAG
The DNA here is from genome assembly GCA_949752835.1 of Empis stercorea. Lineage (NCBI taxonomy): Eukaryota > Metazoa > Arthropoda > Insecta > Diptera > Empididae > Empis > Empis stercorea. Next base: position 47,900,922 of record OX457089.1, read on the forward strand.
GCTTTAATAAAGTTTGTCAATATGGATTACACTTTTATGTCAAATATACAAGAGAAAAAAAATGGATTGGAACTAGTGTTGTACAAAGTAGGTCAGGGATTTGTATTATATTTCAAAAAATAGAAAAAAAAAACTAGATTTAAATGTTTTGAATCATTTTTTTTTAATTAAATTTTGAATTATAATGAAATCTTCACTAAAATTTGGGTTATTTACAGGGGCAAATCAAACCATAACTAAAAGTATTTTTTTTTGTAAAAAAAAAAAACAAATTATATAAGTGATTCAGCTCAAAAGAAAATGTTTTGATATAATAATTTTTTATTACAATTTACTTTTATGGTCATTGATGGTTATGGATGATTACAGATTTTTCTACTAAATTATATATAAAATTCAACGCTTCTATTAGTATATGTTCTTTATTTTGATCGATTTTGTTTTCTGAAACACAAAACAAAATATTTTTGTAACCTTTTACTTCTTTTATTTAACCTTTACTGGCATTTATAGATGCAACTGTACAAAAAATATTAATTAAATTTCAAAATTTTAATTACTATTTAGGATTAAGGGAAAAGCTGTGTAATATAATTCAAATTGAAATTAATTTTAAAATTTCTAAATTTATAAAATTGAATAAAAATTATAATACTTTTTAAAAGTACAATTAATTAATTGGGGTTTCCTTGATATTTATCACATTAATTATTAACAATATATATTTAAATTCTTATCTAAAAATAATGAACTTAAATTAATAAAATATGTATAAATTAAATAAAGTTTGTTATTTTCAATTTCAATGTAAATTTAATTATAGAAATTTATGGTACAAACGTACAGCATTTTTCAAATTAATTAACATTTAAGTATATTTCTATTTTCGTACCGTAATTAAGTTTTCTCGTGAACATTAAAATTGTGTACTTTACATAAAAAAAAAAATTTATTTATGAGAAAATTACGTTCTGAAAAATTACTTAAAATTTATATCGAAATTTTTTTTTTGAGAAAAATAAAAGAAAATCTATATAAATTATAGAAATGAAAAATCATAGAATTTCAAAAAAATAATTTTCCGAATATTTTTTTTACAACAATTTTGTGTAGAGAGAAAATGTCCTTTTACTTTGAAGAGGAAAATCTCTGCAAGAATCCGGAAAAATATTTTCTGTCAAAATTTTTTTTTTTTTTTTCAAATTTAATATTTTATTGTGTTATGAAAATTTTTATGTTCTTTATAAAAAAAAAAATCTTCCTTTTTGTTTAGTTATCATAATTTTCCGTGTTGACATAATTTTTAATTTGATTGATGTGCAAAAACGTCTTTTAGTTAAAAATATTTAGTATTGTATTACATTTTTAAATTAATTTATTTAAAGTTTAAAAAAATATAAATTACCTTTAATATATTAATTTATGGTCTATTAGAAATTGTCTCGAAATATTTTAGAAGTAAACACTTTAATTTATTACAAAAAAGATTCAAAAAGATTTAATATTGAGTGAATTTATTTTAAATTTATTGTAATATTTTTTATAGCTTGTAGACTGTTGAAAGTTTCGGCATTGATCAAATATTTCACATCTAATCCGTATTTAGTTCTCGTTTTCAAGGATTTCCGAAAAATAAAAAATTAATTGAAACGCATCATAATTTTTTACAGATTTGTTCAATCATAGTAACCGTCAAATATAAATTGAACTATTTTTAATTACATTGATGTTGGGTTAAATTTTTTTTTTTAGTAGATCTTTAATTATAAAATCAAATCAAATATTAATTGATCAACAACATTTTCAATTACTACACAAAAATCAAATAATTTCACCGAAAATCAGCAAACAATTTAACTTCCAAATACAAATTCAAATTACAATTTCACTATAATCTTTTAATTTAAATAATTTTTGGTTTACAATAGAACAGGAATACGATTCTCTGTATATGCTTTGAAAAGGACATTAAATTTATTATTTATTTTTCGGTATCGTTAAATCCATAACTTCCACAAATACAATTTAAATCGTAATGTTAATAAGAAAAATAAATAAGTGATTTTAAATGCACAGAAAAAGGATCATTAATTATTGACAATATATATAGGACATTTTTTGTATCATTTATTTTAAAAATAATGGACTTATATACTCAGTTCTTTTAATGTGTCATATCCTAAAAATAAACATTTACTTTATTATACATGGGATATTATGAAAATAAAATCAATATTTAATATAAAAATGATGAGATATGACTTTGCTCTAATGAAAATAAAATACAATATAAATTTTTATGTCAATTTTTTTGAAATTGATTAATAATTTCATTTTTATTATAAAAAGGATATTAACGATAATCATAGAAGAATAACACAATGACGGGGTTGATATAATATCATCTAAAATTTTAAGCTAAAAAGCAATAATATTTAAAAAATAATATTGACACTTCTATGTGCAGAACTAAAAAATACATTTTCCACAGATAAATAAATCTAATCTATTCATAAAATTTATCCCCAATATTGACGAATACGAATAATTAAATTGTACCACAAAAAAAAAATTCAATAAAGAATTTAAATTCGCTAAGAGAAAATTAAATAAAATTAAAATTTTGTCAATTTGTTGAACATTAATTTTATTTATCACCAAATCGAACTTTTAAATTTCATTATCTATAGCAAAATTTCGCAAAAGTAAAATCCAAAAAAAAATTGTTAATAAAAAATTGTAATGTCCATTTATTTTTTATTTACTTTCCATTTTATTTGCAAAATTTCATCCGAATAAATTAATTTCATTATTGCGATTATTATTTCACTGCGATCTCGTATATTTTTTATACTTTCTTCACCGTCGTAAGTTCCAAATCGTAAATACAATTTAGCTGTTTTTCAAATTTAAAAAAAAAAAAATAACAAATTTATTATTATCAATAATAAAAATTATATACTTTTACTTTTACTAGAGTTTTTTTAATAAATATAACCAGAAACCAGTAATTTTGCTTTCAGATTGTCTAATTTTCGTATGGTGCATTAAAAATTGAAAGCAGATCAAAATAAAAAAAAAATATCAGGAAAAATAACACACAAAAAAAATGAAATTTAATCTGAAGTCACAAAACAATTTTAAATAAGCGTAGAAAATTGACCTTATATGCGGATTTAAATTACAGAAACTTCTTTTTAAATTCGATTTAATTTTTATATTTTCATTTTTTTTTATGATTTTGTGGTTTAATTGAAACTATATAAAAAATGAAGTACATATATAATTGAAATTATTGCTAATTAACCTTTGAATTATCAAAAATGTTTGAAATTCATTTACCACCAGGCTAAAGTTTTGTTATAGCTTACAAATATTTGTTTTTTACCGGGAATTCCAATAAATACTGATGGAATGAATCAAGCTTCAAATAATTGAAATAGCTGACGTAATAAAATTAAAATCCATTTTCAAACAGATTTGTCTTTTATTTGAGTGGTGAAAAGAACAATTTTAATTTAAAAAAAAAATTATCAAGCAACTATTTAACATTCTCTGAAGAGAAAATAATATTTGACAAACTAATGAAAACAAATTATGCTTTCTTATCATATTTATATGTACGTAACGTTTTTGAATTTAATGCCTGATTAAAATTTAACTCATCAATTTCACTATTGTGAATAAAATACCAAAATATATCAAATCTAAAAGCAAAATGAAAACTTATAAATGAAAATTTTATCATATTTCATAATTTCTCCCCTATTAGCACATTATGCTATCTATAGATTCATTTTAAATTTAATATTTTGACTTTTATTAATTCAATTATATTTATTTAATATTTCAAAGACTTTTTTTTTCTAGTTATTAATAAATATTCCAATTCCAAATTAAATATTTTCGTCACGAACTTTATTGTACCCAGAAAAAAAAAAACATGAATACAATATACGCGAATATAAATTCCAGAAGCTAACGAAGCCGTATCATGTCTTACATTGTAAATTATATGAACTTTATGACTAAAGATTTCTTTTTAACTAACGTCGTCTATTGAACTGCAACAAATCGCGTTCAATTAAATCAAAGAAGAAGAAAAGCCATAGAAATAAAAAATAATTTATACAAAATATTTTCTGGTATTCTGGTTGAATTAATTTGTACAAGACGGAAAGCAAAGATATACTTATATATGTATATTCTTTTTTTATATAAATAGGGCTTTAAGTTAAGCGGTTTTTAAAAATAATGACATAGTAAAAAAGTATTACTAATTGTAGGGCGAAAAATTGGTGAACTGAAAGAGGAGGGTATAATTCAAAAGACATTTTTGTTATGTTTGGTTATGGTTATGAATAAAATCTCAAAGATTCGTAAATTAAATTTGGGGTTTGTTACATTTATAAAATTTTAAAAATTAAAGGAAATATATTAAAAAAAAATATTTCATTTAATTGGAGGAAAATTTCGATACTTATTGCAATTATTTAGCATAACTTATAATTTCATAATATTGTGAAGAAATACATAACATATCTATAAATATATTTCAGAATGATTAAATAATTTAATAACTACTCAGTACTCTATCATATAACCACCCCATTTTTCAATTATGGGATATTATCGAAAGAGTAAAGTTTATAGTTTATTTTATATCTGACAAAAGAAGAAGTATACTATAATAATTTTTGGTTTTAAATATACTTTAAGATTATTACTGGTACGACAACTCAATGAGACTTTCATTAAATGCCGATTTTAATTTTAAATATTTCATTTACAAAATTAATAATTAACCAATAAACTTCACACAAATTTATTTACAAATAATTATTATAAATTAACCTCTTGTTATTAGCAATCTTTTTTTTTTTTAAATATTATATTATAATATTTATTTACATTGCTCATTTAGCTGATATTAAAAATTGATTTATGTATATTTAAGGTAAATAAAATTAATTATTCAATGGTGCAATATGTCACAATTAAATTTTGAGCCTAAGGAAATTTGATATAAGAGTAAAACAAAAAACCTGTATATTTATGTAGTTCAAATAATAATTTAATTATAATAAAATATTACATAAATTTGTAACTGGAATTAATTTTAATTATATCCCAAAAAATATATATTAAAAATTCATAAATTATTTTTATATTTATTTAAATATTCATTCCATAAATAAAGTCGGAATTGAATCTAATATTTGAGAATGAGAAATGAATATAATTTTTGCTTTGTGGTAATAAGCGTATAAACATAATAAAAAAATATTTATTTTATACATAAATAACGATGAATAATTTTATTGATTTATTTATTTGGTTAACTTCCCATATATAAAATGGCACATAGGGAAATAATAGAATGAAAATACCCAAAGGAATTTTTAGTAGAAATTAATTAGAAATATATGCAATTAATTATGGTATATAAAAATATATAGAATTAATTTATTAATATTATATATTTTCAATTCTGAGAAGGATTTTTAGTCGTATAATATTTTTTGTATATATTAGAAAATTTATAATAATTTGAAATTAAGTTTATTTTGACAAAATCACTTGACCAATGTTTGGAGCTTTTTGTCACAATTCTATTTATTTATTTATTTTCTTCTTCACAAGATGTTGGTCTACCAATTAACTAGTAAATCGAAATTAATTTTGAAATAACTTCTTAATATTTTAACAATGAGAATTTGCAGATTTCTTCAATTGAAGATACATAATTTTTGAAGATTTCTTTCCTACCATATTTTCATTCCCTTTTCTTGCAAAGTTTGCTATAATCATTTAATAGTGGACCTTTAGTTCTCTTCATTATGAAATAATTTAATTATATTCTAATATCAATTATACAGAATTAATTTGTAGTCGTGATTAACTTTACAAATAAATTTCAAAATAATTTTAACTAGTTTTTTTTCTGAATTTTATGTTAAATTTACTAAAAATGAATAAATACTTAAATATGACATTAACCAACTTTTAAAATCGTGGGTAATTTAAATTAATTTTTCCAAATTAAGTATATTTGTAACCGAAATACTATACCAGTCACCAATAAGTGTTTAATATTCAAAATTAAGTATATTAGTATATCGTCCATGATTTTTCGCTTTATGGAACTTTAAATCTTTCAAAAAAAATACTATAAATCCAGTTATATATAGAAATCTATAAGGTAATTAAATTATATTTAAAAAAAAACATTTCGTACTAGTTTACCTTAACCCATTCGCTATATAACCAAAAAAAAGAAACAGTCTATATTTAAAATCTTGTTATAATTTATATTAACTACTGAAATCTTCTTTTTACCCCATAGCTTGTCATTGTTATAAAAACAAACTTGTAAACATTTCAATTAGTATTATCTCATAAACTCATAAAAATCATCTTAAAAACTTGATATTTTTATGCAAGATAAAAGAAAAACGATTTAAAGCTAATGAATGTATAGCTATACAAAAAAAAAAAAAATAGTAAAAATCATAATTTATGCTACCAAAAAGCAAAGAAACAAAAAAGAAGAAGAAACAGAAAATAAAAATCCAATAAAAAATATTTAGCCTTGAAAAATGTTGGTCAACATTTTTCGCATCGCAACGATAAACACTAAAAGATAAATACTAAAACATTCAATGTACATATTATACATTAATTTTATCTTCATTTTTGTTCCGTTGAATTGAGCTTCTTTTTTTTTGGTCGTGTTTATTTTTATCATTCTTGACTTTTATAATTTCCATTAATAATGACAAGTTTTTGCCACTCTCTTCATCTGATTTTATTACTTCAATAGGATTATAAAATTCCATATAGACTATAGAGAGTGAACATAATGAGATTTCACATTTAAGTGTTTTTCAAGTGAAAGACAAACTTTCAGTTTCAAAAGATTTTGCGTTATTAATATTTATTTAAGTTTATAAAGTTTTTGTTGTTTTATTTATTTGTTTTTGGTTGTTTTACTATTTGTATATATTAAATATGAAGATATATACAAATGAAATTTCCATGAATATGAAAACTAGCAGAAATATGTATTAATTATGATACTATGTAATTCGTAATTTTTTTTTTTGTAATTTTATACTTTCAAAAGAAAATTAAATATAAATTGCAAAGTTAGTTTAATGACGGTAATATATTACGAAAAATACGAATTATATTTTATATTAATTTCCTAAGATGAGCAATAATAATTATATAATGAAGTTTTATAATGGATTGGTTAGGTATTAACATTAAAGCTATAAATTAAATAGAAAAAAAAATATTTTAAATTAATGCTTGTTTTTTTTTTCAATAATCCGGAATTTAAGAATTAAGCTTAAAAGATATTCATCGATTAGTGAATGGGAAATAATCAAATACTATATATTGTGCATACAAACAAGTTAATCTTGCTTAAATTTTAGTTAACTACTGGGCAGAGACATTTTAGACAATGTTCCCCGAATCGGACAATAGTAATTACCTAATGTATTTCAAAATTTGATGTATAATTGTAGTTTAAATATATATATGTATGTAAGTATAGTTAAAAATATACTTTTGGAACTAGATTTTTAGTCCTATAAGTCAACATGAATTTAGGGAAGATTTAATAGATTTATGTAGACTATGTAGAAGTTTTTGAATTGAATTTATTTCAAGCCAAATAGGTACTTTGTATAATCATAATAATAATAATTTATAATATGATATTTGGTTTTTATCCAATCATAAATTGAATCACTTTCACTTGTGTAGAATCGTTATAACCAGTAGTGGAATCACATAAAGTGTTTTGTAACTATCAAACTATCACATCTTACAATTTTGCATATAAATTTCTTTGCAATATTATAATATGTGATAGTTGATAGTCACAACTCACTTTACCCCAGCAGTATATATTTAATTGATCAATCGCTTCGACTAGTAAATTATCATAATCAAAAATTTAAGATGTTTTTTTTTTAATATTAATTAAGTAAACATAATACAAATACTTAGTTCCGGCAAGTTAAGGGTTAATCCAACCTTTACCATACTAATTGTTATTAACATTAATTATGTAACTTAAATTTTAAAATTTTGAAATCTAGAAAAGTTTTCTATTATATCTAAAAATATCGAAATTAAAAATATTTTAGTAATTACGTGACATCGAAACAGTCAATTCATGAGTCAATTGTAACCCATCACAATACATTTATTATACGAATATAATTTAAATTAAATTAAAATATTAAATTAACTGACTGTAACCGAATAATTTAATTATTAAATGACGTAACATATTATTAACCATCCACAACATAAAAAAATGCGTACATAATGTATATATCAAAAGTTAATGAAAAAGCATAAAAATAATTTTATGAAATGGAAAGTTTGATCATATAAAAAGAGTATAATTTTATTTTTTCCAATTTTTATTTGGATGACATAAGGTGATGTCACGTTTTATTTCAAATAATTTTGTGTGCCGTCGTCTACATTGTTGAGTCTATGATCTGCTCTAATCGAATTATAAAAAATTTCGTGAAAATATTCTTTATGTTAGCAGAAATATATTTAAATTGATTTGTAAATTTAACAAAATTAAAATTTTTTTTTGTATGGATTTGAAAATGTGGAACTAATTAATAATTTTAAATATGATAATGAGAAATATAATTTATTAAATTATTCACGTTTTAATAAGAAATTAAAATTATTATATTTTTAGAAAGGAAAATTATCATTGATTTCCGTTTACGTTACGAAAAATTATTTATTAGCATAATTATTTTGATGAGTAAAAAGTAAGAAACGCGGAAAGTTGTTACATAAAAAGTTGTGATAAAATTGAAAAAATAATTATTATAGTGTGTAAATTCATATTGAAATGGAAAGTTTCGATCTGATTAAAGTGTTTTTATATTTGATGATCTCATTATTTATACATTTTTTATAGATTATACTGAGAAATTTATTTTGGCATATAAATATAATAATCATGAATCCCGCAAAATTTTATATTTCAACGTTTTATTGTTATTGTTTAATTAGTAATAGAGTTACTTATGGGACATACGAGTCATCGTATCCACTAAACGCCGGCACAGAGTGTACGACTGACTACGAGTCATAGCCACCCACCAAAGGTCGGCGCAAAAAAATAAAAAAAATATGGAAGTTAATAAAAATTACATCTGTTAATTTCAAATTATTTTGATTGTATATTTCGAAAAACAAATTACGATTTCAGAACTAGTCTTTTGAACCAAAATCAAGAACCAAAATACTAAAATTCATTTAATCATGTATAATTCTTTTTTTACTGTAGTCAGTTTTGCTAAATTCCTTTATAAACAATTTATTTTAAAAGTGACACCGAAATAATCTCACCACAATAATGTCCAAAACCTTGGGAATTAGTAAATTTTGACCAAACCCTATAATATCTCATTATATTGCCTGTAATTCGATATCGTGAAATTTACTAAATATTTAAAATTCTCCAGTGGATTATTAAAAGTAAAATACATATAACAAAAAAAAAGCACGATTATATAGGTCAACGCTATATTCTTCTGTCCTGCAATACTTTAATACTACACTTTTATGGTATTTTTCCGTTTATACACATAAAAATATTTTGTTATTATGCCAAAGTAGTGGGGGAAAAGTGTATAAATTATAATTTTCATTGGTGCAATTTTTCAATTTGAAATTTTTGAAAAACACTTGGCAAATATTTTTAAAGGATTACCAGAGGATTATGAAACTTTCAACTATAAAAAACAGCAATATTATTTTTGTTGTTGTTGTATTTTTTTAAAATCTCTGCTCTAGTTTCGTGTAATCCTTTTTGATGGTATCAAAGAAGAAGAAAATCTTTAAACGACGACTACTTGTCTGTTCAAAAATGAATTCAATTTCGGTCAAGCATTAAAATTGTTAGTTTATTTTTTTTTTTTGGCTACATTAAAAATATATACATAGACTTTTGTATAAAATCATATTTCCTTTTAATATATTATTTATTTATATTAGATTTCTGTGTCATCTTTAAGGATTTTCAAGATTGCGAGATAAACGATTTTAATTTACCAAAGTAATTTTTATATCAGTAAGTATTTTTTCTAATAAAATAAAATTTCACATGTGCTCATATCCCTTGTCAGTTTTTAATGTTCAATGACATTTTTTTTAATATTTGAAAAGCATTTATCTTTTTATTAACACAAATATTATCTTTAATTTCATAGAAGACAAATTTATAGATAAAATGTTTAAAAAGAATATCAACATTTTTTTCCCTAAATGTAAAATTTCAATTTTTTTATATTAAGTTTTTTGAATTAAAAAAAATCTAAATTTTTATATTACGATATTGAACTATCAAAAGTTCAAATAAAATTACTTTTAGGATTGAAAATTATTTATCAGTCTGCCTGTTTTGCTTTTATCTAAAATATTTCGATGAATGGTGCATCAGTTCCTTATGTATATACTCATGTACATGTATAATAAATATCAATGATTCAGATATGATTATTCCAAATAACAATCTTCACACCCAAATAAGATCAAAATTCCAATTGTTACTCTTGCAGCTTAACAATTTTTACTTCGATTATCATAGTTTATTGGGCTATTCTGTTTTTTTATGAACGATATCCGTAAATTAGAAGCAAAACTTTTATATCTTAATGAAATTGCTTCTACTTATTATCCACAGTTGTTATCAAATTATTGATATACTTTTAATTATTGATAATATTATTTAAAACATTTCTAATAAACCTAAAATTTTATAGTATGTATTACAAATAGAAATAACTAATTGACCTTATTTAATCATATAAAGGTTTTTTATAACCAATTTCCACTCAAGGTAAATATAATTTACAATTTTCAATGTATATCGCCTTTCGTGCAATATATTGTAATATTATACATATATTGGGTAGGTAATGATTTTTTCAAATATCATTCAGACTGATTAAATTTAATTATAAATTCAATTATACATTAATATCTACTCTATACTGTATCTACTCTATATTGCAGATAATGATTTTTCAAGTAAAATACGAAATAGTTTCATCAACATAATAAATTTTCGCGAATTTCGCTAATATACACAAATATATGTGCATGTTTTTTCTAATTTTTTAGATGCACTTTAAATTTCGTGTAATAAAGTTCGTATAACAATTGTTATAATAAGTATAATCACCATTATATTCAGAGCATTAGTTATTACAGATCCATTTTCAAGTTTTTTTTTTGCAATAACTTGGGCAAATTAAAAGATATTTGGAATTGGTTTGTATATTTTTATTATAATAAAAATTCCCCGTCCGTAGACACCAAAAATTCACCTATATTGGATTATGTCGATGTTTCATGCCAAAAATATGGCAAGGGGGTGCCTCTTTGATTTTTTTTTGGCGAAAACCATCGACATTCTCCAATAGAAATATCTTTGTCTGATATTCATGTACACGAAATTAAAGATTGAAATCTCTATTTTCAGAATCTGTATGGTTTTTTATTGTATTTTATAAACTGAGTACATTTAGAGCATCTAGAGTAGTGTATATTTCAGTTCCACCAAAAACTTTATATAGCATACATATATGATGAGATGCTCTAATAAAAAAAAAGTCACGAATATTTACGTATCGCTGAATTTAATCATCATCAGCAGCAGCAATGTAGAAATTATTATTTCGTTATATATTAAATATTTTTTTGTTAAAAAAATAAGTTTGGGTTTATATTTCATTCTCCCCAGAAGATTTTTGATGCGAAACGATGGTAACATTAATAAAAACTATAAATTTTTTGAAAACTTATATTAAGTATATTCTTATTTTATGTTATTCTGTTATAAACTTTTAAAATTAAACATTTTTTAATTTAAATACGAAAACTTTAACGAGAAGTGAATATAATTTTTGGTCAAACAAATTTTATGGTGGATATACATGCTAATTTCATACTTAACAAATTAGTTTCATCTAACAAAAATGCAGAGTTTAATAAAAAACAGAAATTTAATTAGTAATATATCCGAAATATTTTTCATAATTTCATAAAGAGAAATATTAAAGTAGAATAGCAACGCCAAAATAATAATATACAGCTTCGGTAAATAGTCAAAAGAATAATTAAAATTTAGCGAAATATTTTTAATTTCAGTTTAAGCGAAATATTTTTAATTTCACATTATTTCAGCTGTAGAGTTATATGATACCAAAAATGAGAAGGATGCTCTTTAATTAATCAAAATATTTAATTAAAATATTCCAGCTAGAATTCTAGATAATTTAATTTTGTATCATAAAATGATTATAAACCATATTTTAAAAACATAAATGTACTATAATAATTCTAACACAAAATTGTGGAAACTCATTTTAAATAAATTTTATAGTGTAATCAACTTTAATCCAGTGTCATTCATTTTATATACATATTTCCATTTGAATGATTTGTACTTCCTATTTTAAATTAATTATATGTATTTAAATTGTTAGAACAAATTGTAATTATCATTTAATTTACGGAAACAAATTCTAATAATTCCGGTAACCAAAAACATTAAAAAATTAAATTTATATACAATGTATATAAACAAACTTTTCGCATCATTACAATTGCACATTCGAAAATAGTAATTTTTTTAAATGATAGCCACAAATTTCGTTGGCGAGATGAACAATATTTATTATTCATTTTATTTCCCAAAAAATTACATTTTAATTTGTTACAAATTTTCAAAAACCACAATTTCAATATTGAAACTAGAAAACAAATAGCACATACTTTATGTGACTTTCTAAATTAAAATCAATAAATCAACGCACTGAAATAAGAAGAGTACTTAGTAAGGATTTGCAATTAATTTTCCCAAACAACAACGAAATTAAATAAGTAAAAAAATTATTAAAGAATTATCGTTAAAATAGAATTTTTTTGTTGAAATTATATAAAAATTATTGCATTGCAATTTAACATTTTCATTTCATGTTAAATTAAAAATTCTAATCTAGATTAGATTTTTAACTTTGATCAAATATATAACAAAATTTATTATCTTGATGAAAATTAAATTTCTTTCTGTTATCCAACATTTCTAAAATCCTAACTCTCCCACTTTGTTACGGAAATTAACCATTAATAATCAATTTGCAGCAAAATTTACTATTATGCTTCTGCAAAGAAAAACTATAAGGAAGAAAATTTAATTACCCATAGCTTTTTAGCATAATTATTCATATAGTCTTTTAAAAACAAAACATACATTAGAAATTTTTCTATTTCTGTCATTCAAAGGTGATAACATTTTTTTCTTTTTGATAATTATATTTAATTGCACAATTTTCTACTACATTATTTTTATAATTCTGTTTCACAGATAGTGAATTTATTATTCTATGAAAATATATATACATACTTATTTAACCTAAAAAAAAATTACCTCAATTAACATAAACTCTGACTTGAATTTTAAATTAATTTCATTTCTTTGTGTATTGCTCTAAAAGCGTTTATAATTGTTTCAATTATATTTCAAAGTTTTTTTTTTTTACTTTTTGGTGAAATTATATTTTTAAAAAATTTATTATTTATTATAAAAGACAAGAAGAAATTATTCAAAATCAACAAAAACAAAATATAACAGACTGTAAAATTTTTAAATATCCGTAATCTTATGTATGGGGCATGTTCACAAAAATTAGTGTACCATGATGATTTCTCTACTTTATACTTACTATAAAAATATGATTGAAATTGTTTTGTAAAATTCAAATTGTTTTCTATAAAAAATTTTTAATTGTTACATTTTTGCCGGCAAACAAACAAAACTGATAATCAAAATGGATAGTTAATTGGGGATTTAAAGATTTATAATTGGACATTATGAAAAATCTAACTATATAATGTATACATAAATATTATGGTAAATAAATTGTTGGATATGCAGTTATTTATTTAGCTATACATACTTATGTTTATAATTGTTGAACTAGTTTCCTATTACATTATATTTAAAATGAATATTGTTTTTAAAATTTATTTATTTTTGAAAGCAAATAAATTATTGTAACAGCAGAGAAATGTTTATTATAGAATTTAGAATGCATTAAAATTACTGATGCAAAAAAAAATTTAAAAAGAGAAAAAATTAGATTGAATTAGATCTTTTTTTGTGTTTTTTTCGTTATCCTGCAATGAATTTTTGATGGTGTGTTCATTTTGGTTATTTATAATGTATGTCAAATTTAGATATTATTATTTATATATATTTAAATACTTAATGAAATTTTTGCAATCAGGAACTGTATAATGATAGGATGGTTCATTTGGTTGATGTACTACATAATTTTCAGATTAAATTCATCTTTTTAAAATTTAAAATTCGTCCTTTTCTTTAAAAATAATTGAATTATATATACCATGAAATTATTATATGAAATATATTTATTTCACAATAAAAACAATTAGATTTAGATTTCAATGAATATATTGCAATATTTTTGCTTTATAGTAAATAAATTTGAACAGCATTTTTCAAATCGTTTCTGATTTCAGCTTGAAAAATGTACTTTTTAAAACCCACACACAATCTTCAAAATCAAATTTCAAAATACAAAAAAATTTACCAATAAACTTAATGAGTTTTTTGTTTTCATCACAATATATATGTATATATATATATGTACTTGAAAATCAAAAAGTTTCACCACTTCAAAATTAAAGTGGTCTACCCAGTATCATAAATATTTATATATATCAACAAATAATTTAAAAAAAAATTAATATCATAGCCTAATTATTTTGATAGCTAAAATGTGGAACAAGAAGATTTTTTACATAAGTGCAATAAAAAAAACAAATAACAAATATAATTAAATGTAAGACAAAAATTTGCAATAAAAGATATTAAAGATACTTGAACTTTTTGTTTAAATAGATTTTTTTTTAGTAAATAAACGCCCAATTCCCAATGTTATAAAATTAAATTTTAATATACTTCTTCAAAAAGTTCTCAAGAATGACAGAGTAATTAACATAGAAATATATTTTAACTCAAAAAAAAAAAAAAAAACACCAAATTAGGGCACAACGAGGCATAGAAAATTTCAAATTTATATTAAAATTTATTATCATTAAATTTTTTATCTCAAAAATTAATTCAAGATTATTTAAAAAATTTAATAAAATGATAAGATATAAAAAATTTTAACTTTGTGTAATTGAAAACTACCAAAAAAATATACTCCTATATATATTAATTTCACCTTCTAGAAATTATAATTTATTTGATAATTTTATTTTTCAAATATTAATTTCATATTTAATTTTCCGGGGGCGTTAAAATTTCAAAGTTATAAAAATAATGTCAAATTTTTTAATTTACCAAAAAAAAAAGAAAAAAGTTTTGATTAAAATTTATCACACAATTTGTCAGCAATTAGTGATGGTTTTCAATGTATAAAACGCTTTTGGATATAATTTTTTTTTGTACATAATTTTGTTCCAATTAATTTTTTTTTTATAAATAAAAAAACGTGAAATGAAATTTTAATTAAATGTTGAAAGAAAAATTAAATATCATATCTTATATATAAAGTTAATTTTTTTTTAGTGTGTACAATGTTTTAATTATTGGTACTACGACAATAGAAAATGATGATTTATAGAGGTGCTATGATTGAATAGAAATTACTATCTTGCAGAGAGCTACAATAGGTCGTCAAATCATTATTATACCAAGTAATTTTTTTGAATTTGTTTTAAAAAGATTTATCAATTTGATTAAAATTTCCCAAAGTATCATTATAATAATTTATAAACCAAACATTTACTTTGAAAAAGAAATTGGACAATAGTCCAAAAGTACAATTCAAAATAAAGTATAGCCTATATATAAATAGTTGGTAAAAGTGTTGGGTGCTACACAATCGCTGTCCTCAATATAATATCCGAAATCTCGTTAACAACAATTTTTCTTAGCTCTATTCAATGAATACTAAAGAGTTGAACGTATAATACTATAATAATTTCTTTGTGAAAAATGCTAATTTCATTTGAGTTCATTTCCAAACAAAAAAAAAATATTTAATTTTAAAGAAAACAATTGGGTTTTTTTATGTTGAATTTTGAATTGGATATAATGTCCAAAAATATATGTAATATCAGAATTACAAATTATCATTTGAATGTATAATACTTTTACATTATATTTTTTAATCCAAAACAAGGTTTTCTTTAAATTTTTTTAGGGAAAATCCCATTTCGTTAGAAGTACGGAATTCAAATTGATAGTACAAATATAGAACTGATTCATATTCATTTGTAAATTCAAATTCTAATTTACTAAAGATATAAGTAGTACCTTTAGTAGGTTAAAGTCTAGACATAATGAATTCAGATTCGGCTCCCATCCAAGACCTACTTATAATAAGTAATATCAAACCGAGGTAAAAAAAAATATATTAGATTTCCAATTACAAAATAATTTCTACGATTAAAAAAAGACGACGCCCAAAGCTTTAATTGTTCGACCTTGGCTTATTGCATAGTGTAAATAATTGTGGTGTGAAATTTTCTGTCAGTTTTGGTTAATAGAAAATTTCACACCACAAAAATTGTTTTTTTTTTTCTCTATCTTGCCATTTTGAATACATTTCTTCTTTAAGGTAAAATTTAATATTCGATTAAAAAAGTTATTGAAAATTATCATAATTGTTTTGGTAAACAAATAAAAAATTATAATTAATTCACAATTTAAATATAAATTAAGGAGAAATAATTAAAAAAATTCAACTTACCTTGACATTTGGTTGAAAATAGTATAACATAAAAAACATCCAAACAATTGCGGTAGCACAAATTAATTTAATATTCCTTCGTATTTTAATCATTTCTATTAATTTGATATTCATTTAATTTTTTAATATTATTATATTTATATATAAATATTTATTTTAGATTAATTTTTATTATTTATCTATATTTATTAAAAAAATTTGGTAATTTTTGAACACAAGTAATCTCTTTATGTATATATTATTATTTCTTGTCTGAGGTTAAAATTTATAAAATTCACAATAAAAAAATTTCAAAAACAAATTTTATATTATGTATTCAGGAAAAACACTAAAATAATTTATATTCAGGAAAATTACATTTTTACTTGAATTTTTTATACAGATTTTAAATAATTTTTTATATTTTACAAATGTATATTTTTTTATTTGTATGTTTGATATCTCGCAGATATAAAAATTTATGTAAAAAAATTATGTAGAAATGAAAATTTTTTTTTTAAAAAAATACTTTTTATATTTTTTATTTATATATTTTGGAAGTGTATATAGAAATTATGGAAAGATAACCTTAAAACAAATAAATTTAGTGATTAATTTATTATTCTTTGCTGGCGTTTAGTAACAAATATAATTTATTTTAGCAAAAATTTTCTGGTTGTTTTTTTTTTTTTTGGTATATACGCAAAAATCAACAAAGCAAATTTTTTTTTCGACAATTTAATCTGAAGATTTGTTTTTATTGATGACTCTTTCAGTTTATTTTCCAAAAATTATTATTAATTTTGGTTAATTTTTATTGTAAACTTTTTTTTTTGGAATTTTTACAGAAACTGACAATCAGTTTTTAAAATTTTTTTTCATTTATTTATTTTTTTTTTTATTATTTTAAAATATTTTTAAAATAAACACTAAAATTTATTTTGTATAATTTTTTGTAAATATTAAACTTCGAACTCTGATTTTGCAAAAAAAAAAAATTTCGAAATATTCTTTTACAGAGTTTTGTATAAAATTCTTTTATTTATTGAATTAGGAAAAAAGAAATTTGGTTAATGGAACTTTGGTAATTGATGTGCCTAAAAATTCATCAATATTTTTTTTTTTTAAATTTTTCAATTAAAAATTTTCCAGTTTCAGTATTTTTCTCATTAAATTTTTGTTTTTTTTTTAATTATTTTCTTTGCATTTTATGAAAAGTCGGGAAAATGTAATAGTACCAATTAAATAACTAAACTTCCGCAATTTATATTTATTTTAAACTGTGTGTATAAGTAAATTTATATAGTTAACAAATCTATCACAAATTTTTTTTTTGTTATTTCAATCTTCGTTATATCCGAGTTATATCAGCTTTTTAACTAAAAAACAATGATATGATAATGTTATGTAAATGTAATAAACACAAAACAAAAGTTGAAATTTTATAAATCTTTAATCTACATAAAGGTAAACAACAACAGAAAAAAAAGGTTACAACATTACTAAATAATAAGTAACGCAATCTTTCACTTCATTTTCTCACAATATTACAAATTAAAAAAAAAATATCAGTTACAGAAATTTTATGTTTAAATAAACTGGAAATTTATGTTATAATTAAAGAGCATAAAAATAACATATAAATCTGTCGTCACTTAATTCACGCATTTAATGTGATATGCAAATTAAAAAAACTTTTAGTTGGTGGACCCCATCAACAACAACAACAAACCTATCTTTATTTACACTATCTGAATTTATTTATTTCTTGTTTATTTTAGATTTCGAAGGTCAAAAAAAAAAAATGTAATGTAAAATTTTCACTCAAAATTATCAAAACAGGTAATCCACTTTAAATACTGTATACGAATATAAATTTGTTGTTGATTTAAGTCCGCGTCCAGCCGGTATCATTGGCAGAACAATTACAACTGAACTAAACCATATTAGTAGAGACGACAGCCAAAAACATAAATTTCATGTTTTTTTTTTTTATATAAAGAAAGAAGCATTAAATAATACAAGAATATTTAAAAAAAAAAAAAAAGTATGCATAAAAAAGCTTTATGATATTTTCAATAGAAATAAGAGTATTTTTATTGCAGATATAAAAAGCTTACACTCTTTGGAATGTTTTCAATCAAATTCCAAAAAGTATTTTATGCTGTGCTATGCAGTGTGTGCCTGTGAGTTGTGTTAAATTTATATCATGTAGAAAAGAAATTTTTGGAGATATTTATGTTTATATATTTCATAAAAATATAAATGGAATTCTTGCAGATATATTTAGCTTTTTATGGAGCATTTATTGCATGATATATTTAAATATTTCATGAGTTATTTTAATTTTGAAGAATTATGAAAAAATATAAGCTTTTTTTGTGTTCGTAGAATTATTGCATGAGATATTTTAAAGAACAGTGAATATGAGACATTTTAGTGAAAAATTAAATATAATTTTGATGAAATTATTTATTGCATGTTATTTTTTTTTGGAGAATTGTGAAAAAGTATTTTTCTTGGTATTATATTTTTACATATGATATAATTGAAATTGTTATTAGACATATAAATGTATATGATATAAAAATAATGATATTAAACTGAAAATGAATATATAAATTTTTTATAATTTTCACTTTTTCAATACAACTTTTCTAAACCATTTTCATATAATTTTAAAGTTAATTAAAGGAATTTGAATTTTTGTTACTATCTAAAATCTGCGATAAATTTTCATGGAAAATTATTGCAAAAAGGTAATTATTATTGTAGTAATATTTATGTTTTGAATTTATATTTTTGCCATTAGTATTTTATGTAAACAAAACAAAACTCATCTTACCATTCTCAGTTTCATTTGCATAAAGAAAAAGGAAACTGATATAACACAAAAAAATACTGGGGGAAGTTTTTAAATCTGTCAAAAATAGAGATTACCCCTCTGAACCAAGAAATATTCAAATTATATTGTCAACTCTTTATTTTCATTTGAAAATTTTCGATTTTTCCCAAAAACAAATAAACATGGAATTTTTAATACATATTTTACTTCGTCTTTTTTTTTAGATTTTTTTATCATAAATATTGCTTATTATTTTATTATTTCATAAATGCACAAATTTGTTGAAATTATTAATTGATCTTTTCGTTGGAATATTATTAAACTATTTATTAAATTTATTATTTGTTTATTTTGAAAAATTTACTACTAAAAAACTCACGTTATTATTTTTATTTTTATTTATAATTAAATTTTAATTTTCTTAAAAGGCATTTCATTTACTTATTAAATACATAAAATATTAATTAAAAACTATTTTAAGTATTAAAATAAATTGCACTTGCTGAATTATTATTTATTTTCATAAACTTTTTTTTTTATAATTATTTTAATAAATGTCAATTTTGTGTTATTCTATTTTAATGATTGCTTTAATTATATAGAATTAAAAAAAGTATAAAAATTTATTGAAAATATTTTTGTTAAACATTTTGACAGAAAAAAACAACTGCGATTCATAACTAATGTATAAGAGAATTTCTATACAATTTTCCTTTGACTGTAATTGACTATCAAAATAAGTTTCACAATTAAGTAGACTAACACCCAGACTATTCTCTATAATGGAAAATTCCCCATATATCCTTAAAAATTGTTATATTGAGGTTATGTTATGTATTTCTATCTCTTTCTGATTACTAAACATAAAATATTGTTTTTGTTTGCGGATGTAAATATTAGCATGACGTCATTTTAGAAAGGGGCAAAATTAATTCTCAAACAATAACAAAAAAAAGGACATGCGCTAAGATTATGCGTATTGTAAGAAGGATTTTGTTTACATTTGCTTGTGGGGTACAATATTAATTTGTGTAATCTTGTTTTTGTAATATGTAATTTCAAGATTGAAGTTGAAGTATAGATTATTAAAATTTGAATAAAGTATTGATTGAAATGAATTTTGATTAATTTAAAAGTGTATTCAAATTTCTTAAAATATTTTGAATTTATTCTTTTAAGGAAAATTTAAAGACTAATTTTATCTGGAAATGAGCTTAATTGTAGTAAGTAATTTCACCTACAGTTTGAATGGCACGGAAACTCTATTTGATTTTAAATTATAAATTCTATATATGTACATTTAAATGGTGATGATGGAAATAAAGAAAGACTGTTTGGTAAAATAATAAAATTATAATGAAATAAATTGATTTCTATTCTAGTTAGATCGGCTGTATGTTTATGTATATAGTTAATTTAAAGGGAGTAACTTTTAATTATTTAATTATATTATATGCTTCAGTTAGAACGAAAGATATTATAAATTATAATATTCTTTGATTGGGATAAAATATATTGAATTGTTCAAAATCATGTAAATTCTTCCACATTTCGCATATATTTACATTAATCAGTTTTTTTAGAGTGTAATTTATTAGGAGTATAATCAAAATTGCTAGGCTAATTAATTGCTTTGCTTGTAATCCAATTGATTAGATTTTTTGCGTATATCTACATTTAATGTTTAACAATTTTTATAACTATTTAAGGAGATATTTTCAATTTCCAAATATAATTTAATATTGATCATTAAATTTTAATTTTTTTTATTACTGGAAAACTTAATTTGAATTATTTTTAAATTCTTTTAAATTTTTATAAAATTTAACACAACTTAAAATAAATTAATTGAATAATTTATAATTCCTTATCATTTTCCAATTATTTTTCCTCAATTTCTTCGTATTAATTGAAACAATTTTGCAATTGTTTCTTACTTACCATCACAAAAATCATAAACTTTAATATTCCTTCATGAAATTTTCACAAAAATATTAAAGTTTTAATAAAAAATTAAAAATATTAAATATTTTCAATTTGTCAAACTCAAAAATTAAAAATTTCCAATATTTTCCAATCTGTAAAATAAAAGTTTAAATAAAAAAAATGAAATTTTGTTTTTTTTTTGTAGCAGTAAACCACATTTTTTTTTAAAATTTATTTAATTTGCGCAAATTTGAGTATTAATTTTTATACATTTTTAAAATTTTTTATATATTATGTTTTTTCTTTACTGCTAAACAATATTTACTATACAAAAACACAAAAAATATTTATAAAAAAAACATTATTAAAAGTTTGACTAAGTTTTTTGTTTTTTGTTTGTTTTAAATTTACATAAAAACTAAAATATTAAACTATAATTTAATTAAAATTAAATAAATTGATTTAAGAATTTTTTTTTTGTTTGTTTCGATTTTCGTTTTTGGTTGAAAATTGACTCTAAATAAAATTAAACATTGACATTACATCATTTAATAAATTAAAATAATTTTCTCGAATATGGACAAATACCGTTGATGAACTGTTAAATATAATTAATTAAAATTACAAAAAAAAAAAAAAAAATTATAACTAATAAATTAAAAACTTAATTTAAGCTAAAATAAAAACGTTACTCATTATCGGCATCTTCTTTTTCTGGTATTGCTGAATTGGATGAAGTTGTTTTCAAATTTTTTGATCGAATTAAATTTGATAATACACTTGATCCATTATTTAATAACATATCACCGCTTAAGCTTTCATCTGGTCGAATTCTTCCAGTGTATAACCATAATTTTTTCAAATCAAACTAGAATTTTTAGTGAGATAAATTTTTATTTTAGTTAATATTTTAATTTAATTTTTAGAGTCAAAATTTGTTGAGAAAAAATTTAATTAAATTTTAATATAATTTCAAAAAATTTAAAATTAAATTTTAATAATTTAATTTACAATTGATTTTTTTTTTAAACTTACATTGCCATAAATTTCAGTTGGAGCTTCATCCATATAACCAATAACTGAACCAACTTCTGGTACATTAAATTTAATTTCTTCATGAAATTTCATTGGTTGTTCAATTAATTTACCATCTAACCATAATTTAACATTTCCTTTATTATATGATACAACAGCTTTATGCCATTTTTCATCGACAACTTTAGCATTTTTGAATGTTGCAAAAATTTTATCTGTTGATTTTGTATAAACAGCTAATTCTTGATCTTGTACACCAATCCAAAAAATATTATCATAATTTTTATCATATAAACTGAACATATCAAATATTTGATTAAATGTTTTATCAAAACGAAATATCACTTCAATTGTTAATGCATTTACTGATTCAGAATTAAATGTTGATGATCGTGTAAATGATTTTTCTTTATATGAATTAAATCGAATAAAATGATTATTTAAATTATTCACATTATTACGTAAAAGTCCATATTCTCTTAAGATATCAATTTCAAATGAATAACAATAATTTATAATTAACATAGAATAAAATAGAAATTGTATTAATTTTGCCATTTTTTTTTTTTAATTTAATTAAAATTTTTACACGCGGTGACACGAATTAAATAACGAAATACAGAAAATAAATATATTTAAAATTTAATTAATTTTAGAATTAAAAACGTATACGTATTACTTTGACGAAGACCAGTGACAAAATAGAAAGTTTTTGGAATTTGTCTAGGAATTTATTAGCTCGACGAACAATTGTTTTTCTCGCATGATAATAACAGACAATTAAATTATCAGAGACAGAGATCAATGCATTATTTTAGCTCTTGAGACAAAAAAAAAAAAAATTATAATTTTTTTTTTTTAATTATTCTACTGACCCTTAATACAGTTTTCTTATCGCAATTTTATTGAAATAAACAAGAAATAATAAATTATAGAAAACTTTTAATTCTTACCACAATACTAAAATCACTTTTGACTTTTATAAGATTTTAATAATTGTTACAATAAAGAGTAAAATTTAAGCTTCAAATGTTAGAAATATTTTTTTTTACAGGAATTTTAACTTACTATAATAAAATTTTACTGTTTTCCAATCCAAAATTTTAGAAATTGCTATAAAATTAGGAAATTTTCTGGTTAGCAACTAAAATACTTCATTTTTTTTTGTATAATTTAGATTTAAAATTAAATAATATTTTTTTTTTGGTTAACTTATAATGAATTTCTCGAAATTTCCATTTTATGCTGATATTTTAAGAAATTTTGGAAATATTAAAGATTTTATATAGGATAGAAATCAACATTTTCATAATATCATTAGATTTTCATAATATTTTTCATAAAATTTCATAATATCATTAGATTTATTCCAAATTAATTAGATGATAGAGTAAATTATCATTCAAAAACATTAAAACTTATATAATAATTTGACTAATTTTATTAAATTCTAATTTATCACCTATAATTTATTAATTATTCAATTAAACTAATTAACTATTTCCTATTTTTTTTATTTATTTTTGTATTTAAATTGCAATAAGTCCAACTGTCGAACCAAAAAAAAAACATATAAGGATTGGAATAAAATATTGCATAATTTGCATAAATCCTCAAAAAAACCATTAAAGATTTTCGTAAGATAATAATTATTTACTACATATATCATAAATAATTTCAATCGATTATTTTACTATATTTATATTTAATCATAAATTCTACACTTTAATTACCATCATAAAATTAATTTTTATTAGCCTAATTCAAACAAAATAAATTAATTTAGTTGAATCGGAATTATCATTATGGAAATATATTATTGTTGATTAACTAAATTTAATTAGTTGTTTACGAATCTTTTAATAGAGTACAATTTTTAAGTCCACATAAATTAATCTTAAATTTTAGTTTTTTGTTATTGATTTGCTAAAAAAAAAAAAGTTGTCGACAATAACAAACTAGATAAGAAATATTATGCAAAAAAAAAATCATTAAGATGTATATTTAATTTCCCAGATCAATAATCTCAATTTTTATATTACAATTTATTTACAATTTTAATCATTTCTTTAAAACATTTGTTACTCCCACGATTTGTTGTCCAAGGCATTTTTTTTATTATTTTTTAATTACCAAAATTGATAACAAAAATTATGAAAAAAAAACACATAAAATTTTATAATCAAATTAACTCAAAAGAAATTTCCAAATGATTCACTCAATTTTCTGTTTTATAAACGCCTAAATATATTCAATCAAATAAGTTTAATTTTGTTATAATTATAGGGAAATTAATTTTAGGGAAACTATTTTAGAGAAATTGATATTAAAGAAATGTTCCGGTTCCGATTTCGATATGTAATCAATTTAAACCAGAAAATTAAACAAGAAAATTTTAAATTTCATTTAAATTCAAATTTTTATTAAATACATTGACATTTTTTATTTCCTTATTAATTTAAATATATAATAAGAAATACTAAAATTTGAATATGATGTTGTTAAACGATTTTTAACTGATAAAAAACCAATAAATGTAAATAATAAAAAGAATATAATTAAATAAAAAACAGACATAGAATAATCAGCACTTTCTGTTCCAATTACTTTCATTAAAGCTTTTGATTTTTTAAATACACAAAAAACTTGATCATCTGGACATTTTGTATCACCACGATTATCACCATATAGTG
This sequence comes from Empis stercorea, assembly GCA_949752835.1. NCBI lineage: Eukaryota > Metazoa > Arthropoda > Insecta > Diptera > Empididae > Empis > Empis stercorea. Next base: position 47,926,247 of record OX457089.1, read on the forward strand.
CAGCCATTACACCAAGTAAACTATGTCTTAGATAGCTTGAATTCATAGCAATTTTTAAATAAATTGAAGCATCACGAATACCAAAACCAAAACCATAAGTAGATAATAATAACCAAGGAGTAACAACTGCCGGACCAACAAATTGACCATTCTACATTTATGTAAAAATGACAGAAATGATGATTTTTTTTTCTATTTTTTGAAAAATAAATTCTTACCACAATACTAAATCGAGAACCAATTATTATACCAAGTGCATCAGAAACTAATCCGGTTAATATTGATATTGTAAATAATTTGATAAAACGATTTAATTCCATTGGTTGATCAGACATAATATAAATTGCAGTTATATAAATGAATGCCAAAAATAGCATATATGGAATTTTAGCAAACATAAAAGCAAAATAGTATGGACCTAATTTATACCATTGATTGAAATATTCACGTTTAATTAATTGAAGTTCCATTGCAACTATAATAATATAAAAAGTATAATAAACAATTAATTAGATCAGAAAATTAAATATACTATGTACTTACAACTTGACAATGTTGGCATTATTGAAAAGTATAAAAAATAAAACATTACAGAAAATGCAAAACCATAATTGTCTATAGCTCTGCTAGCATCATTTCCAGCATTTTGGAAAATACCACCAACAAGTATTGCCAAAATTACCATCATTATAAATCGTAGCTTCATGTAAGCCTATAAAATTTAACAATATTATTATTATTATTGAAAATAATTTTTGAAATAAATATATTTGACTCTGACTTCATCACGCCACATTATTATCAACATTCGTTTAACTAATAATGAGAATGTCTGCCACCAACTTATCGTATTTTCAAGATCTACTATATCAAGCTGAACAGTATCAGTATATTTAGTAGTATCGATTCGTTTCGAAATATTATCACTCTTTGATTCCCATGATAAACATTTTCCATTATCTGTTAATCCGACCATTTCTGTAATGAATTCCTTACCATATTCACCGCAAGCCACTTCAATTACTAAAAATTAAATTAATTTAATTACAATTAACTATAAGAAAATTTTCTTTTTTTTTACTAAAATCAGCAGGATTATATCGAATTGGACATGTTAAACCAACTGAATCAAGAAATGGTACAATATTGGGAACACTTCCTTGATAACAACACTGTCCATCAGCCAAAATATAAATATTATCAAAAAGTTGAAATAATTTTGCAGATGGTGTGTGTATTGAACATATAATTGTTCGACCAGATTTAACTAATAACTTAAGCATTGATATACACTGATAACTGGACAAATCATCTAGACCACTACAACCATTCAAAGAAATTTAAAATTTAATTTATTCATTATAAAATTTCTTGCTTACGTTGTTGGTTCATCTAAGAATATAACTGGCGGATTATTAACCAATTCCATTGCAATTGATAAACGTTTCTTTTCACCACCAGACAATTTACTACTCATTGTCTTTTCAGCTTTTCGGAGACATAAATTTTCGAGAATTTCGCTAATCTTAAAAATGTGAAAATATTTAATTTAGTTTTTAGTTAATAATAATTTATTACAATTTCATTTTTCTGTTTCATATTTAAATTATTTCCTAATTTTAAATTAGCAGATAACATCATAGCTTCACGAACAGTTGCATAACCATCTAATGCTTCCTTTTGCATAATATATCGAGAAATTTTCCGGAAAATATCAATTTTACAATCTCGACCATTTATATAGATTTGACCCGAAGTTTTTGTCACTCTGAATTAAAGTATATATATTTCAATCATTTGAAAATGAAATTTATTGATTTTATTTAAATACCTATAACCTGCTAGAATATTTAGTAATGAAGTTTTACCACATCCTGAAGGTCCCATAATTGCTGTTAGTTCATTTGATCGAAATTGTCCATAAACATTCCGAATAATTAATTTCCTCGATTGGTCTATAAAAAATTTCTTAAATTTTAATTTTAATCAAAATAATTTTACGATCAATTTGATTTACTATGATTTTGATCAGGAACCGAATATACTAAATCCAAAAAATCAATATTAACCGGTGGACATTTTGGTAAATATTTCAATCCAGCAATATTAGTTAAATCACTGTTGTACTTTCCTTCATTATTAACATAACTTTCTTCGGAATCATTAATACACAAAGAACTCATTTTAATAAATTTTCTTGCTACAATTATGAAAATTATTTTTTTTTTTTTAATTTGAATTTTATAATTTGAACTTTGTAACTTTATAAGTTTAAAAAAAAGAGTGTAAAGTGTATGTATATAAAAATTGAACACTCATCTGTTTATTATTTAAAGATATATGCAATTAATATTACACGCGAAGATGTAACAAGTATTTAAAACTTACAGCTTGGATATACTAGAAAAAACTATTTGAAAATTTTATTTATTCCTCTATTTATATACGAAAAAATTCTGTAAGAAATATGCAATAAAGTAATATACATTACTAGTTATTTTTGTAAATAAATAAACAATTTTAAATATCACTAATTTTAATTTTACATTACAAAATAAATAAAAGTTTCCAATATTAATGCCCTATGAAAAAAGTTCATAATTTGATTAGGAAAATTCACGTGAACTTTTAAAGTATTGCATGTTAGCAATTATGTTATCGGTAGACTCAGATTTATTTGTAATACATAAAAAAATGTATTGTAAATATTTACATTTTTTATAGATGACTTTCAATTTTATTCCCACTACGTCATTTATGCATTTATTAGATGATAGTTCGAAAATTTATTTCACATATATTTTCAAATATACATTCATTTTATGAGATTTTAAATGGAAATGGTTTGCATTTTACTGCATTTACATGTTGGTATAATCAGAATTTCCGAAACAAATACGAACAATTGGTAAAGGACTATAATTTATTTTGCTAAACGAACAATTGTGATAAATGTGATTAGATGCGATAAACGACTGAAAAAATCAATTAGAATTGAAAAATGAACCAATTTTAAGTGAAAATATTATAGAATTAGTAAAAAAAGAAAACATATTTTAATATTGTGCAAAATTAAATTTATTTAAACAAAATAAATTACACCGAAAGTATAAAAATATTTTCTTTTCCTTAGAAGAAATTGAATTTCTTACCAAAATATTCTTCGATAAATTTGAATAAAATAATTAAATAGTTTATTTGTAGACCGAAGCGGTGATAAACGATCTTTTATTAATAGAAATCCTGTAATAGCATAAAATGCAATAAATCCAAATAATGCTAAAATTGATAATAAATAATCAGCATTTTCAGTTCCAATAATTTTCATTAAATAATCTCCTTTTTTAAATGGACACATAATTTCTTCTTCAGGACATATTGTATCACTACGATTATTACCATATAAAGCTGCCAGTATACCTAATAAACTATGTCGTAAATAACATAAATTCATTACAATTTTCATATAAATTGATATATCTCTTGTCCCTTTACCAAAACCATAATACGATATTAATACCATTGGTGTAAGTATAATTGGTCCAATAAATTCACCATTCTAAATACCGAAATTGAATCAGTAATTTTTATTAAATAAAATCTATAAAAGGAGAAACTTACGACTATATTAAATCTTGATCCAACGATAACACCTAAACATTCTGATGCAACACCAGTTAATAGTCCAATAGATAAAACTTTTAAGAAACGATCTAATTCCATTGGTTGGGATGACAATACATAAACTCCAATTATATAAATTGTTCCAATTAGAAATAAATATGGAATTTTAGCAAGCATCATTGCACAATAATATGGTCCTAATTTATACCATTGATTGAAATATTCACGTTTTACGACCTTTAATTCTGTTGGTACTACAAAAAAAAAATAATGTAATTATTTATATAATTGAAAATGCGATCACTCATATAATTTTAAGGTTAAATTGGTCTTTTACAATATGTGTTCTTTTTTAAATCAAATTTAAATTATCTCAAAGGTTGATTTAAATTATGTACATAAATTAATTCAAATTGTAAATAGATTAATTCGAATTTCAAAAATAACCAATTTTAATGATGAAACGACCAATTTAACATGAAAATCCTTTTTTTTTTTCACTTACAAGCAGCTACAATTGGCATTAAGGGCATGTACACGAACACAAACATTAATAAGAAAGCAAATCCAAAATTCGATAAAGCTTTGGTAGCATATATTCCAGCATCTTGAAAAATACCACCCACCATAATTAATAATAGTAAATGTAATAATACATTTATTAATAATGATGTCTAAAAGCAAAAAACAAATTCAAGTATAAAAGTTTTATAGAATTAAATTTCAATTTTACCTTGTCACGCCATCTTCGAACTAATAGACGTACTAATAGAATTTTAAATACTTCCCACCAATTTGGTCCATTTTTAAATTTCTCAATATCAATTTCATAATTAAAATATGATTTTGGTTTATCATTAATTTTTAATATTTTTTCATTAATATATTTGTAACATTTTCCATTATCAATTTTCGAAATCATTTTTTCCATAACAATATTACCATATTCAGCACTGCAAGCTTCTATAACTTTAATAATAATATATAAATTAAGTGGGTATATTTCATTTCTGGTATATTGTTTAAGAGCTATATACTTACTAAAATCAGCTGGATTATATGTAATTGGACATGGTAAACCAATTGATTCCATAAATGGTATAATATCTTTACCACATCCTTGATAAGAACATTGTCCTTTAGCTAATATATAAACATTATCAAATTGTTGAAATAATTTTGCTGATGGTGTATGAATTGAACAAATTATTGTTCTGCCAGCATTAGCTAATTGTTTTAATAATGAAATACAATATAAGCTTGACCAATCATCTAAACCCCTGAAAATTATAAACGAAATAAAAAAAAAACTGAATCTTTGTTAAGAGAAATGTACGACTTACGTTGTTGGTTCATCTAAAAATATAACAGGCGGATTATTTACCAATTCCATTGCAATTGATAAACGTTTCTTTTCACCACCAGACAATTTACTACTCATTGTATTTTCAGCTTTTCGGAGACATAAATTTTCGAGAATTTCTGTAATCTTGAAAATTTGTATAAATTAAATTTAGATTTTCTTCAATTTTAAACTATAAAAATAATTTATTACAATTTCATTTTTCTGTTTCATATTTAAATTATTTCCTAATTTTAAATTAGCAGATAACATCATAGCTTCACGAACTGTTGCATAACCATCTAATGCTTCCTTTTGCATAATATATCGAGAAATTTTCTTAAATATTTTCATTTTTCTTAAATTCCCATTAATTAATATATCACCAGAATCAACTTTTGATCTACAATATGCAAATATAATTAAAACAATATTAGAACTTAGATCATTTAAAATTTAAATGCTAATATATAATATAGTTACTTATATCCAGCTAATAAATTTAATAATGTTGTTTTACCACCACCAGATGGACCCATAATTGCTGATAATTCATTAGCTCGAAATTGTCCAGAAATATTATGTATTATTTTCTTTTTCCCATCTAGAAAACATTTTTTTGTTAAAATTTCTTTTAATTCAATTCAATTTAATTCATAAGTTAATTTGAATTTGAATATTGGGATACGTCAATGCAATATATTCTATTGATATTATAGAGTCACGGTTTCAATGTGCACATTTTGTATAATAATTAAAATCCATGGCATTTTAAAATTGAGGAAACTACTAATCGCAAATATTAAATATTAATTTATACAAAATAATGTCACAATATTAATTACATGTAAAAGTAAATTGACGAGAAGAAATTTATTACAGTAATGTTTATAATTTAAATTGCAAATTTTTTGGTAAGCTTTTCATTCTTAAAATGGTAAATTTAAATTCTGAAGCAAAATTAAAAATGTTTGTCATAAAAATTTGAGATTTCTCTCTTTAATTGTCTGATAAAAAGCTTAAAATCTATATGAACTCAGATTTAGGTACAGTGATCTTGATCTTACAATTTATACTAAATATTATACTATCTTGCAAATGATTAATTTGAAAAGCTTTAATTATACTTTTCATTTCATTCGGAAATTAACGTATAAATTAAGACAGATATCGCCACGATTAAGAGCAAATTGTTATACATAATTTCATGATAATTTATTATTTAATACAATAATTAAAGTGTACCTAATTATATAAAATTACAATTAATTAATAATAAATATGATTAAAACTTTTAACTTATGTTTTATGATAATAAAAATGAATAAATGGTCTACATTTTAACATAATTTAGATAATTTAATTCCATTTTTATTACCTTGTTTAATAACAAGTGGTAATTATTAAATCTTTTTTTGAAACATTATTTGCAAATAAATTGCTCACATAAATTAGTCTCTTAATATTAAAAATGTTTTTGTACAACTACGTTGGAAACTTTTAACATTTTCCCATATTAACGTAAGACTAAATAAATATTATATCTAAAAATTTATCAATTTTGAAAATTATGCTGAATTTTATGAAAATTAGGAGAAAATATTAAGAAAAATTCAACTGTTGGGTTTTTGTAGATATAAATATAGTACTTTTTCCATCATTTGTCAATTTAAATTAATTTATATTAAAATTCGTAATTGGATTTACAAGAAGTAAAAGACTAATTGAAATGCAATTTTCAAATTTAAAATTTTTCTATTTACATAATGTGACAATTTGGATACTATTTGCCCATCATTTTTGTAAATTATTTTAAGTTCACTTTACAATATTTTTTTTTTTTAAATTGCATACTATTTTCACTATTTTCAAATAAAATATTTAAAGACTCCATAAATAAATTAAATTAATTTATAATAATTAAACTTGAAAATTATTAAATTAAAAAAATATTTTGTATATACATATACCATTTCTAAATTCAGAAACTGAATACACTAAATTATGAAATTCAATATTAACTGGTGGACATTCTGGCAAATATTTTAATACCACTGATTTACAAAGAATATTATTATTATTATTATTATTAGTATTTTGATTAATTAATTCCATAGTTTAAATTTATTGAAAATAATTTGTTATTAAAAAATTTCAATTTCGATATTAACTCGACGGAAGAATAATTACATATGTGAATTTAACTTTATACATTGTTTTATTATGAGACTAATTTCAAAAGATTAATTATAATTTTCTTTTATAAAAAATCCCTTCTACTTAATGAAATATTATTATGTACTTAGAAATCTAATTACAAAAAAATAAAAAAAAAAAAAAACTAAAAGCTCTTATAAAAGTTAATTAAAATTTAAACTTGTTTCCATTCTATTAAATTCACTGTTGCACAAAATATTTACAAAATAATTTTTGTTGTTGTAAATAATAAGTCGACTTTGATTTACTTCTTATAGCTAAAAAAATTAGTAATTGAGGAATAAATTACTAATGATTTTGTAAATAAATTTTAATTTAGCCAAAAAATTTATTTTAATAGTTTTGTTTTTTTCTGCAATTTAAATTCAATCAACATTTTAGTTTTATTTTAAATTATAAAAATATTAAAGTACAAATATGTAAATTTTTTTATTTTTGTAATAAAACTTTATAATATAATTAATAAGGTGTTAACCTGTGATAGTGTCATAGTTGACTCAATTATAAGAGTGTGTATATATGACAATTTAATAAATATAATAGTAAAATAATTGTAATGAATTAATTATAAATCTAACTGCATTATGACTAGTTCAATTCTCTTACATTTATTTTTAGTTTATTTATAGAAATGATTGTAGAAATTATGCATTAAGATTATTTCATGTTCAATGAAAAATTAATTGGTGAACATGGTCCAAATTTATAATCTTAATCTTAAAATAATATGAAAATATGTAATGCGATTTATGATAATGGAAATTATACTGTACTATAATAATGCGACAAAATTACACAAATTAAAGGTATAATTAAAAGAAAATTATATCAGAGATAACGAAAATATATTATTATAAAGTTTCTTGTTTCAAATTGAAATAATTACATACACAGAAATATTTGTATTTATTGTTATTGTACCAATTTATTACTTATTTATACTATACATATAGATAGTGATAGTATAGTATAATTTATAGTATATATTTTTAATTAACTTTAAATCAATGAATTTCATTTAACTTTTAATTTAAATTTTTTTTTTATACAATTTTTAATATCAATCCTAAAAATATGCAATTTTAAAAAATATGATAATATTGGTTGGTGTTGACAATAAAATAAAATATCTAGAAAAATAGTATAATAGAAAAAAATTAAATTTTGTTGGTCTAATTATAATCTAATCACATATATTAAATATTCGTCTTATCTCTTTTATTTATCATCCAATAGTCGTGGACGACAGATTATGTAAAAAATTGAAAACTCTATCTGAAATTTTAATATTAAATTTAATCAATTAATCATTGATTAATATCCAACTGTTATCTATCTGTTAATTGACTGTTAATTAGTTGTTAATGATATTTTAGTTCGATCACATTTCGAAAATTTCATTGAAATGTCAACCATAATTATATAACTAACTTCATTATATAGGATTTCTGCAAAAATTTAAATACATAAAAACTAAAAATGATAAACACAATTTTTAATATTTTCTTTCTTATTATATATATTTCATTAAAATTAAAATTATGTTTATTTATTATATAAATGCATATCCCATTAATGTGTATACAAAACTTGATTTATAATTTTAGTCGTTTATTTTTTTTTGCAATTTCAAAAATTAAATATAAAACTAAATAAATTTTCTTTTTATCACTTTTCATTTTACCAAAAATAAAATTTATATAAATGTACAAATGAATAAAAATATTTAAAATTATACATAAATTTTTAATATGATGAAAAATTAAAATGTCTTCGTAAAAATTGTTCCAAATATTGAAATATAAAGAAATTTCTATGTGATATTGATAAACGATTTTTAATCATTAAAAAACCAATTATACTAAATATAAAATAAAAACCAAATAATGATATTATTGATATTAAATAATCAGCATGATCTAAACCAATTGTTTTCAATAAAAATTGAGTTTTTTTAAATAGACAAAGTACTTCATCATCTGGACAAATTGTATCACCACGATTATTACCATATAATGCTGCCATAACACCAAGTAAACTATGTCGTAAATATGAAAAATTCATAATAATTTTCATATGCATTGATATTTGTTTAATACCAAAACCAAAACCATAACCAGCTAAAATAATCATTGGTGTTAGAATAACAGGTCCAATAAATTGTCCATTCTATATTTTAAATTGAAATTTATATTAGATTTATTAAATTTTCAAATATATTATATAGTATATTATAATAATACTTACGACAATATTAAATCTTGATCCAATTATTACACCTAAACTATCAGAAACTAAACCAGTTGTTATTGCTATTGAAAATAATTTTATAAATCTATCAAATTCTAATGGCTGTGATGTTATTAGATAAACTGATGTTATATATATGGTACCCAAAAATATCATAAATGGAATTTTCGATAACATCATAGCAAAATAGTATGGACCTAATTGATACCATTGATTAAAATATTCACGTCTAACAAGTCGAAGTTCTGTTGGAACTGAATATATAAAAAAAACTCTTATCTAATTATTGAATTATAAATCATGTTAAGTGACTTACATGATGCTAAAATTGGCATTAGTGGTAAATAAACATAAGCAAACATGATCGTAAATGAAAAACCATAATTAAATATTGCTTTGGTTGCATCAATTCCAGCATTCAAATAAATTCCACCAATAATAAATATTAAAACTATATGCATATAAAATTTCAATTTCATATATGCCTACAATAAATTTGAATAATGTTAAAATGAATCAAAATATGTACATACATATATAAAAAAATTCCGATATTTACTTTATCTCTCCACATTCTTAAAATCATTCTCTTCCATAAAATCACAAAAGTATGCCACCAATTCGAACCACTTTTAAAATTCTTTAATTCCATATCAAAATATTTCATTGATTTTTTCGTACTTGTTAATTCATTTCTAACTTCTTCAAAATGTCTTGAATTACCAAATGGCATCCATTTTATACATTTACCATTTTCAACAGCATTTACCATTTTGTTACAATACTCTTTACCATATTCACCACAGGACACTTCAATTACTAAAATTACGAGAATTTAGTTATACGTAAATAACTAAAAAAAAAAATTACATCGTACTTACTAAAATCAGCTGGATTATATGTAATTGGACATGTTAAACCAATTGATTTAACAAATGGTAGGATTTCACCAACACCACCTTGATAAACACACTGACCATCCGATAATACATAAACATTATCAAAAAGTTGAAATAATCTAGCTGACGGTGTATGAATGGAACAAATAATTGTCCTGCCACCACTAGCTAATCGTTTTAGCATTTTAAGACATTGAGCACCAGACAAATCATCAAGTCCACTTCAAAATTAAAATTATCAACAATATGTAATAAGTTTTTGTATAATATTTTCTGGGAACTTACGTTGTAGGTTCATCTAGAAAAATTACCGGCGGATTATTAAGTAATTCCATTGCAATTGATAAACGTTTCTTTTCGCCACCAGATAAACATGAATTAATTGTATTTTCAGCTTTTCGTAAACGTAAATTTCCAAGAATTTCATCAATCTGGAAAAAATATATAAATTCGCATGCAATTTGTAATTAAATTTTCGGTAATAATATACTCGTAACTTACAATTTCATTTTTCTCTGATAAACTTAAAGAATTTCCTAATTTTAAATGTGCTGCTAACATCATTGATTCCCGAATAGTATAAAATTGATCTAATTCTTCATTTTGCATAATATATCGACAAATTTTCTTAAAGTAACGCATACTTCTTAAACATCCATTGATGTAAATTTGTCCAGAATTATGTTGAATTCTAAAAAGTATCAAAGATAATTAAAATCTAATTATCAACATAATTTTAATTATTTAAATATACTTAAATCCTGCTAGTAAATTTAATAGTGTAGTTTTACCACATCCTGATGCACCCATAATTGCTGTCAATTCACCAGATCGAAATTGTCCAGTTACATTTCGGATTATTGGTTTTCTACCTAACACTATAAATGAAATAAAAAATATAGTATATTAATTTCATTAAAATTGAAATAACATCATAGTAGAGACATTTAAATTCCGGTTTGATGTACGTCGTAAGATATTGTCGAAGAAGAAATTGACTTATAAATTAAGCGTTAATGTTATTGAACTATTTAATATTATTTATAGTTGAAAAGTAGCTCAGGTAATATGGGTAACACAAACATAGATAAATTTTCAAAATACTGAAGCCTTTTTTTTAAATATTTTAACCGAAATACGATGTAGCTACTATTTATTTACTCATATGTTTTTGAAAATATGTTATTGAAGCTTTTAATTTTTTGATCAATATAAGAATAAAATGTTTACATATTTTTTTATAAATAAAATTTTCATATTAAATTTAAAAAAATATTTTCTTAACTTTCTTAAAGCAACAAATGCTAAGCAAATAAGGAAATGTAAGTTTTCAATAATTTTTTTTTTATTTACAGTGCAATAAAATTCATATAAACATTCAAAAAACGAACTGTTAACAAATATGTAAAATTAAAATATTTACCTTTATTTACATCTGGTACTGAATATACTAATTCATTAAAATCGATATTAACTGATGGCCAATGTGGTAAATATTTCAATCCAGCATTATTAAAAATTTGTTCTTCTTTCGAATATTTTCGATTAATATTTCCATTAATTTGTTGACTATTATTTAAAATTTCCATACTTAAATTATTTGATTGAATTTTATTTCCAGGTGAATTCATTTTTTTTATTCATTTATATTTTTTTTGTATAAAGGTGAAATTATATTTTAATCATCATTAGCCTGAAAATATAAACAACAATTCAATTATAAATTGAATTACTTATTTACATATTTATTTAATAATTTAAAAACAAGTGTTCTTTTAAATTTTTTCTCGAAAATAATTATACATATTAAAAATAATTTAGGAATTTAAATAAACACCAAAAACAAAATTATTAATTTATGTTTTTGACAGGTATATATATAAAATTTATTTTTGGAAATAATTCTTAAATGGTATTTAAAGAGTACATGAAAAAGATTTTAGAAAAGAAATAATTAATTTTAATTTATACAATAAACTTAAAGTACAATTTATGCTATAAGATAATGTATAAATTAATTAATTTTTGATTAATTAAATATAGGTAAAAAATATAGGTAAACAAATGTAAATGATTTTAACAATGTAATCGTTTAAAAATATTATATTTCTATCTAATGAAGGGAAATAATTTTTTCATTCATTAGATAGAAATATGGAAACTTATCATTCTTATACGAATACGGATATTGACAAACTGGTAAAAATTTAATTTATTTAAATTCAATTTTACCGAGGTCAACTAATTTCTCTCAATATTTTGCAAAATTATCAACTAATTTTCGTTTTATTTTCTGTTAATTATATTTTAAATCATAAAAATTAATCATTCGTGAAAATAATGAAAATATCAAATCAAAAAAATAGATTTTCAAATATGAAATTTTCATTTGTCGGCAATTTTAACTATTATAATAATTTTAAAAATCAACATACTCAAACCATGTTTTAAGATTTAAGTTTATTGGTAATAAAAGTTTATTTTCTAACAAACTTGTAATCTCTAGACGAACTTTAATAATCTGCATTATTATTAAAATAGGTTTTTATGTAATGAAATATACTCGTAATATTTAAATTACATGTATGGTAACATAGTTAAATATTTTTCTACATGTACTACAAAAGATAACTAAAATGAAGAGATAATCGAAAATAGAAATTTGTTAAAAAAAAAACTCAATCAATATAATTATAGTAGTTAAACTTATCTAACTTTCTCAAAATAAAAATATATATTATATGAAATACTTTTTAGTTATTTAGTAGACCAAACTTGTAATAATTCAAATTTGAAGGATATTAAGTAGCTCACAGGTTTGATTTTAAACCGAGACAACGATGGAAATGGATTTCACAGAAAAAAAAATGGTTGCATAGAAAATTATTAATTTAGAAATTCGAAACAACTACATATAGTCATCAAGTTCCTATACAGCATACTTTTACTATAGTTTGTTACTATTTGTATTAAAAAACCAGGCAATTATTATTATTTTGGCTGAAATATATTTATTTTAACCTTTTGAGATTTAAAAAACTCAATACTATTTAACCCTCCCCCTCAATTGAGTTCATAAAGCTAAAAAATCAAAAAGTTAATAATTACAATTGCTATACAATTTCAGATTATACGTGTACTTAAAGTGTCATGCAGTTTAATTGCTATTCAAATTTACGACGTGTAAAAGTATTATAGTAAGTCAAATCTTTAAAAAATATACAGAGCACGAAAAACCGGTGACCATTTAGGCTTTTAATTTACTCTATAATTTTTTTATTATAGACATCTGTTAAATTATATAATGGGGTCAATATTGTTTAAATGCTAAATTAGTATTAATTAAATTTTAAAAATATTTATAAACTTTATAGTTAGAATTAGAAACTGCAGAATAATAATTAAATTAATTAAATTTCATGAATATTTTCTTTCATGAAAAAAAAATAGTTTATTTAAATAATTTTCTATTTAATAAATCAGCAAATCATTTAAATATTATTAAATTTTGATATTCGTGATAGTGAATTAAAAAATTTATTGTAAAAATTTTTAGAATACATAATTTTATTTTTATAGTTTTTTTTAGAAGGACTTTGAAAGAAGGACATGAAGTTTTCTTTTGAAGAAAATGTATAATTAAATTTGATTTATAAGTTAAAATCTGATTAGTAAAGTAAAATTTAGTACTGATATAATTGCTAGTAGTTTGAGTACTCGATTTTTCTTTATTTATATAGTATTTCGTTTGCATCGGAAGCTCCTGAGCGAATGGGTTATATCTAATTATAATATTCTTAAAAGCAATGTTTATTTCGTAGTAATCAATAGTAAATTTTATAATTGTCTTATAGTAAAGTACTTTCTCGAATCAATTGAACATTAAAATTGGTTTCTGAATTGAATTGCTATCAAAAATGAACTACCCATTAAATTAATAATGTATGTAACAATTGACATTATATTAATCGGTTATAAATCATATCAATTTCCACATAATTTACAACAATATAGATAAATTATATTGCAATATTGCAGAATATATCAATTTTATCAAAAAATCTTTTCTTTGTTTCTACGGTTAAATGGCAAATTAAATATAATTTATTTATTCATAATTTTTTGATATATATGTTTCCTATTCATTTTTGTTGTAACTAGGAAATCTTTTGTTAAATTATTTTATTAACTAAAATACAAAATTCTTCCCATCATTTCAATTTCAGATAAATTATTTAGTTTGACTTAAGCACAATTTTCATTTCCTTATGTAAAATAAATAAACGATAGATATTATTGCGTTAAGTAATGAATTTATATAAACAAGAATTATTGCGTTAAATTTGTAACCCTTTTTGTTTTCAGGTTTTACAAGATATTTTTTCAAAATTATCTTACATAATTTTACTAAAAGATATTAGCGTTGATCTTATGAATTGTGCAAAGCATTAAAAATTCCATTAATTATAAATATTGAAAATGATGTAAAAAAGATATCCGAAGAAGTGGCGCTTATAGATTCATCATTCAATTATAAAATTATTATTGGTGACCGTCAAAGTTTTAAGTATTTAATAAATACATATGTAAAATTCGTTTGGAATTTTAGTAGTTTTCTTTAATTCTCATTAAGTTTTATCGATTTTAAATTCAATTTGTTTATATAAAAAATAGAGAACATTATTTTTTATTTCAATATTCCACTAAAAATAATATTGCAAGCTATTCAAATAATATATTCTCGTAAACTCTAAAAAAAACAATATTATGTACTATAATAATTGGCCTTGAATTTCATTCAATTAAAATGAATCCCACAATAACAACCAAAAATTACGGAAGACGTCAAAATTTATTATGAAAATTAGAAATGTATTTAATATTGAATTATTTTATTTGGATCATTTCAAGGTCTGCAATTTTTTTTTTTGGGTATGTTTAACATACCATAGAGAACGACTTTATGATCACAATTAAATTTTTGTTTACATTTTATTTTCTATAATAATTAAAAACAAATATATTAATGTTATTAACACAACATTAACTCACCAAAAAAAATGATTAAACTTAAATTATTAAAGTTAAGAGTTAAAAACAAAAAATAAAAATTATTGAATTTCAAAATTTTGTTAAAATTAAAAATGAAAATATTATTATTTCAATTTCATTGTCTTGGTATGATCAACAATTATTCAAAAACAAAATAAATTCAATTTAATAAAGAATAAATTAAATTATTTATTTAAAAAGTCACAATTTCCGGTTTGAATTGAACGAAACAGAAAATAACTTAAAAAGTTTTAAATAAAATTAATTATTCTCAAAAATTCACAAAATTAAAAATATAAAAAATATTTAATTTCAAAATTTAATTTAATTAATATTTTTTTGTTAATTTTAAATTTGATCAAAATAAGTTTTATTTCTTCTATATAAATTGAAATTTATCGTACTGACTTGTTGCATGTATAGTCAAGAACTGAACTTATAAAACATTTGATAACGAAAAATCATTTAAATTTTTATGAGCTTAAAAAAAATGTTTAGCACCAGAAAATGAATAAAGTTTTTTTTGTATGCAATATTCTTTCCTTATATTTCGTTTGTTGTTGTTCAATAAAATGATATAAAAAACTCAATCAGACAGAGTATAATTGAATTTTGTGTGAATATATTGAAACTGGTTGATTTATAAAAATTATTAAGTAAATTTTCTATTAAAATTATGAGCATATATCGTAAAATATGGAGAGATAATGTATCATTCATAGTGTGTGATTTTAGACAATTTTGAAAAAGAAATTAATTTTATCAGAACAAATTTGTAAAAATTTGCATATTTGAAGTATAGATTTTAATTCCCATTTAAATTACATACATTATTTGAGTCTAAGACTTCTTCGTAAAAAAAGTCTTTTTCCCTGGCATTGTTATTATACTTAATTGGTTTTAATTACAATCTTGTAAAGTTTGAATTATCTTAGAAATAAATTATCATGATATTTCAAAAATTTTATGATTATTATTATGGCCCCCAATTATAAAACAGGTGATTAAGTTCTGAAGAAATTATTTTTATTGTAAAATTTAAAATACGATAATTTTATTGATACTTCTACTTTCTACAGCTGCTAATAAATAATTCTGAAATATTTGCATTGTCATTTTATATATTATTTATGAAACTTTTTCTATCTTAATGAATTTCAACTTTGACCTGAAACTTTGACTGATTAATATTCCTTTAAAACTATCAATTTTTGGGAAAGAAATTATATTTCCTAAATATGAAAAATTAAATAATTTAAACTTAAAGTGAATTCCATAAAGTCTGAAATTTGTTTAAAATACATCAACAAAAAAAAATATCTTCATTAATTTTATTCATTTAACAATCGCCCTTCTTCTCTGTGTTTTTCTATTCCATTTCTAGAAAATCATATATAAAAAAAAATGGACGATTTCATTACATAATCACTAGACTAGACTAGACACTGTCACAATTACTCATATTTTCGCAGTATAAATTCTTTAACAAATAATTTTGGTAGTAGTAATTATGTTTCACATTTTCACACATTAGGAGTGTTAAATTCTTAATACACAAATCATGCTTTATAGAAGGAATTCACAATGAAAACCAAAAACAAACAAATTTTGTATAGATTGTAATCAAAAATATAAATAAATTTAATTTACACTTAAAAATTTAATTAAAAATGTCAACTCATAAATTATTATTCTACTATAATTTTTTCTATAATTTAAAATCATTGAAAATTTTTTGTTTTGTAAATAAAGAAAAATTTTTTTTAGTGGGTGTTTAATGTTATTATTTACATTGGCGTTGTAAACTGAAGTTCATTGCACTTTACCGTAAATTTTATATCAACAAAGAAAAATATATATTACTACCCGGCCAGATACAATGACGCAAGCGTAACAGTTGATAGCAAACTAAAGTATTTACTTTATAATTTCTAAAAAGAGAATCTAAAATACGCATTTTCAGTTTCAAATAAAAATACATGTAATTATATTTTTGCAGAACAAACTCAATTCTATTTAATTCTCTAATTTATAAATAAATTTAGTGCATTTTTTTTTATAAAAATGTACTTATTATTTCCAATATGTCAGTTTGACTTCACAATAAAATTTTATGTGTTAAGTGTGAATATGGAGGATTGATCTTTCATATGTCATGGTTTGATCTGTGAAAATATGCAGGTTTATTCCAGCGTTAGGAAATATATGGGAATAATTCAATCTAATTATACATTATATATTTTCCTACTTGTTTTATATAAAAAAAATGGAAATTTTGGAAATTATTCGTAATATAAAAGCCTATATACACCATTTTCAAAGTATAAAAAACCATTTTCACATATCTTTGTTCTATTTTTCAAAATAAATGAATCATTTTTCATAATGTATTAATCAGTTTTTATACATAATAATATTTTAATTATTTTTCGAACCAAGTAAATTCAAGTTTCAGTTTTGGAATTGGTCGATTCGAAAAAAAATATTTTTGGGATCAAATTTTTTGTGTGTTTTAAAATAATGATAAAAACAAAAGCTCAATTAAAATTTGCAAAGGTTATTATATCTTCAGCTTTTCAAGGTTATTGAGCGAAAAAAAATTTATTATATTTATTTTGCATAATTGAAATCAAAGTCTCAACCAACTCCATTATTATTATTTTTTACATAATTTTATCATGTTTTTTTATTTCTCTTTGTGCTGTTATTTTATACAGCTGGGTGCGTTTTAGCTCACCAAAAACTGAACTTCTTACTTTAATCTAACTATTTAAAAAATGACTTCATTTTTTAAACCAATAACTTATTTTTTGTTAATAATTTTTTGGTATGTGTACAAAGAAATTACACTATAATAATTAATCATATACCTATGTGATATTGTAATTAAATGACAGACTTCTAGAGCACACACTATTGTAATATAATATACCTATTTGTATAATGATATTAAAATTAAACTAATTTGTAATATCTAAGATCATATTTCAATAGTTCTACTCTACATAATGTATTATAGATGTAACCATATATTTATATGGCCTCACTTTATAAATTTCTTCCATTTACTATAAATATTTTCTTTCTTACTTCTTTTGAATTTCTTTTACTATGTTTTTCCACCATGCAATTTGTGGACTTCTTGTATAATTTACTGTGGATATGAACTAATTTTCATTTTTTCAGAAATTTAAATTTCAGATAAAGTAATTTTATATGAGTCAGAAATTATAAATAAGTAGTAGTTACATATAGATATGGCCAGCTTTTAATGATGATTAACTTTTATCGCAAAAATATTAAAGGCACACGAAAAAAAGAATTGTGTATAACTATTTTTTTAATTTTCTGTTAAATAATTGGAAAGAAAACTGGTTAGCTTTCTTTTATGAGTTGAAACTGTTTTTTTTTTTCTTATTTTACTTTTAGTTAGAAGTTAAATTTTTTTTTAAATTATTAACTATACATACATATACAAAGAAGAATTTTGCAAAAAATCTTCTTGTAGTTGTAGCCTTGAAAATATTTATCGTGAAATTCTATAATAAAAAATTTTACCTATAGAATCTGTTCTAGAAAAACCAGTATTTTTTTTGTTTTTGCTAAATTTTTAATGGAAAGTTAGAATCATTTAATAATATTGGTTTTCTGGTTGAGGTAGGTTAAGAAGTATAATCCAAAAAACGATAAATTCAGACAAATAAGAATTTTTATCATTTCACAAAATTATTATGTTTCTATGATGTAAAATTTTGCTAGAATATTTTTATCTATTCCAATAATTAAAATTTTTCTAATAAATATTGGTTGAAATTAACAGAATTTTGTTGATTGTAATTTCAATATCCATGAATAATAAATTTTAATTTGAAGTTATCATGGCAAATTTGGAAATAACAAATAATATATTAGGGTTTGCAATCCCGTGCTATATTTCCAATCCCGGGATTTCGGGATTAAAGATTTACATATTATTGTAGCTAATTATATATAAAAAAAATTTACTTACAAAAACAATTTAAAAATTTAACTGCAATTGAAAATTGAATTATTATTTAGAAGCAAATAGAAAAAAATTCACGAAAAATTCCACGAATTTCTTAACAAAAAAAAAAAAATTCAGAATCAAACTCAAATGCGTAAAAAACCAGCAAATAAAATTCTTAGAAAATTGTGATGCAAAAAAAAAATTCATTTAAAAAATATAATTTTGAGCAGAATATAAAATACCGGGATTAGTTATTTCAAATCCCGGTATTTCGGGATTGTAAAATATACCGGGATCCTGGGACTTCGTGATCCCGGGATTGCGGGATTGCAAACCCTATAATATATGTATGTATCGAAATTGTTGGGAAGAGGAAGTAATTGCCGTAGTGTTATGTAGCAGTAACTAAGAAATTGACTTAACCTTGGAACTAGTGCAGCTACCTTACATGACAATTAATTAACCAATATTTATCAATAATTTTAATATTTTTAATTTTTCTGATACATATTAATGTTTTATGAAATGTTGCAGAGCAATTATAATTTTTGAATAATTTTTGTAAAGAAAAAGTTTAACGAAATTCAATAAGACACTGATCCCACTTTAGTATAAACAACATAATTATTTATAATTATATTAGATCTGTTCTTAGATCTAAGGGACATTTAAAAAATACGTGACAAATTACATTACCATAATTAAATATTAAAAATAAAAATTAAAACAAAATTTTTTTTATGTGAATTACTTTTATTAAAAAGAAAAAAATATTTGTATATAAATGTGGTATAAAAAAAAGTGAAATTTTTAAATATATTTCTCACCAAAATTTTATAATAATTATTTTCACATAAAATTTTTTTCTTGTATATTGTATATTTTTAATATTATCACAAAAATACATTATTTAATTTACATCTAAAAATTGACATTGAAATAAGAAAACAGTCACAAAGCCATTTTTTAAACATTTTAAATATTTATTGTATGTATTTTTTTATTTAAATTTAATTTATTTAAATTATTGTATTTTATGTTTTAAATTTAAAAGAATTCGTTATTCAGATTTTTGATATTAAACTCAGTTAATTTATTTCTGTGCCTCATAAGTTACAGTACCATAAATTTTATAATTTTTTTTAGAATATTTTCAATTTGATATATCAACAAAGACGCGAGTTAATTCTTTTACCTTCAAAAATATGAATAATTTCATACTTACATACTTTAATTTATTTAACCATATATAAATTATGAATTAGTAAAAATATTGGAAATGTTTCCTTTTTAGAAAAAATGTTATATAAAAGTCGGCAAATTTAATATTATATGTCAAAAACATTTCTATATAAAAATCTGAAAATTTCCTGTTTATCCTTAAATTAATTAACACAATTTTACTTTCCTTAAATATAATTACAAATATTTATATATAATAATAATATATTTTAATATTTATACGTATATAAAATAAAATTTATCTAAATTAAACTTTATTGTAAAGTTTTTTTCAATAAAGCTTAATTTTATGTAATTTCCCCCCTGGAGAAAAAAAAAAGAAACCTTTTTTTATTATATATTTTTGAAACCTAATTACAATAATTATATTATGTATAATTATATTTTTCATTTTTACTAATAGTACATACATATATTATATTTATCGAGCTGTTTTCAATTTCCATCTAAGGAATAAATATGCTGATATTCTTAATATGAAAAATATAACAATTAAGGCAACAATATCTAATGTAAAATCAGCATGAACCATATCTAATTCTTCTAATGTTGTCATTGGTGCTTTAAAATGACAATATGTTGTAAAACATTTTAATTTTTCACGTTCAAAACCATATGTTGCTAATGCTGTACCTTCAAAACCATAACGTATATATGATAAATATGTAATCCATCGTAAATAAATTGGTATTGCATCAAATGATACAAAGAAACCAGAAAATAATAAAAATGGTACAGACATAACTGGTGCTAAAAATACACCATTTTGTACATTCATAGCAGCACCAACAACTAAACCAACACTTTGTGCAACAAATGATATTAATAGACATGCACCCAAAAACATTGAAAATCTAAATAATTCCCATGGTTGTGATGTAAAATAGTAAACAATAGAAACGTATATAACGCAAAAGATCGCCTGGAAGAATAAAAAAAATGATTAGAATTATAATTGGTTTGATTAAATTGTAATTTTATATTATTTACCTGGAATGGTAAATCGGATATCGTTATTGCTAGATAATATGATTTTAGGGAATACCATCGATTAAAATTCTCCTTAAGCAGAACTGGCAATTCTAATGGAACTGAAAAATAGAAAAATTAATTAAAATTAAATATCACAACTAATTTTGAAAGCTTCAATATGTACACGACATGACAAAATATGTACCCAACATGATCTTATTATACAAAGGTAATTTCCAAATACAAAGATATTAGATCAATTTAATTTTTTAACCACAAAAATTGATAATATGTTTTCTGGATATTTGTCGTCGGTTTGTATATTGAATTTGTCGTGCTAAGTACATATTTTATCGTGCTCCTTAGTTGATGTTTCAGTTACTTAAATTGTACAAGTAAAAGTTACTTACATGATAAAATTGTAATTGTCATTGATGTGTACATTAAAAACAACATATTAAAGAATAAAAATCCTAAATTACTAAGGACTTTGGAACCATCATTTCCGATATCATAATAGAGAGCACCAATTAAAAATCCAACTAATAAATGTGCAAACAGTCTCAAGTACATAAGAGTCTAAAATGAAATTATGTATATTTTTAATATCAAATGATAAAATTTATATAATTCAAAATATTTCTTACCCAATCTCTGTAACTGAATAATAATGTTCTCTTTAATACAATCCAAAATTGATGAACTTGTGATGTTGGATAACGTTCTGGTGATATATCTGGTGTTAATAATGCCATATCAACATTATCATCTTTTTCAACTTGAATTTTCATTACAGTTGATTCACTATTATTATTATCTGTTTCCATATCAATAACCATTGTATCATTTTTATTTGTATCTTTTATAATATCATTAACAATATTTTTATTTATATTTAATATATCAGCTGCAGTATTTACATTATCATCATTATTAGATGATGCTGTTGCATTTGAACCAGATGTACCATTATTCATATTATTTGTATTATTTTTATCTAAGCTTGCACGAAAATTATGTACTTTTATAACATCATTACGTACTTTCATACCAATGAAATCCTCATTTGTACGTATATCACGAGCACCATTATCAATAGCATTTACTAATTTTCTAGTATGATCACCATGTTCACCACATGCAACTTCAATAACAAAACTAGCTGGATTATGATAACTAGGACATTCTAAACCAAGTGTTGATAAAAATGGTACTAATTGTTTTGTACTACCTTGATAAACACACTGGCCATCAGCTAATGTATATAATTGATCAAACATTTCAAATAAACGTGCAGATGGTTGATGTATTGTACATATTATTGTACGACCACCATCAGCTAAAATTTTTAATAATGATATTACTTGAAAACATGTTGAACTATCTAAACCAGATGTTGGTTCATCAAAAAACATTACTGGTGGATTATTAACAAGTTCTAATGCAATTGATAAACGTTTCTTTTGACCACCAGATAAATTACGTGTCATTGTTTGGGAATGTTCATTTAAACTTAATGTTAAAAGGATATCTGTTATCTGAAATATATAAATTTGAAATATATAAATTATTAAGAAAATTTAAATCATTAAGAAATTTAGTTCAATTTGTCACAATTATAAGTTAAGCGTTAGTATACTAAAAATGGAAAAAAAAACAGAACCACAATAAAGTAAAATGAATAAAATGTTATCATGGAAATTTGAAAATTTTTCCTCGATATTGATCTCAGGAAATTTAAAAAAAACTCAAATTTCATTGGTAATTTACTTATTTAAGTCTGTTATATTATTAAGAGTAATTTTAGAGACAGTACATCGATTAAATAACTTTAATTCCATGAACATTTTCCATCGGTTAGTGACAAGTATGATATACAAATATTCTGTGGTGTAGAAGGAAAAACTATGATTATTTTTCATGAAGGCAGAAATATTTATAAACCATAATTAAATTAGATTTTATGTTATTATTTCTTTGACCTCGAAATGTCTAAGACTATAAGTGTGTATAACCATCTCATATTTCGCCATCAAAGAATTATTGATAGACAAATTATCGACAGAAATTTGCATATTTCCATTGAAAAAATTCATTTCATTTCTATAAAAATAATGAAATTTATTATCATTTATATTATTCTGTCATATATCGAATAACTAATGGTAAATTCAATATTTCTGGTGTTCTATAAATACTTCATAAAAATAATAACTGTTTTGAAAAAAAAATGAAAGCATAAAATTTTTATTTATAAAATATTCAAGGTAAAATTTTTAATTTTCAAGAGCAACGATTAATAAATTTCAGATTGAAATTCATAAAATTTGATTAAAATAAATTTAAAATCGAATTAAATTATATAAATTTTATAAGATTAAATAATTTCAAATAAAAAGCTTTCTTGTTTAATGGACTTAGGACAGTCATCTAATTGCCATTTTATAATATCCATAATTTTTTAGATCTAATTTAATTTTTACTAAAAAAAAATAGTTTTAATTTGAATATCGTCAAACATAAAATTACATAATATAAATAACCATTAAAACTTTATAATAATACTAAAAAAACACTAAAATCTTTTTTTTACTTCCACTCATGAAAATGACACATCAAACTGGTATTTAAAATTTCAGTCATATCTTATAATGGATAAAATTATAGAATACTAAATTATAGAATATTTTAGTTATTGGCCGGTTCACATAAAATATTAAAATTTAATTATTTATTGTGGAAAATGTTTTTTTTTTTTTTCTAAGATTTTCATTAATTTTATGTAATATAATTTGCATATTTTTTTGGTTACATTATTATAATATAAAAATTTGAAATTACCATTGTATCTTTTGCTTCCTTATTAAATTTTTTCTCATTTAATTTTAAATTTGTTGCAACTGTCATAGCTTCTTGAACTGTTAAATTTCCATGTAATTGATTATCTTGCATAATATATGCTGATAATTTACGAAAAATACTTAAATTTCTTTCATTTCCGTTCATTGTAACTGATCCCTCAATATTTGTTGTTCTGGAAATATATAAAATAATAATTTAATTAAATATAGTAAATCATAAATTTGTAATTATATAAATAATAGTCATACCTATATATTTAATAATTAATAGGCTATTTTAGTATGTATACTAAAATATAAATATAATTTACTTCAATTTACTGTCAATATAATTTTTAAAAATATCGGTTTTCTAGCTAATATCGGTTTTCGAAATTTTAATGATGAACATTTTTTAGAAGCGAGTCCCTTGTGATTTACAGATAGCAATTAATTCTAATTAGCAAATGATTCATTACCTTTTGGGACAAGACCAACATGACTTGCAACACTTTTAGTAGATTACATAATACAACACTAGGAATAGGAAATAGGCTCTATATAGTCATATCCATGTAATAAATTAAGTTGTAATATTTTAATTATAAAAATGATCTTGAAATTTAATTAAATTCTTAAATAATCATTTATTTAAAATTAGATTTTATTTGTCTATTTCGGTCCAAAATATATTTTAATTTTGGTTTCTAAAAAAAAAAAAACAGTTTTTGTGAAATTTTTGAATATACTTTTAAAATCATATCAAATATTTATTTTTTTTGAATAAATTTATTTTAATTTTTGAAATTATCATCAAAACATCTTTCAATAATTTCTATAAGAATTTTTCATGGATAAAACTTCTTTAAATTTTTATAGGAACTGAATTGATTAAACATTAAAAAATAAACTTGTTTATTTTTAAATAACCTGTTTTAGTGTTGATTCTTTAATTTATACTTAAAAAAAAAAAAATCTTCCATATTATTTTTTATATTAAATTAATATTTTAAAAAAAAAAAACATAAACAAATAAATTCTAATAATAAAAAAATGTTAATAATATTCTTAATTTTAATTCAGTTTAAAGTCCATTCTAAATAAATTAAATATTTCTAATTAAAATTATATATATTAATTAAAAATTGCGCAATAATAAAATATTTTTAAAAAAAAATGAGTAATGTATAGAAAATTAAATGATAATAATTGATAATCAACATTGTACTTTAAACAATTATACATAAGTAATAAACTTTTATGGTTAAATTGAAATAAATTCTTTATCTTTGATTTTTTTTTTTTTTTGGTGTGTAAATTACAGCAATCTGAGTGGAAATTTATTCATTTTAACCTAGAAACTTTAAATTATTATAATTAAATAGAAACTATTATAAAAAAAAAAACAATATTACAAAATAATGAAAAAGACTTTAATGATTTTTTTTGTTTTAGTTCAAAGTCTGAAATTTTTTTTTTTAATTGTAGTCAATTTTATCAGTTCTTTTTTTTTTTTCTTCAAACGATCATAAAAGTTGTTTACAATATTCTATATAATAAATTTATGTTGTGCATTTTAATTAAATATATAAATGGCTTAAATAATGTATAGAAGATAGTTTTATCAGTAAAAACTTTTAAAAAAAAAAAAAAATTCTTTCCTGTTTTGACATTTATACGTCAATAATGTAAAATTGAAAATTTTATCAATTACATATCAATTTATTGTCTCTTGTTTATATATGTAATGTAAATTTAGTTCGCGATTCAAAGTTCAGAAATTTTCATTTGAATCAAATAAAGAAATTAGGTTCTTAGGTCGAGGAAAAAAATATTGATTTGTTATCGAATTTAATATACGTTTTGAAATTTCACAAATTTTTTTTCTTTCTTATCATAATCTTATCAATTTTATTTCTATATTTTATGCGTAAGGCTTTTTATATTGTTTAAAGTGCAAGTAAAAACCTAGAAAATTTATATGTATATTAAGAGTTGTATATACCAAGGTTATGTTGGTAATATTTTAATCAAAAATTGTAAAATTAAGTATTTTTATGAAAATTGATAAAGATTATTGTTTTAGCTATGACTTTTTAGAAGGGATTTATTTTTGAATTTTTAAATTTAAAACTTGAATAGTATCTAAGGAAGATTAAGTAATATTGAGTTAAATTGAAAATTAATTATATTTATTTACAGCATGTTATTAAAATTATAGATTATTATTTTTAAGCTTTTATAATTGTATTTTATTACAAAATTTTATATTGATTGCTACAATTATAGTTGAACTATTACTGTTAGCGTTTAATCATAATGATCATATAAATGCTTACTTTAAAAACGTGATTGAAATGTTACAACATATAATATTTATATATATGGTAAATTTTTTACTATATAATTATATCAGTTCTTATTTTAATTGATTTTCAATATTATAAATAATTCTCAATATTAAAGTCAATATATAAATAATTAAAATTTCATAAATAAATTAAATTGCTTTAAGTTCAATACAGAAAATTCAATGTAAATAATAAAATATAGAAATTCATTCTATAAACGACAAAACAAAAATGAATAATAATTTTTCTATGTTTCAAAGTTTCAAAGTTTGTTTAAAATATACATTTTTTTTAAAAAAATTCATCAATTAAAGTTCAAACTAAAATGAACTATACAAAATATAAGTAGCATATAAAATCCTTTATTGTAATTATATAATAAACTTGAACCATCTACTTGAAATTAAAACAGAAAAAGGTCACATAATTTTCATGATTTTCATACTTGAACTAATCAAATGATATTACATTTTAATTTTATTTAAAAGTAGCTACATACTCTTGTCAACTTTTACAACTAAAAAAAATGTATATACGTGACATTAAAAAAATTATTTCATTTCATTTTTCTACAATAGTAACTAATTTTTGAACTTTAAAATGAAAATATATAAATTAATTCTAATGCAAAATTGTTAAACTGTCATACAGAGTTCGTCAAAAAAAAAAATTAAATGTGCATTATTATTTTTAATGTAATTTGCATTTTTTTTAAATAAACTTCCAATTTAAATGAATTTTAAATAAAATGTTGATTTGAAAAGATCAAAGGTTATAAATTAAGTAAGCAATATTATTTTAAAGTTTCTAATTAAAAAGGGAATTTCAGAATGATTTTATAATTTTTATAATCTATATAACTAAAACATAAATAAAGCTTCCTGCTGTTACTGTCATGTGCTACATAATATTTAAAAATATATTTTGTATAATAATCAAGTTTAATTAAAAATTTATAAAAAATTCTACATTGTTTATGGTAAAGTATTTATATGGAAAAAATTAATTACATATTATGGAAATAGTTGATTGAAAATTGCTTGTTTTATTTTACTTCAATTCATAAATTGAAATTATTTTTTTATCGATTAACAATTACAATTAGAATAAAGTAACAATTAAATTGGCATATATTGAAAAAGCTTTCATATAATAATTATTTATTGCATAATAATATTAAATATGAAAATATAAGTTAGATTGAGGTAGTACTAACTACGTTGTATAATACTATTTGTAGATAAATTTTAACTTATATTGATTAATAATTAAATTCTTTAATTTCAAAAGATTAAATTTTAATTGACTATAAAATTATCGTAGTTAAATTATCATTTTTTCATGTTTGGATTAATTTTAATTTGAGTATAAGTATTAAATATGGATGATGGGTTTTTAATCGGAAATGAGTCAATTTTCGTAAGTTCGTAGGAGGAAGCAAAAACAACTACATAGAAATATATCTCAAAATACTTATTTTCCAATCTAATTTGATCTTGTGTCATATTGGCGGTATCTCAAACCATATATGTATATAATTATATATATTGTAGCTAATCTCTGATAGCAATATTTTTATAGATGTCTGATCCTAGATACTATAAATTTTATAGTCTGATTCAAAAATTCACTATCTATTAATATTAATAACCTTCAATTCTATGTATAATAAATGGATGAAAAAAGGAGCATGAAATATAAGTAGTACGGAAATTGTAATGAAGGTCGTTACACAAACATGAACAATGCTCCATTATATCGAAACTATTTACAAGAGCGAATGATTTTGGAAACAATAAGAAGTCAATAGACCAGTCTTCAGATTCTAGTATCTATAGATCATTCCAGTGTCACAATGCTGGAGAAGGGCTACCATTTATATCTATGTATAATAATGTAAAAGCCCATAAATAATGTCTTGTTAATAATAATTCAAAATATTTAATATATTTTTATTTTTTACACGAGAAACGGATAACAAAACTAAAATTAAACCAGTTTCGGTGTAAACTTAAAATAAATTATTTATATTTCAAGTTTATTAACTTGAAATGTTCATTAAATTTAATAAACAATTTAATAAACAAATGTTAAAAACTCTTCAAGGTCGTAAAGGTTAGTATTTTTTTGTTGTTTAAAAAGTTTCACTTAAATTTTAGGTAATAAGAGGAAGGGTTTTGGCGCAGTTCCATGTTTTAGGCATCTAAAAAATTGTATAAAATTAATATTTTAATATTATTAATTACTATTATAAATTTAAACCAGTTAATTTTATGAAGAAACCAGTCTTTTCCATTATATATTATATTTTATGATAAATTTAGTAAAATTTCTCATAAAACATAGATAATTTTTAAATATTTGCAGACAAATAATAAATATTTAATTATTTTTAGAGGTGATAAACTATCAAATTGAAAATGTTATATAAATATTTTTATAAAATAAACGTAAAAAAAATAAATTTAAATTTATTTAAAATATTAAAAAAAATTGAATATTTTTGAATCTGAATTCATAAGAAGTTTTTGGATCATAAAATTATGTTTTATAAAAAAATTAACAAATTTATTGAAAAATTAATTTATTTTGAATTTATCTTTTAGAATGTAATTAATACAATTTTAGGTTTCGAAGGTATAAAAGTGAATAATTCACAACTTGAAGGTTAAAAGAATGGAATCGATCTCTTTAAGTTGCTGACTATCGCGTTTATTATCTTTTAACAAGGTCATTATCAAGTGTCATATTGTACTTTCAGAATAATATTAAGGACATTCGTCAGAATATTAAAATGATATTAAAAATTCTGAAGTTTTGATCAATTCTTGATGTTTTTGAATTTTACTTACTTGTATCCTGATAAAATGTTAAGAAGTGTACTTTTGCCGGCTCCAGATGGTCCCATAATAGCTGTAAGTTCCTTTGACCGGAGTTTACCACTAACACTTTTAAGAATAACTTTGTCATCTGTAAATATTATTAAAAAAATTATAATTAAAATTATATTTAAATTTAATTTAATTATAAAATAAATTAATTTAACTTCATTTTTTAGAATAAATTTACAAAATTTAATACTTAGTCGAGGACTAAATGGATATCTAGTTTAACTATTCTATTAGTTGATTCAAATTCTCTCCAAAATGACAAATTTAGATATTAGATAGGTATGCCATGAAAAAGGATAATTCACTATGTAACATTTCTTGAATGCGTACCATAAGTTGGAAATTGGGAGACATATTAGTAGACAATATAGAAAATAAATTAGATTCAGACAGGATTATTAATAAATTAACAGAATTTATTTAAAAAGAAAACTAAAATTTAATCCTTTGATTTAATCCTGAATTTCATATTCAAATTTCATATTTTTTCAAACTTAAACTTATTTTTTAATTAAAGAATCTACAATTATTATATCTATGTTAAAAATTAAGGGCCATTAAACATTTACTTCCTACTTCATTTGTACTGCAAATTTTGGCCTTTAATTTAAGAATTTTACCTTGAATCTTTACGAAATTCTTTACTGTTAAGTTTTATTATTTTTCCTACGATTGCAATTCTGAAATATTAATATTTTTTATGTTTTAAAACTTAATAAATCACTTTTTTTTTTAATAGTTCCAAGATTTTATTTAAAAACAAAAATTTCCGGTTTCACAAAAAAAAAACCTAAATATTTATACATTTTTTTGGATAAATTAATAATTATTATACGTAAGTATTTACTTAACCAATTATCAAAAGTAACTAACGTACAAGCACAACACAACATGAATTTCAAATTTTCTATGTTAATTTTTAACGCATTTAAAAAAAAAAAAAAAAATCAGCGCATTAGTAAAAAAAAAAAACAGTTTTGATAAATTTGACATTGAAATATTATCCAAAATAAATAAACACTTTACCAAAAAAAAAGTTACGATATTGATGAAGTTCAAAGCGTAAAATTATTTTCGATTATTGCCAGATGAATTTTAAATTATTTTTTTTTATTTTGGTTTTTATTTTATTTTTTATAGGTGATTTTTGTTTGTTGTTATTTAATTAACCTTCACCTTAACCCTTGTTTACATTTTTTTCTTGGTGTAATATGGTAAATTTATTGAAGACCAGAATCTGTTTACCACTAAACTGTTGTAATAATAATTATAATTTTTTTATGAAGATATTAAATTTAAATTTTATTTCGATAATAAATTTCGCCTTGTAGTATACCAAAAATTTATTAGAATTTTCAATTAATTAAATTTAGTTCAATAAAAATTAACTTATGACTAAATTTAATTAATAAATTTAACCTTTACTAACAATTAAAATTAAATTTACTAAACAAAAATCACGTTCATTCTAATAATATTTAACTATTCTTTGTGACATTTTAATGCTTTTATGTAGTTTTTATCATTGAACTTGTTATACTATACTTTGACTGCTAATATTTCTTGCTAAGCTAAATGATTAAATTTAAATAACATTTTATTTAAAGCAAATATTTTAATTCAATAACCAAAGAAAATTAATTCTTAATTCAATAAAATCTCAAATTTTTTGTCTCTTATCTGGGATAGATAGAAGGAAAAATAATCTAGACGAAATATTATCACATCTCAATATTGTAACAGATTTTTCCAAATGTAATTAAATATTTAAATTTATTAAAAATTACATAAAGATTATATAATCATTAAAAATCATATATTTTCAATCATAATAATAAAATTTTACAAAAAAGTTTTTTTGCACTGATTATATTTCTGGTCAATAATCAATCGTCACTCTAATAATGTTTTAGTTATACAAATTTCGTAGAAAAAAATAATTAATTGAATATGAATATTGACTTTAAGGTCAATGAAATTTGAATAAATTTAATTTTAATTTTTTTTTTGTAGAAATATACAATGATATAGAGTGTGAATGATTAATTTACAAAATTTAAATTGTTTAACTATAATTATTCAACATAAGAAATTCGAATCATGACGCTTTTTGGTCACTGACCGGGCATATAAATTACACTTTAATTACTGAGTGTCCAAAAAAAGAGAAAAAAAAAATAGTAGTAACATTAAATAAATATTTAATTTAGCTAAATTTTATATGGGTTAAATATTTCTTTAATTTTATATTTAAAAATCTTTTAGTACATATATTTTTATTTTGGACAAAACGTTTCTCATTTTACTATCCTATTTACTTTGCTCTTGAAATGTTATGTAAACAGAATAAAAAATTATGATTTTGTTCATATACAAATAATATTTGGAAGCTGAAAAGAAAACAAAATATAAATATAAATAAACAAAAATGAAAATATATATATGGAAAGACTGGAATATTAAGAAATTTTTATAGAATAAAATATTTGAAATTTATTTTTATATTTTAGGAAATATTTTATGTAAATGAAAAAAAAATTATATATTTAAATTTATGTAAATTGCTTAATAAAGTAATTATTTTTGCTTGTACGGTATTTGCTTTTAGATGGTGAGTGCCGGACAATTTTCCGGGAAAACTTTATCGCAAAAAAAAAATTTATCAAAAAAAATATAATTAAATATTGCAATCTAGGCTTTAACGCGAGTGAGGAAATGTTGCATTATCTACTAAACTCATTTCTTATATTTTCTTAGTATATGTCGATAAGCAATCAAAAAAATAAATTCTATGAATTCGTAATTTAATAGATTATAGCAACACATAGTAGAGCATCATCCGATAACTAAAAAATATTTATAAATGATTCAGCTGGTTCATTATATAAAAAAAAATTTGAAAGTTGCAAAACTTGCTATTTAAAAAAAGCTATTATACAAAAAATGTTTATGTATAAATAAAAATTTAGACAACTATCTAAAACTATTTAATAAATATGCAATTAAATTTTAATTTTTGACAAATTAACATTTCATTTATTTAACCACTTTCATCTTTAATGAAAATGCTTCCTAAAAACCTCAATAAATTTGCATTGTAACAATAGTAATTAAATGTAAACTGACATAATATTAATAATAAATAAGTAATATATTGACAAAACTTCAATTTTGATTAATTTTAACTTTAATTTTGCATTTAAATATAATTTCTGTTACCCTCTAAAAATGTCAATTATTATGTATATGTATAAAACCTGTTACTTAAATTAAAGATCATGTTTCTGTAAAAAATAAAAAATTAACATTTCACATAAAAATTAACATTAACCTTGTGCATGATTTATATATTTTTTGGTCTTAGCAAATTTTTATATCCATAAAAAAACCATTTAAAATTATATCTTCAATTTCTGATTAGATTAGATCAACAAACTCTTTTTTTTTTCTTGGATTACGTCTCGTACAAGCAGATAGAGATAACATTGGTCGACCATTTTTAATTTGCACTTCATTTTCGACATTGCTCTATGTATATACACAAATTGCAATGTTAAATAAACGAGTTTAAAGATTCAAACATGCAAGTAAATTAATAACATTAAAATTTTCCTTTTTTTTTTCTAGTCTACCAAAACTAAAAATATTTTTTTTTTTTTAATTAAAACCAGTTTTAATGCTTTTTTATTGCTAGAAAATAAATGAATTTTAAAAATGTTAAACGTGCTCTAAATGCTTTTATATAATTTTTATACTATAGAGCAAAATAAATATTATATATGCGATTTGGAAACTTAAGGGTTCGGTGTAGAGATCAGTTTAAAAAAAATGATTATTATGGAAAATTTTCAATAATAAATTTTGAGGGTAATTCGAATTAGTCTTATTATATACCAAATAATTTTATTTAACGTTCTTTATAATTTACAAAAATTGTTTACAAAATTTAAATTTAAATATTTTAGCCATTATAATTTGTATAATGCCAGAGTTAAACTATAATTTATACATTTAACTTTGCATGAAATTCTGAAATATATAATGGAGAAATGTAAACAATGCGAAAATATTAAATTAAATTAAATTAAGCTCTTTTTATATACCAAAAAATATTATAAATAAGTTTGTTTTGAAATGTTGATCTATATACATCGACGAACAGACAAATTAAATTATTTTCTTTTTCAAATTGAATTAGAAATATACTAAACTATTTTAACCAAATCTTTTACATCCCAAAATTATTGTCAATTAAGTTACAGTCTGGTATTTTATAAAAAAAAAAAAAAAAAATTACGAAAAATTACATAAAAAAAATCTGTTGAGTAACCTTGACAGAAAATGTTACACCGATTTTCTAATTTACTTAATTGCAATCCAAAAAAAAAAAAAATTACGGATTAAATATGGAATTTATTTTGTTCAGGTGGAGTTTAACATAAAACTTGAATAAAGTTTGGAAAAATTCAATGTTAAATTCTAGAATTTGAGAATAATATTTTTGTTTTGATATTTTACAACATAAATTTCAAATTTTATATCTTAGAATTTTGAAAATTACATACAATATGTATATATCTGTATTTCATTTTGATTCTAAATTTATAAATTTCACAACGCATTAAATAATAAAGAGTCCATCACAACTCAAAGTCTATAATTTTTGTATATTATAATAATAACAACAAATATTATATAAATAATAATTAAAAGTGGTAATTAACTTTTTATAGGTGCTGACCATACACAAATTCGAAAAAAAGAACTAAATTAGCTTTTAACTAAAATTGAAATTATTGTAAATTATATAAATCGAAAATTTGTATATATATATTTTCTTGTTTTGTTATGTAATTAATAATAATATAATAATTATTATTTCTCTCTGACTGGTTCAAATTCCATAATTTTTTTTGAAATTTGTACTTTGCTTTGATTAAAAATTTAAAAAAAATATATATATATTTCCAAATTGTAAAGTTAGCAACAGTCACTTAGCAATTATAATTAACCAAAAAATAAATAAATTATTAGTTAATCTTGTTGTATTGAGATTAAATAAAATTAAATAAAGTTTTCAGCCTAAAGTTTATAACAAATCATGTTTATTTCCAAATTTTTTCTCAAGGCTATAAAATTCATTTTTTTTTAACTAAATAGATAATAAATTGGTCTTGCATTATCAAATTAGGTAATAGCTTATCAAATTAATGAAATTAAAGAGTATTTTACTTAGTCCAAAATGTCAAAAATGTCTCAAATTTGCGTAATCAAAAAAAGTTCTATATATATTATCAAAAACGTTATTGACCGATTGACCTATTTCTTCTGGTCTATTTAATTTAAATGTAATTAATTAAATAAAATACTTTAATATTTTCATAATAATTTATTATTATAATAAGTAAAATATATTTAATTTTTGATAATCAAAATGATATTTTTCATGCACTAAAAATATGTAAAAAAAAAATTATATTAAAATAATTATTTGAAATATTGAAAAAAATTTAAATTCAAATAGAAATTTCACGAAAATAAATTAATTATTATAATAATATAAAGGTTAATAATTTTTACTTATCAATTCTAAGAATTAATTTAATATTTGGCACAATTTTTACGTTTATTTGAAATAAATTTAAATTAAAATTAAAATCTGATGATTTTCTTTCATAAAAAAATTAAAATGGAAAAATTCATAAGAAATTGAGCTATAAAATATATAAAAGTTTATGGTTTCTATTCTGTTTCTCTGGCTTTTCAAAATAATATAATGATTTGTCATAGTTTCCTTATATTACCAACGGTTACATCATCTTCACTTATTCATAGCTAATCTAATTAGGTGTACTGAATTTTCAACAATATTTATTTTTGAATAATCTCATTCTAGGAAATTTAGCCAGCTTTAAGAATGTCGAAAGATTGTGTCTTTAAGAATGTGTTTTATTGGTTTGATAAATTATATACGAAATTGAAATTTGTCGAATTAAAACAAAATCGACGGTATAAATTCCCTATAGACAATTTGGCCAATAATTAATAGAAAATTAATACAAGTTCATTTATAATATATTTTATGTAATTATTATATTCTAATTCTACCATATTTCTATTACATTAGTAATTTCAATTTAATTTAATTTAAATATATATAATTACTCTATAATTTTCATTATTACTCTGTAACAAAAATGATTAATTTCAATACTGACTAAGCGTGAAAATATAAAAATAGATTTTTTTTTTATATTCAACAAAAAGATTTTGTTCTGCTGTGTTCATTATTAATTACACAATTTACAATTCCGAGACAGTATAAAGAAATCAAATTTAAATAATTAATTATCTTTTATAATAATTTTATAATGAAAACTTGTTTTTAATTTAACAAATTCCAAAGTAAAATTACAACAAGCAAGTTCCTATATATCATGTATGACCTTGAAGAAGAGTAATAAATTTCCACAAAACATAAACAAAGTCTTGTGCATCGAATTTTCGACAGTTTTAATTGAGTATATAAATGAAAATCTAAAATTAAATCGAGATCGAGACTAACTACTATGTTATTTTAAAAATGAAAATGTTTTAAGTTTATATTTTTCAAAAATGAAATCAACGAAAATTTCGTAAACGACCTTGATAGCATATTTTACTTTTACAACTGTAAGTATATAAATTACAAAAGCAAAAAAAAATTTTTTTAAATTTTGTTTTGTAAATCATAACTTAGCAGCATCGATGAAAATTGCTAAATTTTTATCTTACAAAATGTATATTGAAAAATATTGCTGTACATATAATATGTTTAATAACAAAAAACCTGTTGTAAAATATTTTCTTGTTATTATAAGATAATTAACTTTGACTTTCAGGAAATTCAGGAAAATTGCAAAAAAAAAACATATTTTTTATAGATTTTATTTTCTTAAAAACCAAGTTTCTTTTATTAAATTCCAATATGATATTTTTTTTATATAATTTAGAAAAGCATTTTTATATATAAGGAAATAAAACTTATAGCCACAGTTTGAACAAACAAACTAATGCATTTTATCAGTTCATATTGACGTCAATTAAAAATTATATTATTTTTTATAAAATATTTAATATAAGGAAATTAATAAATATTTTAATTTAATTAATACAAATAAATAAATTTCTGCTTGATATTAAAATTTTCTGTTTAAGAAAATTATATTTGAAAAGAAATTTTATAATATTTTCAGGTGAAATTCATCTTCTAACATAAATCTTCCCAAATAAAGTTTTTTGATTGATTTAGAAAAGGACAAATTTGAATAATAAAAAGATTAATTTGACTTGAAAATGCTATAGTTATTTATATGTCACTGATCGCAGATATATATATACATTATTTCAATTATGGCAACACGGCTTTTCAAATTAGGGCATGTCTCTGCTTTCTAACTTTTGCTTTGCATGCACTCAATAATATATAAAATATAAAAAGAAAAATTAACATAAAACATTGAAAATATTACAATAACAAAAAAAAATTATGAAAATATTATGAAATTTAAAAACAGTTTTCACTCAATATCATTTTATACTTATAATAATTATCCATCATTATTATATTGCAGCTCTGCAAATTGTGCAATGTTGCATTATTATTATTTTTATCTTTTTCCCAAGATTAAGTAAAATTAAAATTGTAATTAACAATTTAAATTTATGATGTAGTTACTTTGTACATAAATGAAGAAATTTAAATAATTTTATAAAAATATTCTGTTTAAAATACAATCTTTTCCTTACATTGATGAACTTAATGCAAATTCCATTAAATATACTAATCATAAAATTAATATTTCTTCGAAAATCTTTCAACTACTTTATTTAATAATTTTTAGACAATAAGTTTTGAGTAGGTTTCAATTATTTAATCTGTAAAGGTTGATAATTACAAGGTGACAATGATTCATTTAAAGAATTAAAAGTACTTGGCAATAAATTGTATATAACCCTGATCTAACTCAATTTTTATGTGAATTTCTATTAAAATTGTAAATAAATATAATTAAATAAAATTACTTTTAAATAATGTAAACATTGTAAAAATCACATAAACAATATTAAAAATTTAATTAAAAATAATTTATTAATAAAAATTAAATTTAAAAAATTACAATAAAAATAAATTTTTACTTACTGTTACGACTTCCTTCCTTAACTTTATATGTTAAATTATGAAAACCCAAATCAACTGGTGATCGTTGTGGTAAATGTTTAAGACCTTTTGGTTGTGCTGGTACAATTTGTGTTTTTAAAATTCCACTTCTCCTATTTGTATCATTAATTAAATTATTAGCAAGATTATTTTCTTCAACCATTTTGATTGTATTTTTTTTAATTTTTTATTTTTTGTATTTAAAAATTAAAAATTAAATATTTTACGTATATAATAATTTTTGTATATTCTTAAAAATTTATTTTTTGTTTATATTTTCTTTATTTTTTTTTTATATTGAATACAGAATTTTTATTTTCCCAACTATGGCAACACTATATTTGATCAAAAATCATATTAAATTTTTTTGTATATCAAAAAAAAAAAAATTAAGTAATATATAAATTTTTTTTGTCGATTTCGTTGTGTCTTTTTAATGAAAATTAGAGAACCAATAACAAAAACAAACACAGCATATCACATTTTCTTTGTTATGCAAAACATTAAAAAAAAAATTTATTTTAACTTTATAATTCTTTATTGAAAAAGTAAAAAAAAAATTATTAAAAATTATTTCGATGGGTTTTATTTTAAAAAACTATAAATTATTTTATTTTAAGTATATAAAAATTACAGAATTACAGCGAAATTGTCTTTAATATTCTATCTGTTTTAAAAAAAACCCAACAAGAATTTTTATTTTAAAATAAACTACAAAGGCCGAAATAGTAACAAAAAAAAAATAATAATTCTATGACCCTTTTTCCGATTTTAAAATATATTTATTTTTATTTGTATTATTATGAGTCTATTTCCATCTACGGTATGATCGCGACTGAATTATATTTTCTTGTGAACTGAACATACAAATAATTGCAAAATGTTTCAGTGTACGACGATCAGATGAGTAAAACATTTTTTATATTTGTGTTTGTAATATAAATTTTTGTGTGTTTGGTATATTTAAATTTTACACTAATATATTGAAAAAATTTTTAATCAAAATTTTATTGATATCAGTCACGAAAATGAATGATAAATAAATTTAATTAAAAACTGATCGGAGTAAATTGTAATCAAACAAAAAAAGTTTTTACTCTTTAACTCATACTAATATATAAATTTGACATATATAAAATACATACTAATAAAATTATTCTCTTCTTGAATTTTAAAATGATCAGTTTTTTTGTCATAGTGTGTAAGATGATCGTGTTTAATGTTATTTAACATTTTTTACACAGAAAATTTGTTTTTCTGTAGGAAGAATTTATTTATCTACAAGAATAAAATTTACTGTGTAGTTAATACGCCTTATTATTGGTAAGTAAATTGGTAAGAATGGTGATATTATCAATAATTATGGGCCAAAGAACTAAATTCTTAGAAAAGCAGCTGAACCCAATATATAAAATTTAGGCTTGAAGAGAAAATGTTTAGTAGGAACTACAATTTATACAATATTAATAATCAAAAAGTCTTTGTGAAAATAGTTACAAGTATAATACAAACATTTGACATAACAAGATCAGTCCACAGCAATAATATGTTCAAAAATATTTTAGAGTGTTTGGAAATTTACTAACAGCTGTTAGTCTCTCAATGTATTGTGATGATAGTGTAAATGTGTGTGTGTCTAGTTTGATCACAAAGAGCATCAAAAATTATTGTAATTTTACATAAAGAAAAGCATAAGTAAGATTCCCTTTTGGTTTGATCATATCACAATTCTAAACAATCAAACTTGCCTGACTATAACTTATTTTCTATAATTTCGATATTGAACTTTAATTCTAATTAGTCACTCAACTCAATAAATAATATAAATGCATTAATACATAAATTATTTAATCTTTGATTTTTGACCCTTTGGAATAATCAAATACAACAAATTTTTTCAATTCGTTACTAATCAAATTCTCAATTTTTTTTTTGCAAATAAATTTATAAATTATTTCTATATGATTAGTTTAAATTATTATATTTTTCAATATTAAATTATAAATTAAAATTGAAGAAACAAATGACGTGAATTAATTTCATTATTGACATTAATTTTATTGAATAAATTAATAAAAGAAAAAAAAAATAATTTTCATAATTATTAATAAATTTAAAAAACGATTTCCATTATCAATATTTTTTGTTAACATTGTATGTACATTTTTATGTTCATATCAAAAAATTGAATCTGCAGTTCAATGACATGATAATTTTTTAGTTCTAGATTCAGATTTAGGTGAATTTTAATTAAAAAAAAAATTTTTAATAATATATTTAAATATATTTAAAGAAAATTCTTATCAATTTTGTTAAATTTTTGTTTCCAATTTAATTACATTATAATAAGAACTTTTAGTTTTTAGTTTATGATAAAATAAAAATTTTCATATTTTGCGTATTTGTTAATGCTTCTTTAAATTACGAATCGGTTTCACTAACACAAAAAATTTCGGACACTGATTAGTTCATTGACATTCAGTCAGGTTTTAAAATTTATAAGAAGTTAATAACAATTTTTTTACTAATCTGAAGGTCGGTCTAAAATACAAAGTAAATATTATTAAACATGGCAAAAAATTAGGTATATATATCCAATTTTGTATCATTTATGACAGACACTGTTAAAAATTTAGGTAAACAATGGTGTAAAGTATGAGAAATTTTTCAATTAAATTTTTTTTTTTTTGAAAAGTTAAGAAATTTATTTGCTCCCAAATATATTTCAATATTCTTACAAATACTTATATCTATACGAGTATTTTAATTTTGTTGTACTTGATAATTGAATTTGAAATTTTAAATTACATAAAAAAAAATTAATATTTTCTACTATCCATAATAAATTTAATATCTTTTTTTTTCAAAAATTACGTTACCATGAAACATTAAAACGTGTTCTATTTTACAATTATTATAATTAAAACGTAATTTAATCTAAATTAGTAAAAATAAAAAAATTGTATGTACATAATTTTAAAAATTTTGCTAATCTAAAATAATGAAATAGAGAAATAAAATAAAAATTGCCTAATCCATTTGGTATTTAAAAAAATTTCATATATAATTTTGAAAAAGTACGAAGTTCATTTAGATTAAAATTATTATGTTTAAAAACTTTTTGATAAAAAAAAACCTCTTATACTTTGCAAAACAATTTAATTACTAAGATTTTTTTTTTGTTTTACTGACCAATTATGAAATTGATGATATTGATAATTTATTGCTTTATTGTGGGGGTATATAAAAATAATAGCTTAAACTTTTAAGTAATTAATAGCTGTATTTATATTGAAAACTAAAAGAAGTTGGATTAGATAAGAAATTTTTCGTGACACCAAATATGAAATTTAGAAACATTACTTAAAAAAATTGTATTTATGAAAACGTAATTATTAGGTAATAATTACATATATGTAGATTATTTTGTTGAAAAACATAAATTTTGTATAAAATTTATAGTCATTTTGTTTTCAATAATAATAATCATTGGCTAATAAAAATCTGGAATATTATCTAAAATAAATGTTGACACTCCTCATAAAATAATTTTTCTATAAATTTTAATTTGTAGCAAAAATTGCAGTCTATACAAAAACTATTAAATATAAATCATCTTGGAGTAAAAAATATATACAATTTTTCCCTGCCAATAATTAATTATATTTTTTTTTTTTTTTTTTGTAAAATCGGCACGCGCTTTTTAA
This sequence comes from Empis stercorea, assembly GCA_949752835.1. NCBI lineage: Eukaryota > Metazoa > Arthropoda > Insecta > Diptera > Empididae > Empis > Empis stercorea. The sequence goes on from OX457089.1 coordinate 47,967,822, forward strand.
TATGTTTTTATTTTTGCAGTTAAATTAAAACCTTGCAATTTTTTTAATATTAATCAATTTTTTTCAACACATTCAATTTTGTCTTGTTTTCCTGGTATTTTTAACAACCAAAAAATATCTTTGAATATTAAATTTTTAACCTTGTCGAACTCTTAAACAAAATCTCTTTTTGTTTTTTGTCTGGTGGCTCAAAGTCACCAATAATATTCAAGTCAGCATATAAATCATAAACAAACGAAAATTTCATAACAATTTTACTGTTTTTTTTCTTCTTCAATAAATTATGTTTTTGTTATGAAGATAAAAATGGTAGCAAAAATTATTAAGTTATAATTTTAATAATTAATTTTGAATAGAGTTCCGCAAAAAAAAAAGTATCATCATAAAAATTTGTCAATAATTAATTATAGTTTTTGATATGATATGATTAATGACTGCCATAATTCCAGATTTGTACATAATTCGAAATTGTTGATTTAAAAAACTTAATAGGTTAATATAAAAATGTAATTAATCGTCTAATGAATTTGATTTACAAAATTATGGAATTTATATATTAAATATTTGAAATTATTAAAATTTAAAAAAAAATTGTTTATTGCTGTTTTCGTATTTCATGGATGAAGATCATTTAGTAATAATAATAATTTAGCTATAATTTTCCACTGTCTATTAAAAGTTCCTTAACAACTTCATTTAAATTAATTTTCGAAATAAAACATTGGCAAAATCAAATTCAACATCAAACTAAAACTGATTCATATTTCCTTATTTAATGGAAATGAAAACTTTTGCTCAATTTTGATAATTAAACGCACCGTTGAATCAAAACGATTGCAATTTTTGATTTGTTTTGTTTTTTTCTTTCATAAAAATTATTACAAAATTAAATAGTTATACAATAAATTGTTAATGCCAATTAGTGTTTACAAAAAAACCTAATGTCAATTAGCAATTTATAACAAAATTTGAAATAAAACAACGAAAAAATTAATCCTGAAATATTTTCGTTTCACAATTTTTTTTTGAGGAGGGTATCTTTGATGATGACCTTTATTTTTTTTTATGATTCTCTTATCTAACTTTTTTCTGTCACGCCAAAAATAAACTTTGTTTATATATGTATACACATATGACACAGAAAAATATTTAATTGGTTATTTGGTATAATTGATAATATAAATAAGTTATAAAATTGGGTCAAATTACAAAATTAGACGAAATTGTTTTCTACTATGTTTAATGTATATGCGGCTTTTACTAGAATTATTGTCACATGTCGAAAAATACAAAAGAGTATATAATTAAATTTCGAGTCCTTATTGACTGTCAAATTAAATTATGCCCTTACGAATATTACGAAATGCTTTTCTGATTATTATCATCTATGTTATTATTAACCTATTTTGTTTCTATGTTAGTAAAATTCTAGTTTCTATATAACTTAAATTTATATGCCACTATCGAGAACGTCACATTTAGGATTTAATGTACATATATATATTTGAAAATTTAATTCAAAAATGTTAATCGAAAATGTGGGAAAACTATAATCCAGATTAAAATAAAAATTTCTATAGATTAATTTTCTACAACTTTAATTTTCTTTTTAATATTATAACACTTGCATAAAAGCATTTTAATTCCAAGAATCTAAATGAAAATACAATGGATAGTTGTTTTATCTATACTAAAAGGTCAACGTGTTCGATATACATTTCAGTAACAAAAATTTCTTACTCAATTTTCTAAATTATATATTAAAATTTATCATAGAATTATTTCACTATTACAATTATATTAATTTCCTTATAGAAAGGTCATAAATTGATTGAATATTATTTTTTTTCATGAATAATTTAAGATTTTACTATTTAAATTTTATCCAAGTTATTATATAGTTAATTTGATTATAATTGCACTTTCATTGTTTGTTATGAATCAAGGTAAATTTTACAAATTTGAAATTAATTATTCAAACTTACTTATTGTATATTATTTGTTGTTCGGTCATTTTTTATAAATTTTCATTAAACGTTTTTGTTAGAACTAAATTTAAATTATAAATTCTTTTCAAAAAGGAAATGTGTAAAAACGAAAACATATAGAAAGCAACAAGTTATTTGTATAATTAGAGTATATTAATAATTTTAAGAATCATTTTTTCCACCATAAAATAAACACAATTTCCCAAAATTGAAAAATGAATTTAACATATTTTTTTTTTTAAATAATTACATAGAAATGCATAAAACAAAAATTATAAATTTTATAGTAAAATAAATTATAGATAAAAAAGTAAATAAAAAACTGAAAAATTTATGTAGTCACTGCAACGAATTTATAAGGCAAACTGTTGTTTAGTGGAAAATTTTATTTATATTAAATGAAAATTAATTTTCCTTTTATTTTTAAAATATTTTTTATTCAGCAATAATTTTTTTTTTTTGTTATTATTTCTGGTTGAACAGTGTCGGATTTTGGAGAATTTTTCTAATAACATTTTTTTGGGATGAATAGAAGAAATCTCTGTTAAAAAAATATTAATTCTATTTGGGATTTAAATTTAAGTGATAGAAAATTTCGTGTTTTCAAAAAATGTAAATTTTATCTTAAATTAAAATAACCATGTATATAATTTTATAAAATAAATTCAAATTTTCTTATAATCTGCGCATGACAGAAAAATATCATATTTATTTATTCAGCTGTTAACTTTTATTCTAACAACAAAAATGATCAAAACAAAGCAAAGCTAATGAACATGTGCTTAATAGTGTTTTCAATTTTTATTCTGGTTGGAGTGAAAATAATTCAATATTTTATTAAATTTATTATTATTTATTTTTGTTAATATAATATTTTATAGGAGTAATATTTAATTTCTACTTTTTAGAGAAATCATTGCCTAAAATTAAAATATACAAAATTTCTAATAATTTTTAACTCCATCCTAATTATTATTACTATATTTCATGTTTACAATTTGTTGTCATATTCAGCATAGTAAAATGCATTTAAATGTACATTATTGTATATGAAATGTTATTGAATTATACTCTGCTGTGCTGTGAGCTTTGTAACTGACATGAAAAGACGGAAATGCATTACAAATTTTTTTTTTTTGTATATAAAATCAAATTGCATATCAAAATCTTATAACGTTTATTATTTATTCAATTTTTCAATCAATCAATTTTTTTTTACATATAAGGGAATAATTGGAATCTAGGGTCATTAATATATAATTTGTCTACAAGATTTCATAAAAAATGAGAAATTGCATAGTTAATAAAATTATATCCAATGACACAATATAATTTTTCATATTTACAACTAATAATGATACTTAAGTAATTGAATTTCGTCCATATTTACTATCATAATTATCAATAATGATTTTAAATTTTATCAAGTAAAATATATTTTTCAATTAATAATTTATAAAATATATAAAAAATTTAAAATTAAATTCTATGCAAAAAATAAAATTAATCTACAAAATTTAAATAAAGAACCAGATTATGAGTCAAAATTATTTTTACTTATTTAATTTTAATTTTATATAAAAATAATTGTTTTTATCAACATGGAAAAATGTAATAATGACAAAGGACTTTGTTCCATAAACAATAAAAACATTTTTTATTTCGTTACGATTTTCAGAAAATGATGAAACGTGTTAACATTATGGTGTCCGTACATTGACTTTGTTATAATTATCTATTTAAATTTAGCATTTTTGTCACAACAAATTATGTTGTAGTGTGCAAAGAATCAGTCAGAAGATCAGAAGATGATTGTGAATTTTATATTACATTATTGGTGGGATGCATAAATAATATCCATAGATGAATTTTCATTTCTGAAGAATTGTTTTTTGCTCAGTTTAGTACAGTAAAATTTGTTAACATATAATTATGAGGTAAGTGAAATTATTTTTGTATGTTTGTAATATCATTTATTCGGTGATTTAAAAACGATAATCGAGTAACGAATGGTCAGACAGCCAGTAAATAATGTTAATGGAATTTAAAGCCCCAAAAAAATTTTCCACCGAATAAAATATTTGGAAACTAAAATTTCAAAGGATTTATATAGATGTATTTTACTCTTTTAACAACACTACAAAAAGAAAAGAAAAAAAAAACGTTTTTAACATTTTAATCAGAAATAAAATTATGATGAACTTTTGTGTATTTATTGAATTTTAACCTTATGTGACATTGGATTTGTTTACGTTTATAATTGAATTATTAAATTCGTTCTAAATCGTAATTAATAATTAATATATTATTTAAAGGACATTGTACTTGTTTTTCGTATTCTTTTTTTTTTATCTAAACCGAAAAATTAATAAATTAGTAAATTTTTTGAGATTTTTGTCAAAATGATAACAAAGAACTAATTACATCTGTCCAAAAAATTTGCCTACATTTTGATTGATTTATTATTAAGCGGATGGGAAACATTTCAACTTTATTATCAAAAAAATAATATTTTCAATGTAAAATTTTGTGTGATTTTAATTATGTTTACAAGTTTATATATTTTGATCATTAAATATACAAAGTATTAAATAAAATATTAGTATTGAAATCAATGTGAAATGTAAATAAATATAGAAATTTATTTTATTATAAATATTTAAAAAAATATTTATATAATTAACAAATATTACCATTGCATCATTAAAACTTCTTTTTTTAATCATTTTACAATCTCATTTTTATTTTAAATTTTATTATAGTTTAATTATCTTAATTTTTTGTGAGGTTGTAGTAATATGAATAAAATAAATTAGAGAATAAAAAATTAATTTATTGTACAACATACTTTTAGGCGTCTGTGAAATTTATTTATTCGGAATCACATTGGTTTATTGTTTGTTGTTATCAAAAATACTGAAAAAAAAAAATTATTACAAGTGCTGTAAACCCATTTCACATTTGTAATAATATTTTCATAATTAATTAACTGATTTTATTCTATAAAATTGTCCTTCTTATTACACTTTATCCTTAAAATAAATCAAATATACACAATTTTTTATTAATTCTTATGCATTTATTTTACAAATATATTAAATATAACTTAAATTTTATTTACAAACATTAATTCACTAATAATAAATTTTTTAATTAAAAATATTAATTATTTAAATATACAATTTGTTTCTTCTTTTAAATATTTTGCATCAAATAATCGCCAAAAAATATCATAAACACCAAAATCTTTTAATAGACACACATCTAAATTTTCACGTGAAACACATTTTAATTCTAAATTTTCTGTTGCTTCATATTCGGGATGCTAGAAAAAATAAATAAAATTAAATTAAGTATAAAAAAAGATTAATCTAGCAATAAAAAATTTGTAAATAAAATTATAATTTCAAAAAAAAAAAAAATCAAATGTTTTACGTCAGGTGAATAAAATTATTTTAAAAGAAATTAAATATAAATTTGAAATGTAGAAATGTTTTTCCTATAGAAGTATTAATGGTTTTTTACCGTCAACTTTAATAGTTAAATCTTTGTGGAATTCACTTTCATAAATTACTTTCAACATTTTTCTCTCATCACTTTCTAAATCGACCGAAAGACAGACACAAAAACAGTTTTAGTTGTTTTTAATTTTTATTATTTTTGGAGATAAATAGGTAAATAGAGAAAAATGTTGAGAAAAATAGTGATCGTGGAAAATTTCAATAAATTGTCGCCTTCTTTTAAATTTGACGACTTTTTTTAATAATTCAAATTCAAATTATAATTCAAATGAATGAATTTTAATTAATACCCTTAAATCCTTAAAATGAAATGAATTTTGAAATGAATTTTATTTTAAAATTTCATACTTCATTGATAAGTATTTCTAAATAGATTAAATTTTTGCTACACTTCAATATTTTTTTACAGCAACACTTTATATATGAACCCCGTCATATATATGAAAAAAATATAATTTCATTTTATTGAATTTTTTTGAAACTCTTAAATCAAAAAACACTTAAATATCTCAAATCTATTTTAGTAATTACATATAATATATTATTTAAGCTATTTTAAATTATTCAGTAATTAATTTATGTTTATATTTTTGAAACAATTTAAAACTAATTATATTTTCAAATTATGTTAAATATATTTATTTAAAGATAAAATCATTTACCTTTAATATATGATAATTTCCCATATTTGTTGTAATTTTAAAATTTGTATCATCATTTTCTTGTATAATATCAATTAATTTTAATAAACTTCTTTCTTGAAAATATCCTTGAATATGAATTTCATTAATTGTTGTTTGTATTAAAAATTCTAAAAAATTTTTACAACTTTCTATATTATACGATGGTATACCCATATCAAATATAATATTTAAATTAATTAAATTATTTAATTTATTTAATTCAAACCAATTTAATATTAATAAATAATTACCATTTCTAGATATTAAATTTAATTCTTGCAGACTTTTCAATTCAATTATATTATAAAAACAATTTTTATAATTTTCTTTTAAATCTAATGTTAATATTTCAATATTAATTAAATTTAAAAATATTTCATTAACATTTTCATCAAATTCATCAAATTCATTATTATTATTATTATTTTCATATTCACTATTTGATATCATTGATGAATTATCAATTTCTAATAATAAATGTTTTAAATTATTTAATTGATTTAATTGTATAAAATTTTCATTATTATTTTTACATAAAATTGCAATTGATTTAAAATTATTTAATATATAATTAATTTGATAATTTGTATTAAATTTAATACCACGTAAATCAATAACATTTATATTAATATTATCATTAAAATTATAATAATCTAATAAATTTAAATTACAATTTCTTAATATTAATATATTTAAATATTTTAATTTATTTAAAAAATTTAATGTATTTAAATTTGTATTTGATAAATCTAAATAAATAATATTTGGTATTATTTTATATAATATTATATTTATAAAATTTATATTAAAATAATTATGCATTTGGATTTTACACGCTTTAAGATTTTCATTAATATTGAAATTTTTAAGGTGATCAAAATATAATAATGATGATGATGTTGATGTTGATGATGATGCTGGGTGATCAACATAATTTGTAATTTCCCACCTGATTTCAATTGAGAGAAATTCTAAATTTGAAAATAAATGCGTATTTAATAATATTAAATTTAATACATTAATTTCATTTTCATTTTCTTCATCGACATTTAAATTAATTTCTTTCACTAATACACTAAATATTTTTATTAATTTTTCAATTAATTCTTTTGGCCACATTTTTATTATATCAATTGTTAAATTTTTAAATATATTTTGATCAAATAATAATGGTAAAATTATTTGATCATTTAATGATAAATATGAATTTATTTCACGGCGACAATTTTCATTTAAATCGAAAAACGTGTGGGAATTCATTGTTGTTTTTTTTTTTATATATATATAAATTTTTATTCGCTTTGAAAATATGAAACTTTTGTGTTTTTTTTTAAATAAAAAACAATTTCCCTGGCTATGTTTTTATCGAGCAAGATATTTAGGTAGACTGTGGGATGAGAGATATAAAAAAAATATTTGGGGAATTTTTTTTTTTAGAAAATTTTTATAATTTGCAATAATAAAAATAAAATTATGCTATAATTATAAAGAAATTAAATTTCGGTGGGGTTGTCGTGTTGATTTAAATATAGCAGCATAAATAATATTATTAAATAAATATTAAAAGGCAAAAATTTATGATAATTTATATGGGAATTTAATGTTTATTCAAGAAATTCATTTTTTTTACGATTTAATGTTGTAAATAAAGGGAAAAGAAGTTTGGCTAATTTAATTCATTTTTAAATATAGATAAGTTTTTTTTTGGTAGGGGAGCCAATTTTACTTTTTTGTTGTTATAAATTAGTGTCAACCCTTTAAGAATGCAGTTGGCAAAACTTAGATTTAAACTTGCTTCTGATATAGGTGAAAATCATTGATGAAATTTAGTAACGTACATTTGAAAATATGTTTCAGATTATACTTACCCCTAAGATCATCATCAAATAAGTACAAATATTGATTATAATCCGATTGCTTCAACAGTGAGAAATATTTAGCATCTATGATTTTGTTTTTGGTTATTTCTAGCTTTTAGCTTATGAGTACCTATTTATATTTTGCTAAATGAAATTACGATTTATATATTATGATAATTGCACATTTTATTAATTATGCATAACAAAATAAAAATTAAAAATATCATTGACGTCAAATATTAGAAAACTGCATCACAGAAGTAAACAAATTACTATGATGTTGATCAGTTCTTTCTGCTTAGAAATAATTGAATTTTATATAACTAAATAAGTAAATTAAAAAAAAATTAGGTAAATTATGTTCCTATTAATTAAGAATATCTTCAAATTAAATTCGTTCTTATTAAAATTGACGGCAATTTCTTTTCAATTTTAATTAAAATCATAATCACTAAACATTAACACAAAGTTTTCAATTAATTCTAAGTTTAATATTTGCGCGTTCATTTAAAAATAATCTTGATGGTTTATGGATATCTTTCGTAGAGAAACTTTAATGCCAAAAATTCACTCCAATTTTCCATTTATACCTACTGTTGGGTATACCTACTGTTGGGTATACCTACATGGCTATAAATTTCCAATTAAAACAAGAAATAAAATAAATAGTATTTCCACTTTGTATATATGTATAACAAAAATTACTAATTCAGTTATAATTATTTTATTGAGTATACATTATTTTACCTTTTTTTTTACATAATTATAATAATGTTTTTTATTTAATTTTAATGTAATTTCTAATATAATTATTTTTGTATTAATAATATTTTTATTTTAAAATATTTATTAAATAATATGCGCATAATATATAATTTTGTGATACCATTTACTATTTATATATAATTATAATTTAATTGATAATAATTTTCCTAGAAAATACTGTTTCGTGATGAATTTTGGTTTTTATTTTTTATTTTATATTTTATTAAATATATTTAAAAGTTTTTAATCTTAAAAATAATTTTTGTTCTTTTTTAATTTACCCATCATTAAAAAATTTTGTTTTCAAATATATCTAAAATAAAAATTGATCGTAATTAACATTTCATTTTTTTGATTTATCTAAATATTATAATGTAATATAACTAATTTTATTTCGATTGATTTCTAGATAAAAATTATTGAAATTATTATTTTTTTTTAAAAAAAAAAAAGAACTTAAAAATTAACGTTAAAACCGAAAATTGTGAGAAGCATATTTTTTTTTTGTTGAAATATTATTGCAAATTTTGTTTTTTATAGAAAAGTTTTGTTTTTATTTATATTTTTTACGATTAAGTATTTAAAAAATTCTTCAAAATTTTGTAAAAAGCACAGGTTGTTCGATTATTTTATGAAAAAAGTTTATTTTTTATGAATTATTTTAAAGAAATTTTCTGAATTTAAAGAACATATAATTTCTATGTATATTTTGTTTTATATTTTTAATTAATTTTGCGATGTATAAATTTTAGAAGCTTTTTGTTTTAGTTTATATTTTTTATTTTTTTTTTATTATTTTATAATAATGTGTGTAAAAAAAAATGTTTTCGTTTTGGGTATACATACATGGCTATGTGATAATAGAAATTTTAGACTAAGAGCCAATATCAATTTTTTTTACTTGGTATAATAATTACTTTTAAATTTCAAGTTTCTTGTGAAATCTTTTATAAAGATTTATTGTCATTAATTAAAATATGAAACTATAATTAATTTTTAATTTATATATAAATATAGTAGTAATATTAAATAACTAATATAATTATGATGTCCTTTCTAATCCACACACAACTTGTATTCAGTCCCTTTTCAATGATAGTTTTATGTTAATTTAACAAATAATTTATTATAAATTTTTTTTGTTCTAATAATTTTATACTAAACACTAAGTTCTACTATAGTATAGAGTTAAAAGTTGCTAAAATTTTGAATTCTAGAAATTAAATTAATTTTTAGTCTTATTTAATTGAGTCCTAAATTTTCTTTTTCCATTATAATATTTAATTATATATAATATATTCCCCTAAGCTTTTTATCACCCATGCATCTAAATTAAATCTTAAAGACAGAAACTTGAAATTTAAAATATTTTGCTCTACAACAAACTTTATTAGTTTACTAATTGAAAATAATCTAATTATAATGACATATTTCAACTTTATAGAATAATTTTAACTACATACATAATATTAGATATATGATATTTTTACATAGTTTATTCTTATATACCATTTTCCAGATTAAATTAGTAAATTTTTTGAAATTGAATTAAAATGCTGAGTAAAGCAAAATTTCACTATGTAATTAAATTTAAGTCGGCTCTTAGTCTATTACTATATAAACTATATATACTATATGTGATATACAAAAATTCAAATTATTAAATATCACTTGATATTAAAAACTATATTTAATATATATATATAAAAAAAAATTATTTATATATAATAAAATAAAATTACACAGAAAAATATCAAAAAATTTATCACAATTTAAAAAATAAACAAAAAAAAAATACATTTTTTCTTGTGATTCGCATTATTAATTAACAGTGGCAAAGAAATTGGCACCCTAAATGACTAAAAAAAAACATAATTTTTTTTTACTAAAATTAAGTTTTTCTTCACAAAATTATATTTGTTTTTTTTTTTTTTTTTTAAATTTAAAAATCGACTCTTTTTTTTTTGTGGAAATCTTAAAAATCTAATTTTATGAAAATATGAGTTTAAAAATTTTGGTTTTCTTAATTATTTATATAATTGAATTTTCTTATATAAAATAAAAATTAAATTTTATAATGCACCAATTTTTAATTACATAATTTTTTTTTTTTTTCACTTTTAATATTAAAAAATATTTATGTGTAAAATTTTTTTTTTTATCATTTTATAAAAAAAAAAAGAAACATAAAAATTTTCAAAATTAAAAACAAATAATAATTTATAAATTTTTTTCATAACTTAAATCTTAATTATTATTATTTTTCATAAAATTTTTATAAATTTTTATTTTATTTGTTGTAATTCGATTTTTTATCGAATGGAATGTAATTTCCAACGTAAAACAAAATATGCAATTACTCGTAATGCTATAAATATACCAATTAATGCAACTGCATCAATCCAATATTCTGCTGTATCCATTGACATTTCTTCTAAGAATTTCTTTGGACTACGGAAATGACAATACATTTCGGAACATTGTAATTTTTCACGATTTAAACCATAAACCGATACCATTGCACCTAAAAATTATAAATTATTGTTAGAAAATTTAGATTATTATTATTATTGTGAAAATTTTTTACCTTCGAATCCGTAACGTACATAACTAACGTATGTTACCCATTGCAAGTAACCTGGTATTGTATCAAAATTGACAAAGAAACCTGAAAATAATATTGTTGGTATTGTTGAGACTGGACCTAAAAATACACCAGCTTCGACATTTAAACCAGCACCAATTAATAAACCTAAACTTTGGGCTACTAATGATGTTAGAACACATATAAATACAAACATTGCAACACGTTGCGGTTCCATTGGCTGTGATGTTAAATAATATACAACAATTACGTAAACACTTGAAAAGACAATCTGTAAAATAAATGGAAATTAATTAAAATTTTGTAAAATAAAAATTTATTATTGATTTGTCTTAAATGTGAAATTTTATAAAAAAATTATTTATTAATATTTGGTGACAACAAAATATTGACTTATTTTCATTTTAAATTTCAAATTCAATAAAGTAATTAAATTAGTCAACCAATTTTTAAATGAACAAATTCACATTAAGTCTATTTTAGTATAAAATAGAAAAAAAATATTGTAAAATTGATTTCTATTTCTATTTTTAAATAAATAATTATAATTTAATTTAATTCTTATCGAACATTTTTCATTCATAAAATCAAAAATTATTTATGTATATATTAATATTTGAGTAATAATTTTCTATCAAACAAATTAATTAAATAAACATGATAAATTACTCAATAAATTTTATAGACAATAAAGAAAATTACATATCAAAAATCAGTTCAAATCAGTTTTATGTTTTACGCACATCATAAACATAAAAAAAATATTTTTTTATTATGTTATCAATAAATTATTTTGAACTATAAACTCTTAAATCAAATATAAATTTAATTATCACAAATAAATATAAATAATATTTTTAAAATAAATTTCATAATCAATTAGACAAATATTAATTTATTACATCGAAAAAATAAATAAATATAAAATTACTTGAAATGGTAAATCAGCCAGTGTCTTAGCAAAATAAAATGCTTTTAGTGAATACCAATAATTTAAATGTTCTCTAACAAAGACAGCCATCTCAGTCGGAACTACAAAAAAAAAACAGAAATTTAATTTAATTTAGAATAAAATATTTTTGTAATCAAATACTTACAAGTTAATATTGTTGGCATCATGGCTGTGAACATTGTAAATAATGTTGTAAAGAATATACAACCAGCATTACTCATAACTTTTGATGCTTCATTACCAATATCATAATAAATCATACCAATTATAGCACCAACAATTATATGTGATGCTAAACGCATATGTGTTAGCATACGATCACGCATTATTGTTAGGAATGTACGTTTTAATAATATCCAAAATTGTACCCAACCGCTTGTTGGAAAACCAGAATTCTTTGGTATTGTAACAACACTTTCATTTGAATCTAATAATGATGTTGTACATGTTGCACCACTAGGTAATATAATTTTTGTTGAACCATTACCTGTTGTTGTTGCTGTTGCTATCATTGCATTACCATCTTCACTATTTGAATTTGTCATTGGCATATTAATTACAGTACAATCAGATTGTGTTGATTCTTGTTGCTGTAATTTCGGTGGTTTTAATTGTAATTTATCTGTTTTGCCAGAATTAGTATCGGTTCCATTATTATCACAACTATTACCTTTAATTAAATCATTTGATATTGTTGTTGTACCTTGTGATGTTGTTGTACAACCATTTTCTAATGCAGCTGCTGCTGCTACAGCTGCACCATAATCTCTTTGATTATATAATTTACATTTACCATCTTTAACCGCCATTACTAATTTATGAACACTTTCTCCATATTCACCACATGCTACTTCCATTACATAATCAGCTGGATTATGATAGCTAGGACACTCAAAACCTAATGATGATAAAAATGGTACTAAACCTCTAACACGACCTTGATATATACATTGTCCTTCAGCTAACATATAAAGATGATCAAATTTTTCAAATAATCGTGCAGATGGCTGATGTATTGTACAGACAATTGTTCGGCCACCACGTGCTAATGATTTGAGCAATGATATTAATTGAAAACATGTTGAACTATCTAAACCAGATGTTGGTTCATCAAAAAACATAACTGGTGGATTATTAACCAATTCTAATGCTACAGATAAACGTTTTCGTTGACCACCCGATAAATTCACAGTACGTGTATTACGTGCTTCCGATAAACCAATTGTATCAAGTATTTCATTAACAACAATACGTTTAGCATCTTTTGACATATCTTTGCCTAATTTTAAATTAGCTGATACCATCATAGCTTCACTTACGGTTAAATTAGCTATTAATTTATCATCTTGCATTATATAACATGATAATTTACGGAATCGTCGTAAATTTCTATCTTTACCATTTATCAGTACAGAACCACTTAGTTGTGATGTCCTTTTTGGAAGAAAAAAAAAAGTAAGAAAGAAATATAATAATGATAAAAATCAAAATTTCTTGGTATATATTAACATATTTAAATAATATAATTTTCTTTATTGGTACCCAAGAAACATTTTTTATATATACGAAATTTACTAACCATTAATTCGTAATCAAAAGTAGAACAATCAAAGCTTAATCAATTCATAAGCTAAGCAATATGATTAATTAACAGATAAAATGAAATAAAATATTTACTCGATGTTTAAATTTCGTCATAGCTCGTATTTAAAATTGTAAATAATTAAAGTTTTTACTGAAAAATTTTATATTTTTTATTATCAAATTGCTAACAAGTCAAAAACCGACAAGTAAATATAAAAATTGTTTCTTGGGATCGTAAAAATTTTATAATCTTCTCAAAATTCTTATTATATACTATAATACTCACTTGTAACCAGCTAAAATATTCATAAGTGTACTTTTACCAGCACCAGATGGTCCCATAATAGCTGTCAATTCACCATTACGAAATTTCCCACTCACACCTTTTAATATTGTTTTAAATCCACGTTTACGTCCTTCTGATATTGAATATGATATATCAGTAAATTCAATATCAACTGGAGGTCGTTTTGGTAAATGTGTCAATGTTACAGTATTCTTTTTATGATATCCATTTGGGCTATGATTGTTTACCTTAGGCGCTAATATATGATTACCCGGAATTGTTCCATTACCTAAATTACTTTGTGAACTGCAAAGAAAAAAAATAAGGAAAATGAAAATGATGAAACATTAATTTTATATTACAAAAAAAAAAATAATAATTTAATAACTTAAATTTTTCTATTTTTAGAATAAACCAAGACAAAAATTAAATTGAAAATTTTTTACACACTTTTTATATTTCAATAATCTCGAATGGTTACTTTTATGATATGGTTTAAGGATATCTTTCGTAGAGGTTTGGTTATGGGTATTAAAATCTTGTGACGGGTGTGATGAAATTTCCATATCTGATAAAACAGATGTTACAACTGATTTTTCATTAATAAAATATTTTCCATTGTGATAATAATATACAGGATTATAATCTTTTATAGATTTCATTTGTATATTTAAAGGATTTCTATAAATATTTATGTGTTCATTCTCTTCAGAAGAATTCTCTGATAATTCTGATGAATTTTCACAAAAAAATGTTGATTGATTTAAACATGAAAAGGATTCTTTAACACTTCTATTTGAATCGTCTAATTTATCTAAACTATTAAAACTCGATTTCATTTTTTTTTTTAAATAAATTAATTGATATTTTCGTCTGAACTCGTAAAACATTTGTGACTGACTGAATTCAATTTACTTAACGTACTATCCATGCTTTCAATTTCATGTTTTGTTTTTGTATTGAAATAAATATATAATAATGGTGACAAACATTTTACAAAAGTCTTTTTATTTTGATTTAATACAGGGTGAGCCTACGTGAACCATAAAAAAAAAACAGAAGAATATAGAATTTCGAGGTCAAAGTGCAAAATTTATTAAATAATAAATTGGAAAATTATATACGGTATTACTTATTGCAAAAAAACTAATTATGAATTCACAAATGCAAAAGGAATATAATACTTTTTGTAAGGATAATTAAATTATGTGGGAAATATTATAAAATCAGATAATTTCCTTTCCTTCTTATAGTATTTCGAAAATGCGGTGGGTTAGTTGATAGTATACAATCGATTTAGTTTAAGTTGATTCAGTTACGTAAATTTCTATAAAATCATTAGGTGCAGTAGGAGGCCTAGATATATACCTGAGAATGTCTATAGACCTTCATCTGCCAATTAAGCCAAAATATTTCGAAAAATTATTTCAATATAAAGGATAAAATTACAAAAATTCATGGGCTCAAATTATAAACTTCAATTTTTCGTTTACTGTATTAAAATAAATTAAAAACACGCTGTTTATATTCGTAAGAGAGGTTACAAAATTCTGTAATAATTTATAGAACATTCTTATAAATTTAAACTTTTACATTAATATTTGACCTAAATAAATCATAGGAAAATATCTTATAGTACAATTTAATATTGGTTAAAATATTTATGTACACTAAACTACAATAATAGTCTTTTAAGTTAATAATTTAATTGCTCAAGTTTTAAAGTTCAAATTTTTTTTAACGCGTATAAAATAATATTAAAATTTTTTTTAATTACTTTAAAATAGTAGAAATTCCATTCAAGAACACAGTTTGTAAATATGATTTGACATTTTATAAAATATAAATTTTCATGGTTAATTTAAGTATTTTAATTATATATGAGTTTATATTTGTGTTTATTTCCTTTTCTGGGAAAATTAATAATTTAATTGTCCAGCAGAGAATAAAAAAACAATTTTCTAAAAAGATTTTAAATATTTAATCTGCAAAATTGTTCATTTTATTTCGGATCAAGCATATTTGTTATTGGTATATATATAGTAATTAATATTTGGAGTAGAGGAAATTGCAAAATTTTTAATATTTAAAGTCTAATCTAAAAAAAAGTAGAAATTTAATTATTCGTTATATCTAAAAAACATTGATTTTTTTTTGTATAATAAACTTATAACCTAATAAATTACATATTGCAAGTGTTCCCATAATTTAACTAGCATTTCATATTTTTTTTACCTTATGAAATAATCAGACTAGGTATTTTGTTTTGTTTTTAGCTTTTTTTTTTATATCCATGTCCTTGTAAGACAAAATTATCGATTTAATAATAACAGAGTCCAATTAATTGTCAAAGTTTTTTTTTTTTTTCCTTTTTTGCTAATGTTTATTATATTTCAGATTTTTGTACGTTATTAAACTCATAAATAATTAAAATCATATATGTAATTATTGGTATATTTATATACTATCATTTATTGATTCGCTTTATATTAATATTTAATTCTGAAATGTTATTTCATAACGAAAAGTGAGTGACATAAGTATAAAAGAAAAAACTTGATATGTTTGTATACCATAATTTCAAAAATTTATTTAAAATTCTGTAAAAAATTATGGAAAATATGATTTAAGATTGTAAGTATGATGTAATTATATCTTTGAGGTATGGTAGTTAAGTGACGTAATAATATTATGTGACGTAATCAATATATTTTTAATAGAGAATATTATAATATTTTTTTACATAAATTGAATTGATCTTATGGTGTCATAGACATTCATATGGTTGTAAGTTTTGAACAAAGTTTTAGACAATTTTATAATAAGTGATTTATGAAGTGATTTAATAATTTATATAGTATTGATTTGGTCTATAAGACCAAATCGATAGTATATAAATTATTACCAAAAAGTATTATCTACTCAATCAGAAATGAACTAGTTTCAAATAAAAATGAATCTCGATCCGTAAATTCTACACTGTAAAATGTTTAATGAGTTTTGTTTGTTTCGTTATATTTTTTTATCCTTCCTAGAATTTTTCCCTTCTTGGAAAAACTACTACAAATTCTAGGAAAAGTTAAAACAATTTCTTTTATTACATTTACTATATAAGTACAACATATTATAATTGTTTGATAACAAAAAAAAATCTACTTTCTTTTTGCAGTATTTCCTTATACAAAAAGTCATTTCCCTTTTGCAGTTGATCATAAATAATTAGTTATAATAAAATAATATTAATAAAACAGATAATAACTTTAAACTTTTTTATAGTTAATGTAAAATGTGCACGTTGACCTAAAATTCTATATTTTAGTTTTTGGTGAAATATAAGTATTATATGTATACATAATTGTATATGTCATGAAATTTTGATAAAATATTATGTTGAAAATATTTATTTTGCATAGCAATACAAAATATTAATATGTATAATATTATTTGACAGAAATGAAACACATAATAAAAAAAACACTATTATTTTACTGCATAATGCAATAATATGTTAATATGAAAAAAAATGCAATAAAGAAAATTAAATGATCAATAATTATCAAATAATTATATGAAAATCAATTGAAATATTTATCTTTTTGTAAAGAAAAAAAAAACAATTCATTTTGGCGTCAAATGCAAAAGCTTTTAATTATTAAGCTTCCTAGTGTTTAAATACAAAGTACAAAAATCAATAATTAATTTCTAGTATATTTAAATTACACTAATAATTATAATAGAAATTAACAATTAACTTTAATTATTTATTTTTATAATTGTGCTGTGTTGATATTAGTGTTTATATATGAATGAATCGACCATTTAGTCCTTTATATTACAAATTAGTCTTTTCATAAATCATATTCGTATTTTTGTAAATTATATTCTTAATTTTGGAAGAGTTAAATTCGTATATTTGCAAATGAAATTTATCTTTTTAATTTATGTTATTTATACAATTCAATGATGAAACAGAATTTATACATCAATAATATTATTAATTTTATTAATTAATAATATAAATAATTAAATAAATTTTAAAAATCCACAAACAAAAAGGTTAAATAAAATAAATTGGATTCCTAATATTACAGAAAATTGTATTAGAAAAATTATTTAAGAATTGTATTTCAAAAATTTTATTATAATAAAAATCGATTTTTAATATTGTATTCCAAGTAAAATTTACCACATTATTCTTTGTAATATAAAATACATATACTATTTATTTATATGAAAAACACTTCATTTTTTTATGCAAAAATAGTTAAGTGATTTAAAAGAAATAATAAAAATAAAAGGAAAATTATTTTCAAAATAAATAAATTCATTCTTAAAATAGAAATAGAAATTTTTGAATTAAAAATTTAGTTTTATTTGCTAGAACATTAAAATATTATAAACCAAAATCGATCCATTTTAGATTTCATATTATAAAGAAATGTTTTATTTAACGAAATTTTCAAAAGGTCCTTGAATAATTTTAATGTATATATGTATCAGTTAAACAGGATTTTAACAAATAATATGTATTTAATTATTTAACTATAAATTCAGGTTTAATATATTTAAAATTAATATTCTTGTTAAATGAAATATATCTGAAACAGAAACATGAAAAAGGATTTACAAATTTTTTTTATTTGAAATATCGTTTGTTTGTGAAATTTGAATCAGTAGAGTATCTACATAACAAACATGTAATGTCAATTGAGATAAAATATGTATGTTTCCAAGTGGTAATTTTGGTCTTACTTTCATATTTTAATTGAATATGAAATTATTTCTCTAGTTTTTGATAAAATATTATTTCAAATTTACAATTTTATGATAAAAAAATTGGTCTTGATTAAGTTATTCAAAGTGTACACTATCAGATTTTTTTTTTGCAATTTCAGGAGATTCATTGGAGTGCACTTAATGGACAGAATCTATAATCTATACACAACCAATTTTAATCGAATCCCGAATGATATTGCCATTGACATTATTGCTAATATAATTTTTGGTATTCAGATAAAGGTCCCTGAAGAATCTCGTATGAATAATTTGTCCTACAAATAGATCAAACGATTCGACATTAAAGATTATTAGAAGGATAAAATTTATATTTAAATAAAATTATTTAAAAAAAAAAACACATTTATATTTTACAATTTTCATAAATCCTTCTCTACTCAATGTTAATGAGCAATAATCATTAAAATCTTAAAAACACCACTTATAAATTGACTCTTAGCAAAAAAAAAAAAGTGAATCCTTTTTCAGTATTAAAATTAAAATTTTATCCTTGATGTTTTTACAATCATTTTTAATAGCTTATTTTATTCCATTGATAAAAGTTCATGATTAAACATTTACAACTATATAGCTACGTAAAAAATACATAGGTAAAACTAAAAACGTAAGAAAGATTATTATAAAAAGAATATCTACCAGGAAAAATTTTATTGATGTTTACACACATAAAAAAAAAATCTCCCAGGATGATTTTTACAACTAAAATAATAATAAAAAGGAAAATTATTGTTTTTACACAAAATATTTCAAATACCAATCTAAATTACATAATAATTTTTTTTAGCTTTTGGGTGCGAATTCCATTTTCATTTTATAGCAACACCATAAAAAGGAGACAATATAATTATTATTGTTTAGTGGGTGGGATATATTTTTTATGTATATACACTACTATGGATTTATGTATACAATTTTCCTTGAAAGGAAATTAAAACAAGGTGAATTTTATTATATAAAATTTTAGGTTATTGTGCAAAATTAATAAATATAAATTTTATTTAAGAAGGACGAAATATATTTAAACGGTTTGTTTTTGTTGATCAAAAAAAAAATTACTTAATAGGATAAATTTTTACCCTTTTAATGTTGAAAATGATATTATTAAAATATAGAAAATTTTAATTGGGTAGCTACTTAGTTTATCTTTTTAACAAAATTGACTTTTTTTTTTAGAGATAATATAAAATTTTGCTAACAATTTAAGTACTTTTTTTTGATGGGTATAAATTTTCTGGAAAATGTGTTTTTTTTTATTTTAATATTGTTTATATAATTTATCACAATTTCAATGAAGTTAATGCGTTATTACATATTTCAGGAAGTGTTTGTAAAATATGAAAAAAAAAATATTCACTATTAATTTTGGAAAACTATATAAATTTATATAATTAGGATACCGTCACAACCAACTACAAACACAACTGGAGATAGGAATAAGAAAATTATGATGACATAATTTTAGATGACATAATTAGTAGCAAAATTTTGTAGCTGAAAATTTAATAATATGTTTTGGCAGAAATTTCGAAAAATCAATCCAAATTTGTATATCATCACACTTCACTCTATTTAAGAGTCAAAGTACTGATTTCCAAGAAAAGTGAATTTGGTGGCTATGCCAATTGTGTTAAAGCTTAATTGATATCCCATTAGAAATCATTAGTTATATAGGTACTGACATAATGAACATTTATTACTGAATTATTTAAGTATATTATTCACATTTTTGGTTTGTTAATTTATAATTGTCTGTGTTGAAAATTTCGTTATTTTTATAATTAAAATTGTTTTTTTTTTTCATAATAAACTGATAACCACTTGCAATACAATATTAATGAAATATTTAAAGTATTATACAATTATGTATTATATAATAATTTGAAATGATTAAATTTCTCTGTTTATAAAATACTTTTAATTTTTTTGTTTCAATTATAAATAAATATTTATAAAGTCTAAACATTAATATTCATTTCAAAAATTGAATTTCATTTTATATATATATTATTTTTTTCATATTCTATATGTATATATATCTGCCCGAAACAATTAAGTATCGCAACATTAATTATTTACATTTAAAATTAAATATTTATTTATTTTTTTCTTAAATATTAAAATATATTTAAGTATAATTAAATAATACTTTACCCAAAATTCATGGCACCATTTTTAATATTATTATCTAAAAAGTCTGGTTGCATTTTACTACCAATTACAGAAACTTGTTGTGAATTTGTTTGATAGCCAACAATTTGTGATCCAATTGGCATTATTACAACACCATTTGTATCATCTTTACTTACTAATGGTATTTTTATTTTACTATCCATCATTTTCATTTATATATTTAGTTTATGTGTGTATATATATAAAAATTTTAAAAATTTATATTTTTCTTTTAAAGATTCTTTCTCTTAATTAATAATTAATTGTCTAAGTATAAGTATATTAATTTTTTTTTTTGATTTATTCATAAAAATTTTAGTTCTTTAATATTTTTATGTATTTTTTTCAAAAAATTTATCATTTTTATTTAATTTATGACAATTTAATGATAGTTTTTCTGCTTTTATTTGAAGAACTTCTGAAATCGATTGTAAATCTGAAAAGAGAAAAATATTTTTGGTTAGTTAAAAGTATTTTAATCAATTTATATAATGGAAAAGAAATTATTGTAAGAAATTATGTTGTCATCAAATATTAAAATATGCTTTCGCAATTGACTGTGGCACATTTATACAAAATTTCTCTACAAAGTTAAAACTTTTGTTTGTAGACATTATTTCTTAAATAAATTTTTGGCATAAAAATAATTTATAGATTTTCAAAATTTCCTATATAATAAATCTAGAATGTTTCAGAGATTGTTAAAAAAAATTCTATAGGTTGCATGCTTTTTGGAACGGAAAAAACAAAACTGAAAAATATTTCGACAAATATTTACAAAAATATCCTTGAAAATAATGTAATATACCTTAAAAAAAAACTTTTTCCTTCAATTTTCTAATAAATTAAATTATTAAAATCTAAAAAGAAAAAAGAAAATTACGATTTCTTTCTATAAATAATTTTTTTTTTTAAATTTTAATCAATAATTTGTTTAAAACTTTTCTATATATTTTTTTTTGTAATAAAATTCCTGGTCAATTAAATTTCATAAATAGTAATTTCAAAAACAAATTTTGTTTTTTCACAAATTCTATTCTTTTTTACTAAAAATTTTCTATGTATACTTCTTTTTAAGTACATGTGTACTCGGAATTAAATTTTTCACATTGGAAAATTGCCAACAAAAAATTTCACAATAATTAATTTTTTTTTGTTTTATTAAATTCTTGTGTAAGTTGAAAGACATAAGTCAACAGCTGGTAAATTATAAACTATATATACTTATATAAGTTTAAGTAATTTTTTTTATTAATTAATTTTTATGTATAGAAAAATACTTAAGTATAAAATAAAATCCTTTAAAAAAATATACACATCATAATAGAGATTTATCGATCCGTTTAAAAATTTCCCGGAATTTTTCATTTTTGCAAGTTTTATTACAATAAAAAAAAATTATAAATGGTATTTCAGATTTACATTAGATTTTTTTTAAAAGTAATATACTTAAAAGTCAATTAATTATTTTATGGAAAATATGAAAATGTATAGTGTAGTTAATTTTTGTGTAATGTACAAAAAATATCGATGGTGTGCTTGGAATGGAACGTATATCTCCAAAAAAATATATCAATTTAGATAAAGATGTCAACCATAAGCTAAGCACACAGTAAATTTAGTAATGATAAATAAATTTATCTTTCAATTTCTATAGAAAATCTAGAAATACGTGCCGCAATCAGCTTATCAATTTTTTTGGAAGCGAAAAATTTCATCTATAATTCTGATTTAATGGAACATTTGATATTAATAGAACAAATTGATATAAAATTCAATAAGAGGTAAATTATCACAAACTATGGGAACTGAGCATTAAGAGAATTTTGTTATTCAGAAAAATCAACATTTTAATCCTCCAAAATGTTAATTCTTTCAACAAATAAACAAATTTCGTAATTTAAAAATATATTGTACATATAAGTACTTTAATTTTTAGTTTTTTCATCCTACTGGAAAACTAAACAAAAAATGACTTACATCCAATTCAACATTCATATCCTTTATTACACAAATATATATAACAAAAAATTAGCGTTTATCCTTAAATGTGTCTAATGTAGATAAAACACACAAAATACAATATATACTTACTCGTATATTTTATGTATGTATATGTTACATAGAGAAAAGTATTTATGATTATGTTATGTTACTACTATACGAGCAAAAACTGTTCATAAAATATTAAATAACAAAAGCCATAGTCAAGTTTTGTGACCTAAATTTTAAAGATTTAGAAATTTTTAAGGATTAAATAGAAAAAAAGGATTTTCAAATGTTTTTAATATTAAATGTTTTTATATTTAAAAACACAAATTGCAGAGTGAAATAAATTTGTGTGAAGAAAAAACTTTTATACTTATATTGTGAATTTTGAGCTTTGTTGTTATTTTTGAAGAAGAAATTCTGTGCAATTTTTTGTTTGCCAAGAGTTTTTTGTACCCGAAATGAAAATTCCTTTGAAGACAGAGCATTTTGTTTTCTTCTTTTAAATTACTATTAGTAGTTTTTCTATTATTTAGGTATATATAATAATATTACTATTATAGAATATATATACTTATTCCAAAAAAATTAGAAACACAGAACTTTGACCTAAATTTTAGAATTTAATTTAAAAAAAAAATTACAGTCAATTTTATAGTCGAATAGGAAATTTATGTAATTTTAAACTTAGTATAGTATTATATTATACTCGATAAAAAGTGAACATACGGTTTAGTGAAAATTCCAGTAGAGTAAACATATAATTCTTTTACATTAGCTATTTCCAAGCTCAAAACAGTAAACAAAATTTAAAATTATGAGCCGTCTATAATATACATACATACTTAAATGTATTATTTACAATTTCTATAAATAATTTTTTGGTCCATTTTATAAATAATTTTAGTAATAAAAACTAAGAAATATTAAACGGAGATGTTAAATAATGCATTATTCTAGTATGATTAGAGTAATTGTACAATTTAATCAGAACAATTTCGTTTAAAAATTATTTTTACTCCAAAATTTTAATTCTAAATTAACTACACTGAGATTCACTATATAATATTCCTGAAGTATAATAAGTATATATGAAAATTTGCATTAATTTACTATACATTACAGCAATGGAGGAGATTTTATAATTCCAGTAATGGAGTATGCTTGTATCTCTTTCATTACAGTAATGGAGGAGTCGAAATAATTCAATTACAATAATTACAATATATAAGTAAGTATAGTTATAAAAATGAAGCACAGTGTGCTTCATCGAAATACGAAATACTTCTTCGGTTCTTCTAAGTAATTAATCGAATTACAAATAATGTTTTCCATTAGGTACTAATTTATTTTAAAAATATCAATTAAAATTATAACCCAAATTAGTCAGTGTAAAATTTTCATTAAAATTTTAAAGTACAAATAGAAGAAAGTAATGCAATTTTCGAATTACTTGAATGATTTCAATCAATAATATAAATTAACAAAGTAACAACTCTTCTCTAATAATCCAATTTTTAATAGCCATAACCAAAAATTACTACATTAAGTATAATTATATTTCTTTCATTTATAGTGTAAACATTTAACTAAAAATATTTTTTTATGAATGGACATTAATCACCCACCCATTAAATAATAATGGTTTTGGGTTTAAATATTTTCACATAGTCAATAAAAATTATTTTATTAGCTTACTAAAAATAGAAAAAATTTACGCTTTGAAAAAGGCAAAATAATTAAGAAATTTAAATAATTTTATTTTTTTGTTAATTTCTTGAAATTTCCACAACAAATCAAAAAGTTTTCCGTATTAGATTCAAACGGCGTACATCTAGTAACCGTTTTCAAGAAAGGATACATTAAATTTATATAAATTTAGCAAAAGTTTAATCTAACTTTAATTTCTTTTACCAAAATTTATAAATTAAAAAATTAAAAACAAATTTTTATGATTTTTATTTCGCTAAAATATAAATTATTAGATTATATTTTTCTACCCAGCAACAAAATTAAACTTTTTTAGCTTTTAAGAATATAATTTAAGACTGTAAACATTAAACAATTTTTTTTTTGCATAAAATCTTGAAAGGTTTACGCTTTTTGATGTTGTTCTTTATGTTGAGAGAATTAGAGAAAGATAAAATATTTAATTTTATTTTATAATATAAATTTCTGGCTTTTTTTTTGGAAAGATTTTTTTCATTTTATAAATGTTCTTTCTAAAATTAATTATCTTTGACCCATTTTCCATTTTGTTTATTTTTTGGTCTGATTGTACGCCTGTTTTTTTTTTTTTGTTTTTTCAAACTTATTTAGTATTAAAATTCTTTGTTAGTTTAGGATTTGTATAATTTGTTTTTGCCAAAATTTCAACTAAACCTTTCCTTTCTAAATTTAATATCCGGCATTATGAATATTAGTTTCTAGAATTTTGTTTACGTTTTCTATAATTAATGAATTGTAATATATTTGAAACTTGTTTTGTAAGAAGTTAAGGTTTTCAGTTACATAATTGAATTTAAATTATTTCGTTTTTGGAATAAAATACAAATTTTTAATTGGAATTACTATTACTTTTTAATGTGAAAAGTTTAGTACACAAAAAAAAACCAATTGGTTTTGGGGGTCGAAAAAAAAACTAAGGGAGTCCAAAACAACAGAAAATTTGATTTCAGTGTACAAAAAGACTTGGGCATCGATGTGAAAGGGCTTGTCGATAATCGTAGCTGAATTATTATAACTTTGTGGAGGTTAAGATACAGAGTCTTTGATAAAAAAAATAATGTCTTGGACACTTGAAACTTTTTAATTGGACTTCATAAAAATATGGACCGGAATAAATCCAATATACACCACATTAATTTCGAACAAATGAAATAAATATTCATCAAATATGTATACCTCTATGCGATTTTACTTATAATAAATTTAGCAAATTGAATTAATCTAAAATTAAGCAAGGAAGAATAAGGAATTAAAATATTACTCCTATAAATTTAATTAATTTTATATTTATTGACAAAAATGTTAAAATTAACTGTATATACGACATACAAAATTAATTTTAGAGAATTTGGAAAGTTTCATATCCCTGGTGTTCATATCAATATTGCGACTGTTATAACATGCTATCATACATACATATGTATTTATGATTCAGTAAATTAAAACATTAATACCCAATGGAATAGTCCTTGCTAAAATTATAAGTGCCGCAAAAACGAATTATTTTCCACACACAAAAAAAAAAAGAAATTCAGTAAAAACAAAAAATATTAAAAATAATAATTTTCTGTTTGTGATGCGTCGTTTTTCACAACGTAATAGTAAAGGAAAAATTTTCGATAGAAAGCAAAAAAAAATTTCTCTTTCCTTTCTATTTCTTATACGTTTTAAAAAATAAACAAAATTTTTTTAATTTAATTTTTACATTTTCCTGTTTTTTAGAACCATGTACTCACATATTTTCACCAAACCAACCATAACCAACAACAACCAAAAATCGAACCCCTCTTTAACCGACTAGACAAAATGATAAGCGAAAACATTTTTTTTTTACCAGACAAACTGACTCCAACTACAAAAAGAAACCCCAATATGACATTTATATAAAAAAAAATATACTGAAAATTTAGCTACAAAGCTTTAACTGGCAAAAAGTAAAAGTTTATTACCTTGAAATCAATTAAATTTTTAATTATTTCTAAATAGATAAAACTTACCTTTCCAAAAAAAAAAATGTAGTGTTTTTTTTCTGTGTTTCTAGATCAAAGCTAATAATTTCAATTAGGTTGTAAAATATCCACAGTAAAAAAAATTTTAATATTTTCTTGAACCAAAAATTAATTAATTTTCCACTTTTCAATCAAAATATTTCCTTATTATTTATTTTATTTATAAATCAATTTTTTCACACTACGAAAAAAATAATGCAGAACTTAGGTATATGCACTTTTTTTGTATTTAATCAATTATTTTGTAATCAAAATTCACCTAATTTTTTCTTCTTTTTTTTTTTAGGGGAAAAATTTCATAACAAAAAATATGTAATTTAATTTTCTTCTTTGTTGGTTTAAGCACATTTGCAATAAATTTCTGGTAAGACTAAATTCGAAAAACCTTTTTTTTTACTAGTTTAACACCTTAATTTTCTAAAATACAATAATTTTCTTTATATATTATAAAATCACAAAATCAAATACTTTTAAAACCGTCACAAAATATTATAAAATATTTATAATAATTAAAATCACAATAAATTTATTTTTAAGAGTTTTGAAAAAAAATATTTTTGGTTTGGGTATTATAACAAATCAAACATGTTTGATTTTCACGAACCAACAATATATATGCTCTGCTCAGCTGTTAAAGAGTTTGCGCTTAAACACTTTGTGTATATTGTGAAAATTTATATACACAAAAAAAAAAAAAATATATATTATTATAAAAAATGAAGTAATATTGAAATAAAAATTAAACCAGAAATCAGATTTTTCTTTAATTTTATGTTTTTAAATATTTTTTTAATATAACACATAAAAAAAAAAAACTAAAAATAAAATTAGTTTGATACTAAATTTAGAATTTTCATATATACATATATATTTGAATAGAAAAACACTTTAATTTATTAAATAATTATCCAATTTTTTAAGTATCAATCACTAAATTATTATTTTTTTTTTTCAAATTATATTTTTATCATTTAATTTTTTATATTTCCCCAGATCTTTTTTTACTTTTACCACTGAAAGTAGAAAACGATATACACGAGCGAATTATACAAAAAAAAAAAGACCAGCTGATTACATGGACACAAACTCTTCGACTGAGAATTTGTTTTTTCTGTTTTCTACGAATAAAACTTAAAAAAAAAATAAAATGAATCTATCAGATAAATAACTTTTGCAACATAAATGTATCTGATAGACAAATTTGAATTTGTGTGTGTTTTTTTGTTTATTTACAAAACAAACAAAACAAAATGTAGAAAATTTTCATAGAACATAGTTTTTTGTTTTGGGGGGGTGATGATGATTACTACTATAGTCTAACACTCTACAACGCTCTCTACGAAATATAAATTTTAATGTAATGTAGATAGCAATAAAATATAATGTTGATATGATTTATATTGGCGTCAACAAAAGTTGCTTAACGATTGTTGATTTTTAGTAGCAAACAATAATAAATATTATTTTTTTATTAATTTTTTTTTATAAAATTTCCTTTGTTTGGATATTGTGCAATAAAAATAATGTTGCTGTAAATATTTCTTATGGCAACATTGTTTTTATTTCAAATAATATTCATTTGTGTATAGAAGTAATTATTGAATTTACGTAAAAATGTCGTATGATAATGATAGAAAAAAATGATATTATGACGATGTATGAAAAAACTAGTAATTTTTCAAATAATGAACTTTAATTTTTATGGAATAATAATAATAATTCATTGACTCAAAGTTCATATTGAACAATTAAGAAAACTTTTGTTGAATAAAATGTTTTAACAAAATATTTGTTTGTTTGTCTATTTCTCTGTCATAATTTCTACACAATTTCGAATTGGAGGCAAGAGTATCTTCCAGTCGGACTAAAATCCTCTGTTTATTGGAACTGGGAGTCATTTGAATTTTAACGTAATTAATAAGTATATAATTATGTGGAAATCGTTTATTGTTTGTCAAAGTATCTAAACCTTAAATGCTTTGGATAGGTAAATTTAATTAACAGCATATTAAAATTTATACTTTATAACCTTCTAACACACTTTTGACACACTTAGTTTTTTTTGTTTAAATACATAATTAAAAAGTTTACAATTAAAATGTAAATTTTATAATTATTTATTTAGTATCTGTAATTTTTATTACTGTTGTTCACTATCTTTATGATATACAAGTAACTTTTATAATTAAATAAATAAATAATGCTACTTAATATATTCTTTTAAAATGTATGTAAATGTTTTAAGTAGGTACAAATGAATATAAATACATATAAAACCTAATACAACAAAATAAACTATGTAAAGTTCAAAAAAATTATGAGAATTATTAGTCATAATCATAAAATTTATCCAATATTAAATTTCAGTACGTTTGTACTCGGTTTTAAGTACACATGCACTAATAAAAGATCAAACAATCAAATTGTTAATAAAAAAATTTAAGAACCAGTTATGCAGAATTATATACTTCTTGCTTTTCTATCTTCCACCTTATTGTATCAGCTGGTCTAAAAAAAAAACATTATGTTCTAAGAAAAAAAAAACCATATATAGTGAAAGTATAGAACAAAGTTTTAAGCAGTTAGATTGGCAAGAATAAAAATTACGACTTATATCTATGTATATGCAGGTAAATCTTATGTTAAATAGGAAATTATCTTTTTTTCGACCTGATTTATATAATGGGATTAATATTGAAAGATCCCCAATTCTAATTAACTTAATCATTATATATTTTTCTTGAAAATTACTTGCCAGGTGCATAAAATTCAGTGTTATTGACGCACCTTAAAAAAAATATATATTTTGTTTTTGGTTCAATCTTGAAACTATACAAAAGAAGTAACAAATTTTATTTGTATAGATACAATTTTTTCTACTATAACTTTTACAATACTTCAATGACGAGATTGAAATTTACTTAAAAAATGAAAAAAATATATTTTTTGTTAGTATTATTTGTGCGAATTTGAGAACGTGACAATTTAAATTGATATTTTTATAAAAATTTAATTTATATATTTTTATTTGAAAAATACCAAAACTCAGATCGTCGTTTATGATAACGAATTAAATATTCGAATTAATTAGGATTTTTTTTTGTTTATGAAAGTTTTAATTATAATTTACTGAGTCAATTTTTTGTTCATATGATTAACCAAATATTTACAATTTTGTTATAACGAAATGAGAAATTAATTAGGATTTTTTTAAAGGCAGACACATATGTTCCAGTGGACCTGGAGAGGTATACCAGTGCAAATCAAATCGATTTTCTATACTTCTCCGGTCGCATTTACAGGTCCTTTTTTATAGAAAGTTTTTAGTATCCTCTTTTAGTAACAAAATGTATTTTTCTGTAATTTCTAATAATTTTTTCAGTTTCTACAGTCCCTAAGGTAGATATCAATTGGTAGTTTAATATTATTTTGTATACTTTTGATTTTATCTATTAATATCCTTTATAAACCCACGGCACACTATTTCCATCATGAGACATGAATAATTGGAATTATTATAGTATAAACAAATTATGTCTCATTTTGTATAATCGTGTGCATTGGATATATGTAATGTATATAAATTTATAGTTTAATAACATTTCGACTATCAAAGAAAATCATTAATGACCTAGAAGAGAGTTCCAATTAGCCAAAAATAATTTATTATACTAAAAATTTATTAATAAATTAATTATTAACTATAATTACTTCCAATTTGAAAACACATTTATTTCAGTATTTTTTACAATAATGTTAAATGATTTGCGAAAAACATTAAATAAAATATGTAAAACGTTAAACTTAGCCCATTAATAATTATTTTCAAATAAAATTTAGTCATTAATTTTAATTTTTCTATATTTTCTCTCTATTTACTAATACGAAAATGATTTATGAAGTGATAACTTGTTTTAAGCTTAATTTTTAAATCACTTGATTTCATTTCAAAGCTTCTCTTTTAAAGTTTTATTAACCAGTTTCAGTTAATATATTAATTTTTAGGTAAGAATAGAAAATGATTGGAAAATAATTTTAAATCTGTTGATGGTTGATGGTAATTTTAAGAAGTTTAAAAACCTGTCTTAAATTTAATAAAATTAATTGATTGTTCAAATAAGTTAAATTTGAAATGAAAGTTCAGTTTCTATAATAATAATAATCTAAAAGGAAATATAATATTAGCCATTAATAAAATATAATTACCTTATTGTAACTTATACATATTTCAAGTCAGTTTAAACTGACAAGCAAATTATTAGCTTGTGAAGTAGCTTTCGTTTTATAAAATATTGATAAGAAAATATTAACTTTCGACTTTACTTCCGTTGAATATTATTATAATTTAATGTTTACTAAAGGCATTAAAGGAAAACGTTTTTTCAAACGTGTTGTGCTCAAATATGTATAATGTATACATATAGTATAAAATATAAAAATTAATTTTATCTTAATTATTGAATAATCTACATTCAAGTCATGGTAACAAAATGGTTACTCATATATGAGAGTTATCTTTAAACGCTTAATCATAATACGGAATGCCATTTATGAATCATTAAAAACATAACCAAAAATCATATAGAAATCAATTACTTATAGTAGCAATCAATCCAAGATGCAAGCGGTTAATCCGCTAGTTTCAAAAAATTAATTTATATATTTATTTTACTAAACATATTTAGTAAAATCTAAAATACTAACAATGGAATCAGTAAAATCAATAAAAATTCATATATTACTTTGACAAGCTTTTTTAGTTACAAAGTGTTAAATTACTGATTATACTTTATTTGACAAAACTTGACCTCAACACTTTTTTTTTTCAAAAGTGTGCTTGTTTCAGTTACATTAATTTTACAAGCAAAATGAGATATCGTTACAAAACATAATATAAACATAAACAAAGAAAATTTAATGTACATTTAATACAAACATGATTCATTTGATTATATAAAAAAAAATGAAATTTGAACCATTATTAAAACAAAGTAAACACAATAAACAAAGCTTAAAATAATGTTCTGAATTTTATTTTTCGATAATTGAGTTAAATTATTTAACTTACATAAATATATAAATTTAACGATATAAAAACCAGAGCTGGGTTTTTAGAATTTTTTAAATCAATTTTTCAAAGTCGAGTAGAATTTATAGTGAAAGATTTTCGCCAACAATTAAAATTATTATGGAATATTTTCATTAATTGATTTTCAAATTGGTTTCATGGTATTTGAGATCTTATTTCGGAATGAATTTTGTCGAAATTGTTGGACATTTTTGACCATTTGAATCAGTTTTAACTATAATCAGAACGAATATAACATTTTATTCGAATTCCTAGTGACACATCGTTGAAATTCTGTCTTTAGTAGCGAGGAAGAAAGTTCGGTCATTATCGAAATTGAACTCTCTTAAATTAAAGATTTCATTTGGGGCTGAAAATTATACTGAAATTAACCCGTTTATGTTTATTTGATTACTTTACATTTTTTATTTATTATTTATAAAAAAAACTTTACAGTTAAAATCATATCTTTTTTCCGCTAAAATAAATAAAAATATAAACATTCTACAGATATTACAATCAGTAGAAGGCAACAAATTTTAAGTACATTTGTACTGAAGAATTACCGATTATTTTATTATTTTATTTGTCTTGATTATAGGTAAAAAAATTCAATCACAATAAATTGGAAAATCTTTATAGGAAATTATATTATTTGCAATTGATTTTAATTGAAAACAATTAAAATTCTGAATTTTCTGGAAGGACGAATTAAACTAAGATCTCTATTAATCCATTTTTAATTAAAGAAGCTATTTTTGGTTCTAATTAAAATGTTAATTAAAATGTTAATTAGAGTTAAATAAATCGGTTTACGTTACAGGAAAAGAATGTAATATAAGTCTAAATTGTTTTAATTACAACTTCCTTATTTTTATATCAAGTAAAATTTTTCAATAAAATTTCGTAATTAAATAGCAATAAAATTATTAAACTATTTTTCGAATTAAATGGAAAATTAAAAATTGTTGACAATAATTAATTTTAGATTATTTTTACTAAGTCACTGAATTAAAATAATTGTTTTAAATTGTATATATTTTTAAATATCATAAATTTAATTTTTCATTAATTTTGAGATAACAATTTTATTAATATTAAAATCAATTTTTGAAATAAATTATTAATATTATTTATAAATTTGTCGTAATCGTAATTGATTGCACACTTTTCACATTAATTTTTTTATAATTGAAATTGATGGGATTAAATTAATTATACATGAAATTTGATTAAAGTAAAAGGATTTTTAAATTAATTGACATTAATTGATCGTTTAGTTTCAGTAATGGTCTGGGGAAAAACCTTAACAAAGAAGTTCCATATAATAATAATAATGAAATCTAGGTTTGGTAATATGAATTATTATTATTAATAATAATAATAAATAATGAAAAGTGCGCATTTATAGAGAAAAATAACAAAAAGCCAGACAACAATATCTAAATCTATTATTTTTAATTTAAAATTTTTGTTTATCATTATTTCTACCACCAGACTTTATACTCCTAATATTAGAAATATAAATTTTATGCTATATTTAAAATATAAACCTTATATCAAAGGGCTAATCAAAATTATCAATAAACTAGATTAGAAGGACACGTCACTTCTAACAATAGTCCTCCAGACAATGAAAAGAATGAATCAAATCATTATCTAATTCTATTGGAAAGAATTTATTTATTAATCTATAAATTTTATAATGAAAAACAATACTAATACCAAATAAAAATCATATCAATTTACGTCATTACCAAAAAAAAATAACAAAATTTTTCACCTTGTGCCCAAAATAAAACCTACAGTAAAATTCTAAACAAAAATTTTGATTTTGTTTTGACAATTTTTAAAGAAAAAACATTTAAAAATCAAAAATGCTAATAATAATTTTTATTTATAAATAAATTTAACATTTAACCTTTTCAATCTTCTATTCGTTTTTCATATTGTTGATATTTCCGCGAATAATTAAAGGTAAAAACAAAAAGTATCTACAAATATTATTTTTATCAAACAAAGTAATATTCTTTATTTTTAATGCTAAAAATGGAATTTTCAAATTTTGTTAATTTTCATTTTATAATTAATTGGAAATAGAAAGAAATTCAAATAACAAAAAAAAAGTCCTTTGTGACGGCTGCGGTACACTGAGCAAAAAATGTTTAGAAAATAAATTTTAATTTAATATAAATTTATTATTAGCTCATAATTATTATTCGGTTTGTTATATATTTTATCGGTAATTCCTAATTATAAATTTAAATATTTTTATTATACTATTTTTATTGTCTCGATATTTTGAAACGATTTTATTAAAATAAAGTATATTTTTTAAACAATTTGAACTGATTATCATTATATTATATACTAGTCATAATTTAAAATTTTGTGAAATGAAATTAGAAATTTGAATTACTAAGTAAATTTACTCTAAACAATTGTCAGGACAAATTTTATTTATTTATCTTACATAAAAAGTTCAGGACAGTTAAAAACATGCATAAAAAGTTCAGGACAGTTAAATTTAGATTTGATTGATCAACGAACAGGAAACAGTACTAATTATTTTTTACAGTGCATAAAATTAATATAAAATAATTAGATTATTTAATAATTAAATTAAAAATTTATATAGTTACAAAATGTTCAACATTTTCAAGTTCATAAAATAGACTTTAAATAGATAAGTCAAAACCATTTTTAGGTGAAAGTCCAAGGGAATAATTATTTATCATTAATCATGTATAATTAATATATTATTTAATTGATATTATTATACATATGTATGTAAACTTATAGTAGAATTATATTAATGTACATTTACATATTTAATTTACGTGATCTAAAGAAGGTTTTAATTAAAACAAATTTTATTTATATGACAATATTAATTATTATTTGTATCAATTAATTGTTTAGGAAATATAATAAAGTTTATATTTTTTATTAGAAGTTCAAAAAATTGAAACTAAAAACGTGTGAAATTAATTAGTAAACAAATTTTTGTAATTTATCTACAAATTTGTTATTGCGTTTTTTTTATATATTTTTCTCATATCTTTAAATTACGTCAATTAAGTTAAAAATATAATTATTCCACATTTTGATAAATAAATTATGTATTTCCTATTTAATAGCAAATTTTGTTTAATTTCCTTTAAATTTACACATACCGAAGTAAGCGCCTCAAATTAATTAAATGTAAATTAATATATCAAATTAACTAAATACATAATTAATTTATATTTTAATATTTAAGTGCAATATTTAGCATAAACTATTTAAATAAATTTATCACCTACCTGTTAAAATTTCAATTATCTGCAAACAGGAAAAAATATGGTACTAAAATTAAATCATATTAAAATTTATTAAGCTTAAAATTAATTTGTAAATAAACAACAAACTTTTAATCGGTCTTTGACGCTTGTACTTCTTATTTTTTTAAGTGGCTAAAATAAAATATTTTTCTACATACAAATGAAATTCCGTCAAATAATCTTTGACAATGAAATAAATATTATTTACATATTTATTTGCTTTTTTTCTTATCTAAAATTCAAATTTAATAAACTGATAAGATATTATACTATACTTACTATACAGGAATTAAATGTTTGTATGTACTCTCTGTGATAATGCACAGAAAATGAAAGTGATAAGAATTTTTTTTTGTTATTATTTTTATCATAATAAAAATATTTACAAACACTTTTTTTTTTTTTTTGGTGAAATTCCTCCTTTAAAAATGAAATGTAAATATACCAAAAAAAAAAAAATATTTATATAAATTTTAATTAACATAAAATTTTAAATATTTTATTTTTACTATACTCAAAAAAAAAAAATTAATACTGTGGGGATTCATTTTTCTTTGTAAAAAAACAAACTTTTATTTAATGACTCAGAGAATTTACAATTTAAAATTGGATTTATGAACTTTTATAATAATATTTCCATTTTTATTATTTCGTTTTTGCTTGATTTAAATAAAAATATTTTCGTATATTCTCTTCTTCTGGTGTGTTTTTTTTTTCAGTTCATTCACCATACAAGCATACATTCACATTAAAAACACGAAACTAAAAAAAAAAAGTATCTTATAGATAAATTTACAGTACATTTGTTGTTTATCTGGCAGTAGTTTTAATGTAGCACACAATTCTCCCTAACAAAAAAAAAAACGAAAAATTATGTACATGTAGTGCCTATAATGATGAAAAAAAAAAATACAAATTCACATAGTGAAATTACTAATGTTCCAAAGTACAAAGAACCGAGTACATTTTAGGTGCATATGTACTTGATTGGCGCACGACTAATTTATATAAAAAAATATAAAATTATTATGTTTCCAATTCGAACTGAGTACAAATCACCTCTTTGCCTCGTATACTTCCGTAAAAAAAAACTTTTATCACATCGCAGTTCACTACATAAATATTTTTTTTTTTCACAATTCTAATCAAACATGTATGAAGTAAATGAATATTGTTTGATCGAAATTTTTTTGCTATTCCATACACATTTTTTTTTTATATCTACGATGACGACGTATCTTTAATTCTCCTACCTAGTATTACAACATCAATAACGAATAATGTTACGTACATTTTCTGTTTTGTGCTATTTTATTAAATGAGTTGGTTTTTTTTTTGGTACCCACGAAACAGCTGATTTTTTAAAAGGTATTTTAGTAGCATGGTTCTTTTTTGTGTGTGGGTAATTTGTGCGCAGGTTTTAAACCATAAACAAAAGTTTGGAGTAACAAAAATGGAAAATTATTGAAAGATTAATTAAATTTGGACTGGACTAAAGAATTATTGTCTTAATTTAATATCATTTTGAGTATAGTAACGAAATTAAAAATAATTACATATGTGTAAAGATTGAAGTTTCAACAAAAATAAAGAAGTTTATATTAAACAAAGAGATTTTTGTTAATAGTTAAGATTTAAATGTATAGCAATAAAATGATGTTGTGCAACATTGGAATAATAGTAAACTTTTTTAAACATGTTAACAGAAACATTATTTTAGGGATAATGTCCAGCAACATTTAAATTTTTTTAATATTGTTGAAATTCGGTTTGGGCATTTGCTTAATGATATGTGTTAGTTACGCGTTTAACATGTAGATATCGCTAATTTTAAGCATTTTTATTTGAGATAAACGAAGAAATTACGGAAAATGAAAATGGGTAGATTTTGATATAGCGAATGATCTAAAATTTTCTTGGTATGCCAATCGCGAGCTAGATTAGTTTAATTTTTAATTACGTATACTACATCAAAATGCAGGTATTTTAATTACCTTTAAATAAAGTCCATACACAGTTGGCTTCTAGCCACAACATTCATAGAAATGTAGTATTTTTCTATCAATGATAAAAGTAAGTATTAGTTGAGTATGGCTATACTCATTACCAGTTATACGTATAATACATCAAAATGTAGGTATTTTAATTACCTTTAATTCAATACAGTATACGTGCCTATTCGAAACCTGTAGTCCATACCCAGTTGGCTGTACGTATTTTACATCAAAATGTAGGTATTTTTTTTCAAATAATTTTAATTTTTAATTCTAGTAGTTATGTCATTCTGTAAATTTTTCCTAAATGTATGCAATTTTCTTGCCAGTAAACAGTGTTAAGGGTAAAATTTGAGTTGGGGTTGAATTTTGGACATTTTTTGATGCCCTTCGAGAGTCTTTAATTAGTCCAAAATTATAGGGTATTTCAAATTAATGTACTATAGATATT
Source organism: Empis stercorea (assembly GCA_949752835.1). Lineage (NCBI taxonomy): Eukaryota > Metazoa > Arthropoda > Insecta > Diptera > Empididae > Empis > Empis stercorea. The sequence continues at coordinate 48,005,593 of OX457089.1, forward strand.
TATATGGTGGGATTTGTGGAAATTTTCCCCATTTAATTTCCCTAAAATCAATTTTCCTGAAACGATTTCACTATGACAATTTGCTCTACTATGTAACAGTTTCAAATAACAATTAAAGAAAATTTGTACTGACTTATGAGGCTCAGAACACATACATAATTTTAATTTATCCAGTTTTAGTTTTTAGTTTATTAGTTCTTTTTATTATTCTTAAAATAATTTAAAATATTTTCAAATTAACTTTACATCATACAATCAAAAATTGATATTTTAATTTTTACTTAAATATTCACAACAAACAAAAACTAAATTTAATAAAATCTCTTTAAAAATTTCAATTTAAATTTCAAAAAAAAAAAAAAATTACAATTAATATTTTTTTTAATTGCACAATTTCACTTAAATCGTATATATCTATAATTTAGTTTCCCAATACAACAAATATGCGTATGTAATAATTTCTATGTTTCAAGTTTTTCATTATTTGGTTTTAAATTCTGAAAACAGCTACGTTTAACATAAAAAAATACACTGATGGCAGTTATTAAAAATATTAATGCAACTGTAGAACCAATAGCTACAGCTCTCATTTTTCTATGTGCTGGTACTTCAATAATAACTTCATTACCACCAATTTCCTCACCATTTATACCAACACTAAATACTTGAATTCGATAAATTTCATCATCTTTTAGATGTCGTATAAAATAATGTGTATCAAATGTTTCACCTTGGCCATGTAATAAATGTTCTGGTTCTTGCCACCATTTTACTGTATATGATTTAATTTGTTCAAAACCATTTTGTGGATTTTTCCAATATAATATATGTCCATCTGATTTTTGTTGTATTGTTAAATTAATTGGTGGTCCAATTTCTATATTAGCACTAGCTAATAAATCTTGAATTGATTCATTATTTTCATTTATGTGTTCATTAGATGAAGCTACAAATGAAATAATACGTTAGCATTATATAAAAATATTTCCATTAATTATCATTTTTTTTTAACTTACATTTTGTTGAATATTCAAGTAATTGACTAAATGTTCCTTCACCATTTTGATCCTGACTTAATACCATAAATTCATATTTTCGTCCTGGTAATAAATTTGATATTGTTGATTCTGTTATTGTTTGTGATGCAATACGTGTTGTTTGCCATTCAGCAACACCAATTAAACGATACCAAACTGTATATTCTAAAGATGGTCGCATGTAACCTATATATAATTGAAAATTATTGAATCACGTTTATTATTTACCAAAAACTCATTATAAAATCCAAATAATTATCTATATTTACTTTACTATAAATAATTTTATTGCATAATAATTTAATGCATTTTCTCTCTAATCATTAATTTTAGTGGTTTTCGAAAAAATTTCTAATTTACACTATATAATATTTTTGTTGCATACCTAATGAATTATTTATAAAATAAATTGTCGACTCAAAAATAAAATATAAATAACTAATAAACCATTATTATTTCTCCTATTCTCAAAAATATTTTAATTTATAATTAAAATATATACTATAACTAAAAATTTAATATCTATTTGGGCCATCTTTAATCATAATAAATTAACAAAAATTTGAATATGTAAAGTTAATAACATAAATTCATAAATAATTATAAACCAACATAATTACAAATAGAATATAGTTATAACATTTTTTCACCTGGTTGCCAGCGTATTGTTATCTGTGTATCAGTACTATTTGCTGTTAAATTATATGGTGGACGTGGTGATATATTTTCAATCATTAATTCAGTATCTGCTGTAATAGTTGCTGCTTCATTAGTAACTGAACATTCATAAATACCACGATCTGCTTCAGTAATCATTTCAATTGTTAAATTACCACCCTCTTGAATAAAACGACCTTTTGGTAATGGTGTACCATCTTTCTATAATTTTATTTTTTTTATGGTATATATAGAAAATTATATTATGTAATGTTATTTTTGTAACGATTTAAAATTAATGTAAAATTTTAACTATATAAATAAGCAACAAAAAAATAAACATTTATAATATTTAATTTTATATTTAAAAGGTAAATTTGAGGTTTTTCTAGAATTATATATGTATATATGTATGTACTATAAATTATTTGCTATTTTATATATTATTTTAGGTCATTATTAATTTTGATCACGTTGCAATATTCTGGTGTTAATTTATCATAATTTTGTTATGGTATTCAATTTGAATTTATTATTTTTTGTATAAAGCAAAAACTTTTGATCGATATTATATTTCTTATAGACTATGAATAAAATATAGTTTTGATTAGTTTTCTATCAGTAATTTTGTATATATTTTATTACTGGAATATTAAAATTTATATTTTGAAAATTATAGAAATTAAATTTTGATATTTCTCATATTGGTTTGAGTAATTCTGCCCATTGGGAAAAGTTAATGTCCATTTAAAATTTTGATATTTAAAATGATAATCTTTCATTTTGTTCTTGTAAAAAAAAACAAGAACCAAAATTAAAGATTGTTCTTGTATTATTATACAAGAAAATTTTTGGGCAGTTTTTTTTCCACAATGCAATTTAAATTCATCATGTTACTCATATAATGCATAGACATATTATATTTTTAAATTATATAGCATATTTTTACTAATTTGTTCAATTTATGTGTTATTAATATTTTTCCGCCAAACTATCAACAATATTTTGTAGTCCACAAACATGATTGCTTTAAAAAAAAATTACCAAAAAATAACCCAAAAATAATAATAATTTCCGTAAAACCATAAATAATCAATTTTATTCTACATACCGCAGTAAATAAATAAACCTCAGAACTAAAAAAAAACTAGATATAAAATATATTAATTTAAAATAAAAACTAACTCGATTCCATGAAATTCTTGGTCGATGAGTTGCATCTCTGTCAATTGCATCACATGACATTCGTATTGTATCGCCTAATTTATGAATATAAATTGGTTTTGGTTGTACTGTAAAAACTGGTGGTCTTTGGACAATAACATGTATTATTGGTGATGGTCCATCACTACCTAATTCATTATATGGTGTACATGTATAGGCACCATCAAAACTTTCATCAACTTTTTTAAAATATAAACTACCATTATTTTGTTTATAATAAACACCCTAAAAATATTTATAAATTGGAAATTAATACAAAATATAATAGATATATGTATATTTTCCAAATCCTTACTGGCACATTATGTGAATCAAATAATAAACCATCTTTTTCCCATCTCATAGTCTTTAATGGTGGATTTGAACGAAAATGACAATCTAATGTTGCTGGTTGACCATATGGTAAAAATATTTCTGGTGCTGAATAAATCACTTTTGCTTTATCTAAAATTATATTTTAAAATAATAATTTCCTTTTTATTTAAAGCAAAATAAATTTCAATTTTCATATATACACATATTTACATTGAATATTTAGAAAAGCTCTTGCAGTTTGTACTTCCTCTTCAGTATTACGTATATTACATTCATATTCACCTAAATCACTCATCATTGTTGGATCAATACTTAAACTACCATCTGGTCCCATATGTGAACGACGTTTTATATCTGGTAAATCTTCAAGTGGTTCACCATCTTTATACCATGTTACAATTGAATTATCTGGATGTTTCATAGCACAATGAAAAAATGCTGTTTGTCCTTCCATAATTGTTTGATTGATTGGGGGAATTTTTATCAATGAACCACCTAAAAATATATAGGTACATATTGTATAATTTTATTTTTTTTTTATATATGAAAAGTTTCATTGATTTTTATAAACCTTCAACTGTAAAATGATACCATGTTCCATTATTACGTGTACTTGGTGCACGATTTGGAAATATTACTTGACAATGATAACGTCCTTGATCTGATTCACGTATTGATGTTAAATTAATAGATGCTTTACCAAATTCATCATTATTATCAACCAAACTTATACGTCCAGTATAAAAATCATTTGATGCTATTTCAGCATCATACCATGTGAAAATTCTTTTGCCCTGCAAAATTTTATATGTGAAATTATAAACTTTTTTTTTATCAAAGAATGATTCAGATTTAAAATTAAAAGTCTTTTACTAATAATTTTATCCTTAAATTGTACCAAGCCAATTTAATTAATTAATTACTCATTCTGCTTTAATTTTTCACTTTGGCTTTACAATTAATCAATTTTCCACAAATTTCATTAAATTTCGAAACATGTATGTACTTAATTGGTTTGATAAAATTTATAGTAAAAAAAAAATCAATGTTCATCGAAAATAAAATTAAATTATAATGATTTTTCTATGATATCACGATGGATAGGCGCACATGTTATTATTACCCCACAAAAATTCCGGAAAATATTTCAGTCAAAAATAAAAAATATTGAGGTAGGATTATTAAATGGTGTTGGAAAGTGTGTTTCACTTAAAGGGTGTGCGAGATAGTTCAAACTATCGCAATTTATCATAAAAGTGACTACATTTTGTTTTTATTTAACGCATCGGAAGCTTAATTGAAATTAAAGGCTCGTCTCTCTGCTGTATTATACGGAGTATTTATTGTATATAATTCAATTGCGTTTCATTTTTTAATCGAATAGCATTTTTTTTTTGTGTTATTGAAAAAGCAAAGATACAAAATAATATAGCATCACCATATTCAGAGTTCAGTGAATTTGAACAAAAGTGATATACATATGTATAAAATACAATTCAATAATTAGTTCATCAGAATATTCTTTATTTGGATGCTGATGTTACTTTGACCCAATTTTTGTATGTTTTTTAATACGAAAAATTTGTACATAATGATGAAGTGAATTTTTAAAATGGAAAATTTTCCATACCTTTTCAGTTTTTTAAATAATATTTTAATTAATTTTGTATTAATGTACAAGAATTTTTAGTTAAAGTTTCTATATAAACATCATGAATTTTAGTAAAAAAAAAATTTTGGCGTAAAACATCGACATTCTTCAATATAGGTGAATTTTGTGTCGGGGAATTTTAATTATAAAAAGAATATCCAAACCAATTTCAAATATCTTTAAATTTGTCCAATTTATATAAAAAAAACCTGAAAAAAAGTCTGCAAAGAGAGAGTCCCCTTCTGAGTGTGCCAATGTACTATAATTCAATAAAAAACCATATAGTTTCGGAAAGTAGAGATTTCAATCTTTAATTTCGAATATAGTACATATATATCGGACAAAGATTTCTATATTTTTAAGTCACATGAAAAAAGAGTTCTTGGGAAGATAAAAAACAATATTATTCTAAGGTTTTTTGCTATAACTTGGGCAAATTAAAAAGTGTTTTCAATTCTGTATGCATAATTTTCTTATAAATAAAATTCCCCATCGATTAGACACCAAATTCACAATTGGTATTTATAATAATCTTCCACAAACTTAAATATTTATAGTAATAATATTCCATTAACCATATTTGAAAATAAAAATGATTCATTTGCCAATTGAAATATTAATTTATACGAAATTGTAAAATATTAATTAATTAAATAAAAATAAATTTGTCCAGATAATTTTCATTTCTTTGATGTGCATTAATAATAATTATAATGAACCATAAAATAATAATTATATTTTTATCCTTACATTTGCATTTCAACTGTTGGACATTAAAAATAACTTGCTAAATACTATACATATTTACTAACCATTATGCTATTAATTGTCTCAGTGTTCATGAATAAAAAATAACACACGTCTTTTATGCTTAAATTCTGTGTATATGTATATATATATAAAAACAACATGAAAAACATATAAACACAGAAAATTGAATGAAAAATTATGCTCTTGAATAAAATCATTTTATAATAAAAAAATAAAATGTAATACAATTTATTTTACAAAACGGAAAAGACCTAAACATATTATAAAGACAATAATGCACATCATATTCATAATAGGTTAAATAGCTAATTTATTATATAATGTAGTTCTAATTTAAAAATAGATGCAATCACTGATAATCATGCAGTAGCAAAATATAGAAGAAAAAAAAATGCTTTAAATGAAGTGACATTTTAAATGGGAAAGTAAATATGCATAAATAATTGTAGGTGGTGGTAAGAAAAGTTTATTAAATAAGTTATATAACAAATTTGATTTATTTGTATAGTGGAAAGAAATTGTATTTTTTTTTAAATAATTAGGTAAAATATAAAATTTAAGGATACTTCCTGCAACTAAGTATTAACTTGTTTAACTGACTTGATTGTCAATATGTTGTTAATATAATATGTATATTGAGTTGTGAAGTAAATTTTAAGAATACTTAGCGTCTATCCAATATATAACTATTCTGAAATTGATTGAAGTTATGAAAAATAATTTAAATGATAATGATTTCGAAATTTATCAGACGTCCTTTCGAGAATGACGGACGCAAAATAATACGATGAAAATGGTGAATAATCTATGATAAATTTTTCCATTTTGTGTTTTATCTACAATAATGGAGCCTAAAAGTAAATTTGAGACTTTAAAACTACACAATAGCCTAGAAATTTATTGAAAATACTATAAAACTATAAATTAAGAATTTGATTATTTGGTACCCCAGTTTGTCTGAGATTGACAGACTTCAAATGGTCACTAAAACGAAACTAGTTTATTACAATATTGATATTAAAATACATGGCCGATTAACATTTTAATGATTAAAGATTGTATTTGTAGCCTTTACTTGGTATGTAGATTAATTGGAAACTAAACAAAACCGTCTAAGCTTTATTTTATAGTCAACAAAAATTCTACAAGAATATTTCATTTATTTTTTTTTACATTTTATATGATTTCATTAAGGTAAAATTTATTTTATAAAAAAAAAAATATTATTGTCTGTGTAATTTCTATATAATTTATTCACACAAATATTTACAGTGTGACCGACCCAAGGGGGTAGAAAAAAAAAATTGTCTGACCCCCTACTATTTTATTCATTCTATATCTAAATTATCCAAATACAGGATGAAAGCTGACTAGGTAGACCTTCAAAATTATATTAGACAAGGTTAACATACATAAATAAATAATGTGAATGTTATAATTGTAAATTTAGTAAATCTATTATTATTATTTATTATGTTTTGTAATGATTGTCATATTATTTTTAATTAAAATATCTAAATTTAACAAAAATTTTAATCAACATTAAACTTTTTTTTTTTTGGACAACTATTGAAATTTTCATATAGTTTCCTGTTTTTAATTATAAAACATTATTTTTATAGTTTAAAAGAAGAAGATACTTTACTATAAAAAAATTTATAGTTAAACTGAAATTAAATTATAAATAAAATATGACTAAATATCTTCATTAATATCAAATATCGAGCAAGGTCAAACTATTTAATTATATAGATCATACAAATATAATTTATATTTTAACTCTTAAATTTTGTTGAGAAAATTTCAAATTTTTTGTTCGGTATTTTTGTTAGAATGATAACGAGTAGAGTTGACATTGATCTGGTTAAGATAAATTAATAATGTGTATGTATGAGACACTATACTATACAGTCCATTTATTTATAATTAAAATATTCATACATCATTTCAATTCAAATATTATCATAAGGACTCTTTTTTCATGTTGGTTAAAAATATAGAAATCTTAGTCTGATATTTATGTTTTTATACACGAAACTAAAGATTGAAATTTCCATTTTCAGATATAATTTATTATATTTGTATATATAAAGATTTATTAAGCAATTTCAATAATATTTAGATTGATTTTAACATTATTTAAAAATAAAACTGAAATTAAAATTTTTATTATGACTTACTTACTTCTTTACTCCAATGCACAAGAAATGGAATTTCATAATCATATGGAAAATCAATAGGACAATTAAATACTGCATATGATCCAACTTTTCCTTCTACATGAATAATATTTGATTCATCATCATTGCCGCCATCATTAATATTTTGACCACCATTAACAATATTTATTTCACACTGAACACAGGATATATTAATTAAAATTATTATTAGTCCCACTGTGAATAAGTTCAGGGAAACTTGATTTTTTAAATTTTTTAAATAATTCGATAAACTTAATAAATTTTTTAATTCCATTTTTTACTGTTAAAATTATAAGCTTTTTTTTTTTTACACTTTATTGTAGATTCACTGAAGTTGATTTTCGATTATTTTTAACATAAAATTATATGTTTTTCTTTAACTAGACATTAATTTCATTATTTTATATATTTCGAATTTACTACAAAAATTATTTTAAATTTCTTAATAATTTGTTTTTGTCATATTATTATTTTTTTTTATTCAAATCCTTTTAGCTTTTCAATTAGAGAACACTGCAATTCACTTTTCTAGACATCAATTTCCGGTTAGATGAATCTTTTTCTTTTCTGTTATTTTAATAATATTTAAAAGTAAAATTTTAATAAAACTTTCTTGTAAATAGAAAACAATTTTATAAGTTATGCAAAATATTTTAAATGGAAAAGCTTTGAAATAATTTGTAATAATAATTTTCTAAATTCTATAATTGTTCAAAAGTGTAATAAATTAATTATAAATAAATTGAAGATATACGTAAATAAATAATTTAAAATTGATTGCAACAAGTTTTCTTTTCTGACTTTGAAATGAAAAATGAAAAAGGTTTTATGTTAATGTAACATTTTTTTTTCAAAAAATTTCTTATTTAGGAATGGGCATAATTAATGTTGTATATAAATTAAATTAAATTAATCAGAAATTATTTTGTTATATTTTAATGGAAAATTTGTATATACATATTAATTAACTTTTGACAATTTTAATTTTTTTTCTACATATATATTTAATATTTATAAAATGTTTGAAAGGGTTGTTATTTCTCTAGGGGGATTTTAATTAAATTTTAAATATTACAAGTATAATTACAAATGTTTTTTGATATCGAAATTATGTTTCAATTCACTCTGTTTGCTTTAATTTATTATTTCACTATTTTGGTATAACATTTAATAAATTATATTATTAAAATTGTATTTATACTATAAATAATTTCAAAATTTCAAATGAACAAAAATTTATTTTCTATTTGATTAGGTTCCATTATAGAAATTAAAATATATAGTTGAAGGATAATAAAAAAATTGAAATAGTTTATTAAATGATATTTTCACATTAGCTGATTAAAAATTTATCTTATAATATATTAATTTTAGATTTAAATCCTTAAAATATATCTAAAATATATCATCTACAATAAAAAGCACTATAATCGAGTTACTCGTTTAATTAAATTAAAGAAATTTTGAATTAAAAATAAATTGATAAAATTGTCAATTAGCTAATTTGTGAGAAAATTACAAATAATTTAAATTATAATGTTGTTACATTGCTGGTAGAGAAATATTAAATAATTGAACATATCTTCAAAAAGGTTTGATCTATAGTCGAATTTAACAAAAAAAAAAACATTATGTCATTAAAATAATATTTAGTTGTTCTTAATCCAATATTAAAAAATGTATATTTAATTAAATTGTTTATCGTAAATTTCTTTAAATATTAGAAAATATTTCCCAAAAATATATTTTAATTAATAATTGATATTAATAGTTTTGTCGCATTAAAGAATCAAGCTTCATTAATTAACTTTTAAAACAAGTTTTCAGGTATTTTCTATTAATTAATTTTTTATAGCTACTATTTAACATTTTATTTCTTTTATTTCTATTTTTATCAATATATACAATAGAATTAGCTGAATTTAACATTTTTTTCTTATGTAATTTTACTATTAAAATCAAATTCAATTAAATTTAAAACAACCCACAAACAAAATATTTTCCAGAAAAACAAACAAACACAAAAAATAATAACACAAATTCTTTAATTTTCCGTTTTTAAAGGCTGTAAGAATAATAAATAAATTTAATTTGAAAATTATATTATGTATATCCTATTTTAAGTTCATAAATTTAAATTTTGAGAATTATTTGTATAAAATCATTGAAGAAATTTGAGACACAAACAGAATATATCAGTTCAGAAAATTGAATTAAATATTTAATTAAAATTACATTTATAACTTTAGAAGAAAGAAACTCTTTTTTTTTTTTTTTTACTGATTACAAAACACTAAAATCTCTAACCGCAATGATACTACTATCCGATCAAATACTAAAACGCAACTAAAAGTCACGGCTGAATTTAATAAATAATATACTTAAAGTTGCGGCTTATTCATGAATTAATTTTTTGTGTATTATTATACATTTTTTTAATTTTATATTATTTTAAGTTTTGAATCAAGCTTAGATATAGTCTCTAGCACAGTGTACCATCACTAGAATTAGTATATAGTATAAAACGAAATGGTTATATTTTATTTTAAAGTATATGAACAAAAGTAATGTATCGATTGTGAATTTTGAATTCGATGTAAGTCAATTTTTCCTAATTTCACATTATATAAGTTTGGGAGCGACATAAGTTAATTTTCAAAAGAATAAAAAATCAATTATTCTATGTTCAGATATACAAATATAAAATTTGATGTGCCATTTTTCTATAAAAAAAGTGAGATGGACGTTTTTTCGACATTTGTAGGGAAATATATATAAATTTACTCTGGATTAACAAATTAATGTAAGTCCATTAATGCTCATGGTTGACATCTTTACCTCAAATTTACGTATTTTTGGAGATAAGTCCAATTTCAAAGTCGACTATAGTTTTGTTTAGTTTAGTACAAAATTATAAATAACATCATAAATGCTAAAACTATATCAATGATGACAACACATGGGGTGATGGATAAAGTATCATTTTAAAACTTAGCTACAAACAATAATAATAATGATGCTGTAATTTAATATTAGTACCCATAAATTTATGGAACACATATTATTTTTTTTTTAAATAATAAATATTTTCTGATGATTTTTATACTTACTATTTTAAATTTATTATTCCAGATGGAAATTTAATGATGTAAAAATATTTATGATGGTCTTGTTTATATTTTTGATGGACATAGAATTTTTAATTGTATCTGTATGGTTGAATTATTCAAGGCTAACATTAAAATAATTAATTATAAAGTTCAAAAATTGTTTATATAAATATTATCAAATATTATGGGTCAATTGAAACTAATTTATTTTAGTATTCATAGAAATGAAATGATAACATTATGACACAAATTTCATTAAATTATATAATTAATTAGTTAATTATATAATTTAATTAGATTTTAGAAAATTAATGGGTAAAACTTTAATTAAAATTATTTAGACATTTTGATTACAATTAAAAAGATTTACCAAAAATTGATATATAAAATTTCATACCAGATAGCACAAGAATTATGTGTTTAAAGTATTAATATAAAAAAAAATGTTGATTATCATTTAATTTCAGTTGTTGCTTTTCAATTTATAGACAGATAGTTTATTGGCATTTACATTTAGCTACAAAAAATTCAGAAAAAAATTATATGTTCATTAAAATTTAGCGCTTCTAACATGAAATCAACCGCAAAATAATAGTAATTAATTTATTGCCCTCATTTCTAGTGTCAAATTAATGATAGATATTAAATTACTATACATAAATTAATTCAAAAATATTACATTCGTAATTTGAAAAAATATTTAGTCATGAACTTTGAAAAAATAAGTTGAGATGCTAATGATATCAGACTAAACTGATGTTTACTGATGTTTAGTCTGATGTTTAGTCTGATTATTGTGGTATCTTATTACAGTCTAACAAATTTTGCAATACAAATTATATTAGAATTGGAAACTACATAAAAAGAACAATTGAAAATTTATGAATAAGAAAATGAATGAATAAGAAAAGGGGAAATTTATAAGAAAACTTTAAATTCTACTTGTGTCATTACACTTATTTATTTACTTTTTAAAATCAACTTAAAACTATATACATATACCAAGATATTTAATTAATTAATTTTTTTTTTCCTAATTCACTTAATTGACCTAATGAGATTATATCTACTTTTTTTTTTCGTAATATTTCTGTTATGAATTTATTACTCAACCAACAAATTTTTGATTAAAATTAAGAAAAATGCCCACACATGGCACTCGCACTGTCATCTCGTTTATAATCTTTTACTTACTATCTGGCGATCTTCATTATATATATATATGTGTTATGTAATTGGAATAAGAAGGTTTACAATGTAACAAGACCCATAAGCAAGTGTGACTGCTGGAAGTACTAATTTTATAGTAGTACATAATTAAATTATTATTAAAGTAAAGTCTTTAAAAAAACTCTTTTTTATTCATTGACAAAAAGTTTAATTTCTTTCTAATTTTAATATGCAAATTTTTGTTATGTTTTATATAAAGACTAACAGCCATGAGTGTTTCTTCTATTTATTATAATGATGAATTATGATTTACTTATATGCTTTTTTTTTTATCAAACATATTCGCTAATGAAAATTTCTTATTTCCTGGTTAAAACAAATAAAATTATTATATTGAAATATTTATTGTTTTCTGTTGTTGTTGCCACTATACGTAATTTTGTAAATTAGAAAGAATTTTGTAAAACGTGCTTGTCGTCACCAGATATAATCGCTCTTATTATGCTGTTCATTTGGCTGACACGATCATAAGAAATTATTATGTTTTTCGTTTCTTTATTTTTCCTTAAATAATCAATTATTATAATGAAAGAAAATATAAGTTAACCAGATAAATATTAGGCCATTATGTACCAGTTTTATTACGGCCTATAGTACGTGGGTGAAGCACTTTTAGAGTGCTTTTACATTGTTACATAGTAGGAAATGGAGACAAATTTAAAGGAATTTTTTGAATATGCCATAATTTGGTATATTTGTGCCATTAGTATGATTTGAGCCCAATTCGTGTTTTGAATAAGCAACCTTCCATTTTGTTTAATAGCAAATATCAAAAAACATATATGAATAAAAATAGTATAATTAAGATCAAGTACAAGATCATACTTATTTCCGAAGAATTATATACTTACTTTATATATTTGATTTCCGAAACTTAAGAAAATAATAGTAAAATTGAGTTTTAAATGCACCTAAACATTTTATTCCATACCGAAAGCTATTTATTTTTAGTTACCCTATAACTAAATTGCTCATTTATCTTGTTTTATGTGTAGACAAATTTATAAGAATTTTCTCACAGCATTGATTATGATGCACGATCAATATAATAATTTTTATATAATTGATAATAATGAATTCAATTGTGAAAATTGATGGATCGATACGCTGTGAAGGAGTAAATCATGAAGCCATCTTGACGAGGTAATACAATTAAGCCTCTAACGTAACCAATCAATTAAATTTTTAGCAAATGCTGGAAAAAAAATATCTATAAATTCCTCAACCTAAGAAAAATTAATTACAAATAAAAATATTTAATTTTTAATAATGTTTTTTTTTTGTTTTGTTTTTATTTTTCATTTTTAAATATTTTCATATATATATATATATTTTTTTTTAAATTTAAATTTAATTTTTCATTTAAAGTTCTATATATATATATATATATTTATATATATTTATATTTAATAGCTAAGAGTCTAGAAATAAGTTTTTTTTTGTTTGTTTTTTAAATTTAATAATAATTTATATCCTTTTTGGGCCGTGAATTTTACTTTTTTTAATTTGATACTTTCAACATATTTTTTTTTTTATTAATAGTTAAATTTTTTTTGTTAGAAGATTTTTGTTTTTTTAATTATGTTTTTTTTTCTTTTATGTACAAAATTAAAAATAGAAAATGAAAAAAATGAAAAATTTAAATTAAAGAAAAAAGAAATAAGATTTAAAATAAAAGGAAAAAAGATTTTGTTGAAACATTTTTTTTTTTTTGGAAATTTTTATTTTGAATTTGTTTAATTAATTTTTGTGTAATTATTATTTTTTTTTTATATATATTTTAATTTTTATAATTAATAAAAATTTGTTTAATTAATTTTTTTGTTGTTTAATTTAATTTTTGTCCTTAAAAATTAAATTTTTTTTTTATGTTTGTTTTTTTTTTTTTATTTTAAATATTTATTTATATAAATAATTTTTTTATATACCATAGCCATTGACTTTACTGCGTTTAATTTGTTTTTTTTTTTATATAATTTAATTTTTAATTCTATTTTTTTTTGTTTAATTTTTATATTTTTTTTTTTGTTTTTCGAAATTTACAAACTATATTTTTTATTTTTTTTTATTAAATTTTTAATTCAATCTAAGAATTTTTTGTTTGTTTTTTTTTTAATGATTTTTTTTATATATAAATTTTTTTTTGTATTTTATTAATCTCAATTTTTGTTTTAAATTTTTTTTAATATAATTTAATTTAATTAATTTAATATTTTTAATTCCCTTATTTTTTATATATATTATATATTTTTTGTTTTTTTTTTTATTTATTTTGTTTAAATATTAAAAATGGTTTTTTTATTTGTGTGTTTGTTTTAATTGGTTTTTTTTGTTTTTTATTAAAATTATTAATTAAATATTATTTATAATATAAATTAACTAAAAATTACCTAATAATAAATTTTTTTTTTTTAATATTTAAATTTTTGTTTTAAGTGTTTTTTGTTTTATTATATATTTGCATTTTTTTGTTTTTTTTTTATTAATTATTAAATAATTATTTATATTAAATTAAATTAATTTTAATGAGTATCTAAAGTTTTTTTTTTTGTAATTTTTTTTTTAGTTAAATTTTTGTTGGTTTTTTTTTGTTGTTTTGTTTTAATTATTTTAAGAAAATTTCTTAAAAACGAAAAAAATATAATTCGAGTGCGTTCCTTAGTCAATTTTTTTTTTGTTTTAAATGTTTTTATAATTTTTTTTTATTAATTGTTCGTTTCGTTTTTATTTATTAAAAAATTTTTTAGATTTTGAATGATGTGTTTTTTTTTTAAATTTAATATTTAAGAGTTTTGTTTTTTTATATTTACTTAATTAAAAATTTCGTTTTGTTTTTTATTTAATTATTATTTTTTAGTTTTTTAGAATTTGGAAATTATTTTTTGTTGTTGTTGTTTGCTATTTCGTTTTTTTTTTGAGATGCCAGTAATGGAGCCTTTTTTTTTTTGGTTTTTTAACTTTTAAAGATATTAAACACTCTGTATATAATTTTTGTTTTTTGTTTAAATTAATGGCAGTAGTCATATTTTTTTTTTAAATTATAAAATTTATAATTTATGAGAATTAGTTTTTTTTGTTTTAGTTCATTTTATTTTTAACATGTACTTTCTAATTCGACACCAGCTCGTTTCATAGCTTGACGTTTACGATACGCATAAAATTCTTCTTTCATTGCTTGAACACGTGCTTCAATGTTATCGTATCGTGATAAACGTGGTTTACGACCACTTGATATACCACCACCACCACCACCACTACTACTTAAAAATGTTGATGCACCAACACCACTACTAGTATTTGGTGTCATCATTAAAGCTGATTGAAAGAATTGATGTCCACCAATACCACCAATTACTGATGAATCAAAATTTAATAAATCATCTCGTGGACCACCAGTTGGTGTAGATGCACTTGGTGTTGGTGTTGATGGATCAAATTCATAATGACCATCAACACTACCAACATCAACAGATTTATGTAAATTAACTTGTTCAGATGTTACAGCATTTAATCTTGAGATCATATCTAACCAATTACCCATTGTATATGGTGGACTAGGTGTTTGTTGTTGTTGCTGTTGCGGTTGTTGTTGTTGTTGTGGCTGAGGTTGTTGCATTAAACTACTATAACCTAAAGTATTATAACCTGAATAATAAGGATG
The DNA here is from genome assembly GCA_949752835.1 of Empis stercorea. NCBI lineage: Eukaryota > Metazoa > Arthropoda > Insecta > Diptera > Empididae > Empis > Empis stercorea. Next base: position 48,021,450 of record OX457089.1, read on the forward strand.
ATAATGCTGAAATTGTACTGATGACGGTGATATTGTTGTTGCAACAGCAGCACCTGCTGTTGCTGATGTGATGGCTGACGGTGGTGGAGGCGGTGGACGATATGGTGGTAATAATCGCCATTCACTTGTACTACCTGAATGATGAGATCCATGTGGTTGATTATGTGTTGATGTATTTTTACTACCAAAACCACTTGAACTTGAACGACTTTCTGGTGATGCTTCAAGACCACGTGATGTTGTACCACCCGAACGCATTGATAAATTTAAATGTGGTAACGGTGATAAGAGATCGGCTGATGATATTTGACGTCCGAAACGACTATGATGTCGAGGATACCATCGCGTTCGTGGCCGATAACTATGATATGGTGTTTGTGTATGATAATAATAGCCTCGCCAAGATGGTGATGGTACATGTAATGGTACAAAACCTTGATTCATTCGTCTAGTTTCTTCTTGAATTGTCCGTAAGGAAGGTAATTCATGTGAATACCGAAAACGACTAAATGTTGTACCACTACTTGATGGTGTTGGAAATGAACGTTCTGCTGAACCTGGATATACAGTACTTAAATCACTAAATTGTTGTGCCGTTTGCTGCCATGGTGATTGTTGCAATGATTGGCCAATTGTACTTGCTGGTGAACTAGAAAATATTCGTGATACACGAGATGGTGTATACATATTTGGCGTTATCATAGAACCAGGAATATTTGATGTAATTGTGTTTATATGGAGATTTTGATGTAGTGATGGACGTTGTTGATGATAGGTTTGCATTTGTGGTAATGGTAGATTTTTATAAATATTTTGATAAGTCCGAATACCAAAACCATTTGTACCATTTACAGCACTACTAGTAATTGTATGAGCACCAGTTGCACCGCGACGAAACATACCACCTAAATTTTGTAAAAAACTACGGACAGAATTTTCTGATTGTAAACTTAGTTGACTAGGTGATGCAACCAATGGTCGACGCCATGACGATCTTGTATCAGTTGGTATACGACTACGTGTTCGTGGTATAAAACCACCATCATCACTACTAGTATATTGTGATCCAGTAGCACTTTGACGTCGATCATCAACAATTGTTTCATCTACAATTTGTTCTGTACTGTCATCAACAGGTTCAGATAATTCAGATGATAAAATAAATCTACCATCTATTGAACGATGTATTTGTCCAACACTATGAGATCCATCAATTTGATCTGTTGTTGGTGTACTATATATTGAATGGCAATTTGTACATCGATCAGGTGGCCAGATCCAATGAAGCACAGTAACGAAAACATGAATTACACCCGATATTCTGGTTTGTTGTTTATATCTGTATATTAAAAATTAAGTTAAAATTATTTTAGTGTATTTTCATAACAAAATATAATAATAAAACTTGAAATTATAAATGAATTAAATCAGGAATAAAATCAAACCACAATTATAAAAATGCATGCTCTAAAAAATTATGTCTAGCATTGGTTGAAAAAACTTATTATATATATTTGATGAGCTGCTATGAATAAAAGCATATTATATATAATGAGTTTCTTTAATATTTTACTGTCACCTTTTAGCCTGTAGATTAAAAATAATAGCCATATTTCAAATTTTTGTATAGTCCGCATTAAAGAAAAAAATATTATTAACAATTAGTATATAACTTTTTAGCAAGTATTTGTAATACTTAAATAAATATATAGTTTTCTTAGAACATTTTAAATTTTTGATATTAAATTTAATAAAATATATTAACCCATTTATTACACTTGCTGTAGACTGGATTGTAATTTTCCAGAACTAATCAAGGCAATGCAGTGAAACAGATTGAGACTAATACATAGTATAAATCCTACCAGTACTCTGGATTTTTGGACAAACTACAAATAAAATTTTGTCTTAGAACAGACGATCTAGGAATTGGATGAACATTGAACGAACAAAAATGTCCAAATGATGAAATGACAAGATTCAGAGTTTAAAATTAATTCATTTATAATGAAATCTATTACAATATATTTAATTGAATTCGAAAGTTAAAGCTCATATTGTAGTTAATAACTGAAAAATTTTAATACAACAAAAAATTAGAATTTCAAAAAATAAATGGACACAAATTTAACCAAAAAAAAAACAACAAAATATAAATAAAAAGTTAGTAATTTAACGAAAAAAATTACTGAAAATCTTCTTACGATTTTGATTTGTATGACTAGGGCCGGGAACTATAAAAACGGTCTCATAATCCCGGTAATGATCAGAATCTATCCTGCTTTATTTTTTATTTTAAAATAATTTTCCATTTATTAATAAAATATTTCAAAAAATTTTATGTAAAAATATTTTTATACTAGCTTTGTTCAATGACTATTTATTATATAGTAAAGTCCTTTAGCACAAACGCAAAGAAGAAGAATTACCCGCGACTAATGAAAGAAAAAAATATGTCTGGTTTATGTTCTTTGAACTTACTAGAATTCTAGAGCAAGCAATTGAACAAAGCTAATAATTAATATAAATTTAATATAGATTAATTTTTTTGTGTATTTTAAATATTAAATAAATCGTATAAATATTTTATACTTACTTTTTCAAAGGCACTTGACTACTGGAAGCAGAGCCCGTACGACTAGCTGCATTACGGGCATCCGTTATCCTACAAGCTACCATGTTGAACTCTGCAATCGAATTATTTCTAAAATTAATTTGGTTATAGCATCAGCCATCCTTAATATATATATTTTTGTTCCCAATAATAACAAACATATAGAAAAGGATGCAATCACCATAATTTAATACAAAAAGAAAAACGAACCAAAAATACTGAAAGCTTTTTTATATTATTTATATTCTAATTACCAATTAGAAATTAGTATAGAAATTTAGTATGTATAATTACAATTATTATTATTATTTATTTTTTTTAGCTATAAATGATACTAAAACTAAATTAAATAAAAATAAATATGGTAGTACGTCCTTGTCTTATGTAAGGAGTACAAAAAATATATATTAGGGTACGGCTTTTTAATAAAATTTTGGGAAATTGTGATGGTCCCTAGGATGCTATACTATATAAATATGATTGGAGAATGTTTCTAGTAAATTTAAATTTTTTTCTTTAATTTTTCGTTATTATATAGTTTAAAACAATATTTATTACAATTAATTTATTTATTTGCATACTTGGATTTAAATTTTTTATGAATTGCAGAATTGATTAAAATATTACGTTTGGCATGTTTCAGTGTAGATGCCCATATCGTAGTTAATGGCTCTCAAGATGGCTGCATATTTTAAATAAAGTATTATAAATACATTTGAACGCCTTTGTTATTATTTGGAGTTCCAACTGTCAAACTCCAACATAATTTAATTCTAGCATAAATTTATGCGCATCATTTACAACTAAATTATGTATTTCTGTCATATGGTCATATTCACTAATTTATACATAAATACAATCAAAATTTATAAATTTAAACCGTCTTTACCAATTTCGTAAACTCATATGCATTGACAGACACTAACATGAGTCCATTTTAAATTTAGTTAGACTATAGGTAAACCAATATTTAGTTAATATTTGAAAATGAATGAAACCACCGTAAATGTGTCAACTATAGATTTTATAGAAATTGTTCTACTATAGTTCCTTTAAATATTTACTGGAGATTGCCTTCTCTATTTCTATGTTATATTAATAATTTCTTAAGTAAATTAAGTAATTTAGTTGTATATGTAAATAACATAAATAAACGACAATATAATTATAATACAATGATAGCACACAATAATAATATGAGTACACAACATTTAATAGCAATTAGTGTTTTAAATTTCATTATATAAAATATACATTTCAAAAAATTGCATTGCCGAAATATGATATTTAATTTCCACAGTATAGTATATGTAGTATAATGTGGCTTCACCTTCAATTTAAAGAAGTGTCATCATAATTCTAAAAAAAATTCTTTGAAAATGATTTTGAAATGATATAATTTTGTTCTATTTCTATTACTAAATGTTGAAACTTATAAATTATTATATTATTTTTGAGTGCATTTGTAATTAAAGGACCATCATTAAATTTGATATTTTACTCTATATTTTTTATATTATATTAACTCTTATTTATCTACATCTAAATTTTATAGAACTTTTTAAAAATAAACAAATATTTATAGACTATATTCAGAACCAATCACCATAATTATATATATAATACGACAATACAAAATATTACTATATAATCTAAGTATATATTTTACACTCAGAAAAGAAGAAAATTCATTTCATTAGCAAGAAAAATATTTCAAATTAAATTTATGCTTTTACTAAAAAAAAAAAGTTAATTTCTATTTTCTTGTTTGCTTGTTAGTAAAAATTTATACATTCAACAAAAATTGTTTAGTATTTAATCAAAAAATTGTTTTAGTTTCATTTTTTTTTTTTTGAAAAAAGCATATAAAAATTTATTTATTATTTTTCATTTCTACAATTATTTTTCATCTACAAATTACAAATACAAAAACATATTTCTCTCAATTTTTTTTCTATATATTATTTTCAACAAAAATATAGCATCCTCTTGTTTTATTTTTATTTAATTTTTTTTTAAATAAAAACAAACAAAAAAAAAACCATCACAATATTAAAATTTATGAAAAAATTATTATTATTATTTTTTGTTACCTTTTTCCTGTTTTCGTCGTTTACGTTTATTGCAAATTTTAACGGCACAAACAGATAATATAATCGCAACTATAAAAAATAAAAATCCACCAACAACACCAGCTGTTATTGCTTTATGTTTAACACGAGCTGGTACAGGAAATTTAACTTCATCACTAGATTCATAACTTTTTTCTGAATTAGCTAATACACGAAAATAATATGTACGACCACCAACTAAATTTTTAACTAAATATGATGTTTCTTCGGGTCGTATTTGACCACGATTTAATGTTTTCCATGCTGCATCTGTACGATATTTAATTGTATAATATTTAATAATATGGGCACGTTCTAATGGTGATTGCCATGATATTAAAAATCCATTTGGTATTTCAGTAACAGTTAAATTTCTTGGTGGACCTGGTTTTGGACCTAAATATACACAAAATAAAATTTATTATTAATATTATTTATATATGTTTTAGTGCTTTGAAACTTGATAACATAATATTAAATTAATTTTTTTTAATAAAACACACAAATATTCACACAAAATAGTAAAAATTAAATTAATAATAATTTAATATAAATTTAAATTCTTAATTTTCTTATCTAATCATACATAGTTGCCCTTATGACTGATCTATGATAAATCTATGAAAGTAAATTCACCTGACAATCATAAAAGCAAGGACATATTTTAAAATAATTAGGCACACATTTGTAAATTAGTCATTAGAAGAGCATCAGAACTAAATCAATCAATTTCAATTTATTTCTATTAATCTAAAAAAAAAAAAAACAAATTTTTCTAAAATAATTTGAAATGGAATAGAACTGAATTAATTTAATAGTTTCTATGGAGGAAAATTTGAAAAGTCATATTGAATCATATAATACTGCAGTGGAGAAATACTAAATATTCATATTTGTTGTATTTTAATATAATATTGACATTTTTCTACCAATAATGAGATGATGAGCTGATGCACAAAACCCACACTGATCTGAATCACAAGAAAAATCGACAGCTTCATTATGTTTCTTAATTTATTTTAGTTACGTCAACAATAAAATTTAAAAACTCTACATAAATGTTAACTAATTGTATTTTTACTAAAATAGTCGTAACAAATTCTGTTATCTAGCAAAATTTTCTTTCAAAATTGCACAATTAAATTACAACTAAATTAGTTCAAAATTTATTTAAATAATTCCTAAAAGTTATTCAAGTAAATTAATAATTTTCTAAACACAATTTATAATTAAATTTATATAAACTTTGATATAGAATTAAGAAATGTTTTCTTTAAATTTTCTACGTCAAAAATATTATTTTACCTCAATTTCATATTTTACAATTTTTGGTTTATAATTGACTTAAACTCTTAATATTTTTTGTTAATCATTCTTAAAATCAGAAATTATGGAAGTTTTCTTAATCTTATAATGAATGTCGCCTCATCAAATACAATAAAACAGAAAATATCACATTATATAAATATGAAATATTTGATCCAATAAATTATTGAAATAAAGTTTTATAGTATAGAAATAAAATAATCTCTTTCCTAAAACTTAACAAAATTTTAAAAATCTGGACTTTTTCTCAATAATTTAGGTCATCATCTTATCTCTAAAAAGCACAAAATTATGTTCTAATTTTTTTTAAAATTTTCGTTTTTTTGGTATTTTAAGAAAAACCAAAATTAAGTAGCACAATATTTTTTTTCAAAAAACACACACACAGATGAACCAACAGACACAATCATAAAATAATAAAAATTCACGTTTAAAAAACGAAAATTTATATATTTTTTCATTTGTTGATCTAATTTAAAATTCAAAACTTATTTTTAATAGAAATTTTATGTTTAATTTGTTTCACAAAATGAAAAGCTCATAATAAAAAGAAAAGCCAAGCAATAAAAAAAAAATGATAATAATTTTCTTAACTAAATATTAGTTTAATATGCATTTTAATAATTCATAAAATTATATAAAAATGTTGGAAAATTTTTTACAAGAAAAGCTATTAAAAAATATGAACCACAAAAAAAGTAAATATTTATTATAAGAAAAATTATTGTGTAATTTTATGTTATGTTTACATTATGAAAAAACCACATAAAAAACTATTAAAGTTTTAATTATTTATTAAGTCTGTATTATTATTATTATTTTTGGTTAGTAATATGTGATAAAATATGATACCTTTAGGTCGAATCATTGGTACATAAACTATTGAACCAGTAGCAGGAGAGGTAGAATTAGAATTAGTATAAGTTGGAAACAGGAAATTATTGTTAAATTCTGTGAAAAATGATAAAAACTTTTATAAAAAAAAATAATAATAAAATAAAAATGTTTTAAAGTGATTAGAAAATTTTTTGCACAGAAAATTTATAAAGTTAAAAGTAGATTAAGGTGTAAAAGTAGATTAGAAAAATTGTTGTAGTGAATAAATTTTATTATTTACATAAAATTTAATACAAATTTGTATTATATCTTTAAAAATCTCTACGTGAAAATTTTCCCGTCAAATTGATCTTTTCTCAATCAAAATAGTTGTTTTTTTTTCAAAATTAAGTCGAACCACTGAAAAAAGGACGAATTCGTTTTGAAAATGAATGAATAAGAGATTTGGAAAATTAGAAATATAATATTGAAAAGAAAAATAGTTAATGGTGATTCATTGAATTTATATAAGTATTTCGTGGTTCACTCAAATCTACATAATAGAGGGACTAGTGATTTATTTGCATCTTTAGGAAATACATTACCAATTATCATTAACTGATCTTATATTTAAAATTGAATGATTTTTTTATGAGTTTTTGGTTCAAAAATTTTACGATAAAATAAAAATCCTGTAGTGTTGTGATGTTGTATGAGATAATCTGAAAATGATTCAAAAAATAATAAGAATCAAAATAAAATTTGTGCTGCATTTAGAGCAAAAAACATAAAAACAATGAAATGTGAATTTTTGTAGCAAAATTTAAAATGCAAAGAAAATCATAAAGATGAATTTTAATTATAAAATAAATTAAAATAAATATTTTGAAGCAAGACATTTATAGTGAACCAACAATAAAAATAAGAAAAATTACAAATTCATTTTTCAAATTTGTTATAAATGTCTTACCAGCTTCATCAGGCATTAGTTTAAATGCATTATCATTAACTGGAGCCTGAGTAGCAGCTTTAACATTACGAGGAGCAGCCGGAGCATCTAAATTATTTTAATTCAACAATTAATTTATGAAAATTTTTAGTACAGTTTTTATTTTAAAGAATTGTTTTGTTTTGTTTTTTTTTTACTGTGCAATAAAATCAAAATCATAATTTTAAATATAACATAGTTTTAGGCGCACCATCTAAAACCTTTTCTAATATAACTAATATTCCGCATGCACTTACCCAAAGTTCTAACTGTCATCACTTTACTCATCATACCATCACCAAGTGCATTTCTTCCAACTATTTGAAATTCATATGTCGTACCTGAACCTAAACCATTGATAGTTACTTGTGTACTACCAGATGGTGTTACTGGAATTGTTTGCCAATCTGATATACCAGCTTCACGATACCATATTGTATAATCTTGTTTATAATCTTGTCCACCACTATAACCAGGCATCCATTGTAATGTTATTGATGAATCTGTTGCTTTACCAGATATATTATATGGTGCATGGGGTTGTGTACCTTCAATAACTAATTGTGTTGCTGATACAATTGTAGCAACTTCATTTGATACGACACATTGATAATAACCGAAATCATCACGTCGTAAATTTTCAATTGTTATATTACCACCATTAATTTTTAAACGATTTTTTTGTAATGCAATACCCTCTTGTCGTTGCCATTGTATATTTGGACGTTGTGTACCTTCAGCTTCTTGTGCATCACAATTCATTTCAACTGTTTCACCAACTTTTCTCTGATACAGAGTTTCTGGTTCAATTGTAAATACTGGTGGTTTACGTACTAATACTTCCATTGGTCCAGATGAACCTTGTGTACCTTGTGCATTATATGGTGTACATGTATAACGACCTTGATGATTCTCATTTACACGTGTAAATAATAATGAACCATTATTCATAATAACAATATCTTTAGTTTGATATGGTTCTAATAAACGTTTATCTTTTGTCCATGTTACATATTGAAGTGGTGGATTTGATTTAATATAACATTGTACAACACCAGCTAAACGAAATGGTAAATATTGTACAGTTGGTGTGAAGGTCACTTTTGCAGGATCTAAAAATTTTTTTATAGACAAAAAAAAAAGAAGAAACAGATAGAAATTAAAATATGGTAATTTCCATTTTAACAATTTGTTTTTTTTTTTTTTAATTACATTCAACATTTAAATAGGCCGAAGCACTTTGTGGATCTCCAATACCATTTGATACTTCACATAAATATTGACCTGAATCATCTGCACTAACTGGATTTATAATTAATGAACCATCTTTACGTATTGTAACGCGTGTCTCTAATGATGCTACTTCACGTACTGGTGAACCTTCACGAAACCATCGAACTGTGACATTACCAGGCATTGCTTTAGCTTCACATTGGAATGTCACCTTTTCGCCCTCAAGTTTAGTTTGATTGGTGGGCGGCACCTTAATTATTATAAACGTATTTTATAATATACCAGAAATGTAGGCAGCATTTAAAAAGGACCAAAACACACGTGAATCAAAATGTTATTGTGATGAAATTTTACCAGGATCATATATAGGAAATTTGTTGTTGTATATAAAAAAAAGAAAATGGAAAAAATAGAAAATAAAAGGAAAAATTGGAAAAACAAATTTTATGGTCAGTAAATTCGATAAAAAAAATTCTTTTACTGGTTGATAAAAATTTTTTTTTTTTTTAAATCAATTTTATTTGTGATAATAATGTTATGTGTATATGTATGTGTATTTTTATTTACTGATTATATGAATGTCTGAGGATGTGCTAGTTTTATATATATATATTTTTTATTAGTAATACATGTGTTGTTTGCTAAATATATAACACTTTTATGTATCGATAGTGAATTTTGGAATTAAGCGTAAGTCATTTTACGGAAGTTTTTCGGAGGACGCAAAAATATATTGACTATATGTCATATTACAAAATTTAGAATAGACAATAAGTCAATTTGCAAAGTAATATGAATCAATTATTACCTTTAATAATTTTATTTCTAGTTTTTAAATTCCAGATTGCAAAGTTGGGTAATACCGGTATGTCCTTTTTGAAAATTCTGAATTTCCCGTAGAAATGTAAGTATTACAGATAAGTTTATTAACACATTAATGTAACAGCAATATTTGCACACATATGGTGACATCACAATCTCAAATGACATTATTTTTCGATATACATTCTTTTTCAAAATTCACCATCGATATTTGGTGTTTATGTGTATTATTATAGTTAAAATAAAAAAAAGGACGAAAAAATTAAGAGTTTTCTTTTTGGCGAAATTAAAATCATATATATTACCCTCCACACCTCCCACACCATAATAGAAAAACATATTTTATATATCTCTATGACACACCAAACATAGTGTATAGCAAATTCAAACCTAATTAGATAGGATATAAAGTGTATATCAATTTTTTTTTAAAAAAGACGATTTAATGTATAGAAGGATAACGTGGTAGGTGGGCTTTACTAAGGAGAGTTAAGACTTTATTATATTTTGGTAACGTTATAAGATAAAAGTATTTTTTTTGTTGGTATTTATTATGCCCGCCCGCCCTTCTTGTTAAAAACCAAAGCAAATTCAAATATAATCTTTATTTATTTTCCAGTATACAATTTTTATTATTGGATAAAATTAAGGACATGAACTGAATTAAAAATTATCCTTTTTTTACTGTATTCGATCTGATATTATTTTTGTTTTTAACGCGATGAAGGAGAGATGCTTACAGAATTGTTTAAAGATATTTTTTTGATTTTTTATATAATTTTTTTGGTACAGACTTTTGTTTTTTTTTTAATTTTCATTTGATATTTTATAAAAAAAAATTTTATGATAAATTTTTTATTATAAATCGCGTTTGAATTTTTAAGTTATAATTGGAATTTTTTTTTTTTTTGGTTTAGGAGGTAAAAACATGTAAAAATATTTATAGCTATTGAAATTATTTTGATTGAAATTTGACTCGAGGGAATATTTTGCGGAATAGTTCAAGAAGTTATCTAATGTTTAATTTTTATAGGTTTATTTTGAATGTGATTAGAATAATTTAGATTTTGCTTAATTTTAAGATTATATAAATTTTTTTTAGATAAATTTAAAATAAAGAAATTTAAATGTAAATTTTTTTTATCATAATATCAAAAACATGCAAAGAATTTTTTTACGAATATAAATATTTTTGACAGATTTACAATAATGACATTTTGTGTAAAAAATCGTGGAAAATTATATAATACGAATTTGAATTTGAAATTAAAACATGTAGACAAAATATTATTTAAAATTATCGTAGTCCAACTCCACCCCAATTTAAGATACCCTTTCCAGTACATTAAAATTCTAATTATTACAATTTTTTTTTTCCTTGAAACTCAATTATCTGACAATATCTAAAAATATAAAATAATTATAATTTATTTTTTTTATTTATTTAGTAAATTAAAGTTTCTCATTTATCATTTAAATAAAATTTATTTTTTTTATGGTACAAATATTTTAATGCCTTTTTTTAATGATCCTAATTATCCTCTTCAAAAGATTTTTTTTATATTATTTACTTTATTTTCTGAATTTTATTTTTTTAATGACTAATTTTCATTTTTTTTCCTGTTTTTTTTTCAAATTCTCAAAGATTGTCATCAACAATTTTACCCCAACCTCAATTCTAAGAACCAGAGAACTAACTACCCATCTCATCCCTCTACCATGACGACAAAAGAGAAATGGAAATTTACTAGTCCTTGAAGATTTACAGAAAAATAAAAATGTTGACATGGGTAACTTGTGTAACAAAAAATTTTTTGATATACTTTTCTTTCCCAGCATTAAAATTTTTTTTTTTGTTATTTTGGTCAACTTTTTTTTGGAAAAGTTTTCATTTTTGGTAACAAAAAAAAAAAAAATGGGTAAAAAAGTTGAATTTAAATTTATAGTCTAAATAAATTTTTTTTTCTCTAGTTCACAAATTTATACAAAAATAAACTTTTCCAAATGAAAATTGATATATCCTTTTATGTCTGTTAGTGAAACTTTTTTGATTCTAATATGAAACTGTAAAATTCTATTTTATATATATTTATTAAGTATATTTAAATTTTCAAAGTTTTTCCATTTCCCAAAAAAGAAAACTACAAAATTTTTTTTTTTGTCTTATAATATTAAAATAAATATTAAAGTGCTGAAATTTATAGGTTTTTTTTAGTGAAATTAATATGAAAATAAAAGTTTGTGGAACTCAATGTTTCGATTAGTTAAAAGTAGCTTCGCATCAAGTTTAGTAAAATGATTCTGTAACCTAGATTGGTTACAATACAAATAAATGTATATTAAGTTTTTCATTTTTAAAGGACACTGATAAAATTTCATTTTAAACTAATTTTTTTTTCGTTAAATTTGGTCAATTTTGATTCAAATTTAAATGCATTTGGGATTTGTATCTCTTCTCTGTGTCCAGTGCAATCGATTTTCCACACAAAATATATGAAAATATGCTAACTTACTTAACTTGAGCTCTACGATTCTTAATTAATCGAAACTTTGTGTTTGTTGATTAAAAATAATTTAAATATGTTTTAAAAATGTATTATAATTAATTATAAAATTTATAGAAAAATGAATTTTTAATTTATAAATGAAATAAATGATGATTTTTTTTTTGTTAATATTATAAAAATTTTAATGATGAAAATTATTAATAAATTAGAAAAATTTAAATAAAAAATCGAAAATTTTTCTTTTCAAAATTAAATATTTAATATATGTAATAATTTTCCGAATTATATTTTCTTTATCTCATTACAAAAATTTATTAGATTTTCTAGAATTCTTTTTGCAAAATTATTGCTGATTGTTACAAAAAAAAAAAATTAATGTAAATTTATGAAAATTAATCTTGTTGTGTTTATTTACCTTTTTTGGCTGTGCAAAAAATATGAAGAAAAAAAAAAATAAAAGAAAATCTAATTATTTTTGAAAATTTGAATTTTACTTCTTATTTTTTTTTTTTTTTTGAATTCTTTAAAATGAATTTTTCTAATTTTTTAATTAAATAATTTTTTTTATTATAGTTTATATTATAAAATAAAATTATATTTATATTATATATTTATTTATATAAAAATAGAATAAAAATTGGGGGGGAAAATATATATACGAATCATTCAATAGGGGGCGGACAACAACACAAGATCTATTTTAAAAAAAATATTTCTTTTTTCATAGTTTTTAATTAATTATTTATCTTTATCACTTCTTTTTTTTTATTATCAAAAATTTTTTGCCAATTAGTGTTTCTTTTTTGTATATCAATTAATAAAATTATTAAAAAAAAAGGAATATTTACAATAATTAAAAAGAAAAATTAAAAAAAAAAGTAAAATATTAAAAAAATTTAAAATGAAATTTATAAAAAAAACAAAAAAAGGAATTAAAAACATAATTTAAAAAATAATATTAAAAATTATTTGTATCGAAATAAAGAAAATTACAAAATTTAATATTTCGAAAATGCAAAATTTCTTTAAATTATTTTTGTATAATAATTATAATATTGCATAATTTTAGGCTTAACATGGGGTTATTTTAAATACTTCGTTTAGAAATATAAATTAAGGATTTTCTTCCCTTTAAATAGGTTTACTAAATTAGCTTAGGTTTAAGATGAGGATGAGGGATTTGTGGCTTGTAGCTGCAGACAGAAGGATTTATTGTTACTTTCCAATATTTATTTATTTACCAGACCAGTATTGGCAATGAAGCTGCATAGTTTGGTAAATGTCATATTCCATGAGTCCAATATAGAAATTATTTAGCTGGGTAGATGACCCACAAGGCCACAACCTCCTGTTCATCAGTGCCTCACAGTAAAATATATAAAAATATAAATCTTTGGTCTAAATATATTCTGAAAAATTCACCCAATTAGGCGTTTTGCTCAAGGGTTTGATAAATTAAATATATACGCCCATATCTGACTTTGTAAGGTAACTCCATGTACAGGAGAAATGGATGTTTAATAATTAATTACTAAAGGAGATTAATTTGAATAATTTTACTCGGGAAAAGATATATTCATAATTTGAATTTATTATACATTATTTAAATTTTTTGGTATTCCAATTTGGTATTATATGTCGATATAATAGATATATTTAGGGCCTTAACTGATTTTCAAAATGAACTATTATAGCTTTGTTAAACCTCTATATGCTTCTAAATATGTATTCTTCCATATTGTCCAAAAAAAAGGCTAAATTTTCGAAGAAAATCATTTGCATTTCAATGAAATATTAAATTCTGAAAAATTATTTATCCAAATAAATTAAAAAAAACAACAAAACTAAAAAACTGAGTATAAAAAAAAAAATTTAAAAACTTTTCTAATGTTTTCTGTTTTGCTTTTACTTTTACTTTTTACTTTTTTTACTTTTTTTTGATTAATTTTGTTTTTTACCATGATTACAGCGCCGCCCGCTATTATAACACGGGCCGTATGGGAGACTTGTCCCTCACCATTGCGAGCAATACAGGTGTACTCTCCGATGTCCTCGTGTCGGATTGTGGATATCCGTAATTCGGTACCATCATTAAAGATACCAACAGTAGATGATGGATCAACTGGGTTAGCATCTTTATACCATAAAATTTCTGGTGTTGGTGTGCCTTCTGCTAGGCAATTTAGAATAATTGAATCGCCTACAGGATAACAAAAAAAAAAAAAAAATTTATGAAAAATGAGAAATCATTTATATTATAATAACAACAAAAATGTTTTTCCAACAGATAAAGAAATATTATAATATATAAAGCAATAAACTTAAAGTATATTTTAAGAAATTTTTTATTCTACCCATGCTCCGTATTCTTCTATTTACCACACACCCCATAAAATTTTAAGTGAAGATTAACAATTTTTCTCTTCCTTTTTTTGTTTGTTTTGCAGATCTACAATTTTTATTATTTTTTTTTTTCAGAAATCTTTTTAGCATGTCTACAACAGCATGAAATGACACTTCCTTCCTAGTAAAAAAAAAATAAAATATCCTGCGGTTTAATATTTTCTTCGTTGAATGTAATTTCCTTTTGTTATTTGGCAAGAACAGAAGAAAAAAAATATATAATATTCATCATCATTTTTATATACATTTCTTTATGATTATTATTATTTTTTTTGGTGAAAATATTGTCCAGATACCTTCCCATTTATAGACAATATTTTGTTGATGGTATACAAAAAGATTTATGAAAACGAATACTATATACTAAAACTCGTCAGAGTATTCGTTTTTACTAAAGGAAAAGAATATTTTTAATGAGAAACATTTTCTTTTTTTGTTAAATCCGTTTGTATCTATCATCCACCAAACTCCCCAAAACTTTTCTTAAAATAATTTTTGTTTTTATGTATATTATAAAATATAGGAAAAATTTGTACCTTTTTGGTTATGGCAATATTTATAAACTAATTTTCTTAAATTGGTGGAAAGATTAAAAGGAAATGTCGATTAAAAATTATGATGAAAAAAAAAAGGATTAATGGATAAATATGACACCGACAAAATCAGTTGGATTTCTGAATTTCAAAATTATTGTAGTATATAAAATATATTATTAATTAATCAATAGATATATAGAAATTTGTATGTTATTGATAGATAATTTAATTGATTGGTTCCATATTTATAATTAATTGATATATTAATTTTTATTTATTTTATTTTTGTTTGATGTGTCAAATATTTGTTGATTAATTACTATATAATTTTAAATATCTGAATTAAAAAGAGATGCCAAGTTGGAAGAGTTCTTCATATACCCTTTTTGACCCACCTAGGATTTTAATGAAAACGAAGATTTAAATAAAAGATTTAATTCTTGTAAAACAAATTAAAAGATTTCTCAATTCTGTTTGCATAATTTTGTTATAAATAAAATTCCTCCTCTTTTACGCTTAATAATAATAAGAAAATCCAAACCAATTACAAATATTTTTTACTTTGCCCAATTTATAGCAAAAAAACTTGAAAAAATCTGCAATTATGGAAAAGATATGAAGCAAAAAAATAATAATTTTAAAGTAAAGATTTTAAAAATTAAATTTACAAAAATTTAAACTTACCTAAATTAACGTAAATAATATCTTCTGGTGTAACACTAAAACTTGGTGGTGCATGTACATCTAAATGGAACCATGTACCATTTTTATGTTGTTTTGGATCACGATTTAAAAATACTACTTTACATTCGTACCAGCCCTGATCGGTTTTAGTTATATTTGTTAAATTAAGTGATGCAGCACCAAATGGTGAATCTGATGATACACGTGATACACGTCCTTCGTAACCTTCACCGCTATGTGTTGGATAATTTTCGTACCAAATATAAATAGGTAAATCTGATCCCTAGATATTTTTTGTTTTCGGTTTTTTGTTTATTTTGGATTTAAATCAAAAATAAAACATTTTTTGTTTTTTTTTGATTTATTGTAAGAAAAAAAAATTTAAATTAGTTTAAAATATCAGAAAAATTATTTTTTAAAATATTTCAAATGAAAAATATAATTTTATATTAATATTTAAATATTTAAAAGCTATAATAAAAATAATAAATATTCTATTATAAATTTTTTATATTTTTTTTTTGTAATTATTGCGCAATTATGTAAAATATGCTTTAGTAATATTTTTGTGTATCAAATATTTTATTGATTTTCGATTTAATTGCGAAATTTTGTGGAGAGCGCAAATTATAAATAAATAAAAATTAGAAACAAAAAAATTAAATTAAATTAAATTAATAATTTTTCAACCAAAAATAAATTAAGCAAACTTTGAACAGTGCAATCAATAGGATAACTATACTCTAAATAAAACTAATAACAATTTAAATATTTTTGAGGACATTTACATATTATATATATTTTCCAACTAGGCGACTAAAATCTTCCGATAAGATATAGATTGGATTATAGCTCTTTTAGACGAAATATTGAATTGAATATCACTTTTATATGCGTTATTCACATGTATAACACAATGAAAGGAAATATAGTCATTTTCCAAAAAAAATTGAGACTGAAAAAGTATAAAGTTCCTAATTTACAATATAGTATATACTACAAATAGATTAAAATCCGATTAATTATGAAATATAAGAAGTAATATTATGTATAACTAATAATTCCTAATATAGAAAATTTTGATA
This sequence comes from Empis stercorea, assembly GCA_949752835.1. NCBI lineage: Eukaryota > Metazoa > Arthropoda > Insecta > Diptera > Empididae > Empis > Empis stercorea. The sequence goes on from OX457089.1 coordinate 48,038,575, forward strand.
TTTTCTATTCAAATTTAGATTTTCATAAAATTCCTATTTACATATGTTAATCGTTTTTTCTATAATTTACGATTTTAATAAATTAACATTTTCAATATTTAACACAAAAGTACCATATAATTGTTATATTAAAGTAAATTTTCTGTAATAATTATTTAATTATATTTAAATTTACTTATGCGTATTTAAAGCTTAAATAATATTTTAATATCTAATAAAATATTAAGCACATAAATTTATAAAATCTTTTGAAATTAATTCCGAAACAATGTACGGTATATAATATATTATATTATATGTAGTTGAATTTAATTATAATTTAATATTTATTATACATTATTGTAGCTATATAATTAAAATATTATGTTTAATAACAAAAGATTATATACAAATAATATGGAATAAACATAGAAAATGATACAAAATTATAATTCATAAATTTTAATAATTTATTAAAATTGACCATTTGGGGGGATATAAACATACTATAGTAAATGAAAATGATTAACTGTCATATAAACTTTATTATATGCGACTAGAAATTTTAATCATAAATAATTTTATAAACAATTGTTAAATATGTATATAAAATTAGGATATAGGGAATGTAGGTAAGTTAAGGTGGAAATTATAATAATAATAGTGGGCATATCAAAAAAAAATTATTATGTAAAAAGAAAAATTGGAAATAATGTAAAAGTAGTTACAAAAAGGAGTTCCCTTATTCATTTATAAATAATTTTGCTTCCAAGTTTTTTTTTTAAACAAACTTTTTGATGAATGTTTTCAACAACAATTTCATGTAGTATATGATTTAATTTAGATTCTATTTAATAGATTATTAGTTTCATTATTACAATTATTCGACGAAAGTCTAAAGTTCAACGAAAGATTGTATATAAGAATTTTTTTTGTAGGTAACCAATATTTATAATCATTATATTGATTGTATATTATCATTATTATATTATCAATAAATTTATAGTATGTAATTAAATTAAATTCTCCATCTTAATTACATAATTAATCAGTAAATAAAGAATATCAAATCTAAATGACATTTTAAATTGTACAATTTAATTTTGAAAACTATTACATAATATTAACAAATTACCAAAGAGATGATAAATTTATTAAGCAATTTGTACTTTAAACATTTTTGAAAATATGTATAAAAGAATTTACATTACGAAAATTAATTTTTTTGTTTTTTTTACAAAAGTAATTTACGAGTAAAAATTGATACATTATACCAAACAGATATAAAAAAAATATATATATCCTTTCAAAAACCTCAGAAAACCTTCTAATCAATTAAAGATACAAATCATTGTAATAAATTTGAACACAAACAAAAAATCCTTGTTGTTTTTTTTTCTCTACTATACATTATAATGCAAAATTCTGATAATCATTCTCAACAACCAACAACCTCGCCATCCATCCCCCCTTTTTTTTTGTTTAATAGTCCATTTACAAGAAAAACCATTATATAATTTTCTTGTTTTGTTATTTTGTTGCTCTCTGTGTGTGGTGATGATCCATTAAACATTATTATTTTTATTTTTATTTTGTATTTTTTTTCATTTTGGCTAGAAATGAAAGTCCGATTCAAAATCAACCTTCAAAAAGGAATAATAATAAATAGGAAACCCATTAGAAAAAGTAATTATAAATGAAAAGTCATCTTATTTTATCTGTTTCTCATTTTTTTTTATATATATGTATATGTATATATAAATATACTTCAAAACAAACAAAAACAAAAACAAATAAATATATCCTTTCACATATACATATAAATATATTTAGATAAACTATTACTAATACTGTATCCAAAACTGAAAGAAAAATCGAATTAATTGGAATTAAAAAGGGAAAATTTATTACATAATCTTTGGATATTGCTGTGTATGTGTCTGTGTGCAAGAAGGATAATCATTTGTAATATTTTTTTAGGCTTTGATTTATATCTTGATCTGGAAAATTGTTTATAAACATAAAATATTTATATATATTAACAACAAAATAAATATTAAATAGTAACAAATAAATAATAAATAAGATCGAAACATTAGTCTCTAAATTGTTTCCAAAAAATATTTTTGTTCGTTATGATTAAAATTATTGTTGGTTAACATTATTTATGCTCAGTTGCTCAGTAAAAATTGGTTTTCCTTTCAATTTTCACCTGAATTACTTGAAAATTGTAAAACGTATTTAGAATTTCTTTAGAGATATTACGATGGAAATGGTCATAAGCATTTTGTAATGCAGGAAGTTAAAGAAAAAAAAGGATTTGAAATCGGATCTCTAATAATAGAGTTGTACCACCGAAAAAGTAAATCTTTAATATTATTGTCGACTTTTAATTATATTTTTATGATTTTACTTACTTTTATTTCGACATTTAAATTAACCATTTCACACCAACTAAGAAAGCAACCCCAAAATTTTCATATATAATATTCGATACCAAGTTTTGTATTGTATTTTCGATTGATATAAAATTAATTATCGTAAGATTAATAAGCGTGTAACTTAAAAATGATTAAAAAAAATGTATTTAACCACAATAAAATTTATTAAAATAATTGGAGAAATGAGTCATCAGTCTATGAAGATAATGTTTTCTGAAGAATTTACTTTCGTAATGAATCATAATATATTAGTCCTTTAGTCCAGCTTGGGTATATTTCCTGGCTAAAAGCCACTGGGTATTGACTATGAGTTTCGTATAGACACGTATACTGTCTTGAATTAAAGGTAATTAAAATACCTACATTTTGAAGTAGTATACATATAGATGGTAATGAGCCTAGCCATACTCAACTCATACTTACTTTTATCATTAATAGAAAAATACTACATTTCTATTAATGTTGTGGCTAGAAGTCAACTGGATATGGACTACTAAAATATTAGTCCTATTAGTCCATAGCTTGGGTATATTTCCCAAATCATATATTAAATATTTATTGCGAAAAAAGAAAAAATGTATTCTATAAAATATTTTCAATATAATTTTTTGAACCACAATAATAAATTATAAATAATTTTAGTATAAAATATTATTAATTTTTTTTTTTCTCTTGTGGTCATTTACATTGTATAATAATCATTTCAAAATTTGAATAAATAATGACACGGTCAAAATGATAATAAATTTTCAATCCTTTTTTTCTCGTTTTAGTATAATTTATAATTTTAAGGATAATTTTTTTTTTTTTAAAAAAGGGATAAGTTATATTTCATAGATGAATAATTTTTTTTTATATTTAACAAATTATTTAGTATATTAAGATGAGTTTTTTTTTTTTGTGGAATATAAAGGCTAAAGGCATTTATATAAAGTCAATTTAATAAAGGTCAAATAATCAAAAATAAAAGGAATTTAAAATATCATTTTTACAAAAAAAAATTCTATCTCATTAATGATGAACATTTTTCATATAAACATTTTTTTTTTTTTAAACCCATAAATAAATGAATTGCAATAAAAAAATTATAAAAATATTATTATGTAAAATTTGAATTTTATATTTTTTGAACATAAACAAAAAAAATGAAATTTTTTATGTCAATTTTTTATAAAATATGGAATTTTGAAAAAATAGCAAAAATTCTTTTATTGATTAATAGAAAAACGCTTAAGGATAAATAAATATTTTATAATATAGTTTCAATAACATTTTTTTATATACTCATATCAAAACAATTTCTAGTCAATAGAAAAAATTCATTTCATTAAAAAAATATTTTTGGAAAAAAATAAAATTTCAAGAACTAAAAATTTCAAAAATTCTTTTATATAATGAACCAACAAAAAAAATATATAAACTTTGGTACCTTTTCAAACCTTTTTAATAGATTATTTTTTTAAAATTTTCAATAAATTTCAATCCATCAAATACATAACCAAAAAAAAAATTTTTCATAGAAAGAAATCATAAAAAAACAAGAATTATAATTAAATTTTTGAAAAAAATGAAATAGAATAGAAAGGATATTGTTTTATTGAAACGTATTTTATATATATATATTATTACTGTATGTAAATGTGACGAATTTCCTCCCCTAAAATTTTATGTTAACATATAAAAGTAATAAAATATTTTCTCTTTTATTATTTTTACATTTATATAACCAGGAAATATGTGTATATTTGAATGAGTAGTAAATTCTGTCTTGGAAAACAGGGTATCCCCATTTGAAGAAGATTGAATTTAGGTCTTTGCAATGCAATTTATCAAGTACTCATAGGGAAATTTATGTAAATTTTAGAGTAGATCAGGAAAGGAGATAGATGACGAGAATCTTGGGTAAATTGATGGAAAACAAATTCCCAGAAATTGATAACGATGATAAATATATAGCTTCAGATTATAATTATGTTTATCCAGGAATTAAGGTAAATATTTCATTTGAAATGATTTAAATTAATATCGTAAAATAAAAATTAATTTGATAATAATTAAATATCAATTACAACTAATAATAATTGTTAGAAAACTTTATATATTTAATAGAAACTTTATTGAAGGACATATTTTTTTTCATATAAACATAATAAAAATATCATATAACATATTATGTCCTTAATTCTACAATTAATTAAATATTTCCAAATATGAAAAATAATACAAAACCCAAACACGAAACAAAAAAAAATGAGCAATCTTACACCAAAATTACATAAACTTTTTGTGGTCAAATATCATTTATTTAACTTTTCAAGGACTTTTTTAATATATAAAAAAAAAATTTTAACGATTTTTTTTTTTTCAACTTTCAAAGACTAGAAAAAGAATAATAATTATAATAAGGATTGAACAAAACAAACAAACTTTTAATTTCAAAATTTTTAACACAAGAAAAAAAAAACACAAAATCCTTCTTGCCAGATTTCAGGTAAAGTTTCCCTAGGACTATATACAATCAACAATTGTACATATATAAATAATATTATAATTTATAGAAAGGATTAAATCATTATAAAAAAGGACTCTAATAAGTCTGGTATAAATAATATAAATAACAACTAAAACATACTCGTATTATATTAAAAAAAAACCAAACAAACATTAAAAGTAATATAACCTCAAAAACTTTTGTCAAGAAGTTTTTTACTGTATTATTATTATATGTTCACTAATTAGGACTCTTCTTTTCAAAATGGTTTTTTAAAGGATAAGATATATTTTATTTTTTCTTACTTTATTATTATTATTACTATTACATATCACTGTGTTTTTCATGTAACTATTTCGATATATTATATATATTGCCTATGTACATATATGCATGTGTGTGTAAATCCTTAAAAACTGATTAATTAAAAAAGTTTTTCCCTTTTTATTATTATACATGAAAAATATATTTTATATAAAAAATTATTTTTCTTTCATTTTATCCCTGATTTTCTTTATTCTTTGTCGAAGGAAAATGAGTTCAAAATCAAATAAACATAGAAAAAAAAAATGTTCTTTTTTGTTTTTTATTGGGAAGTTAGTGGGAAATGGAATAAAAAGTTTTTCCTTGTATGACAACTTCGGGGTAATAAAAGGATTAATATAATTGAACAAAAGTTTTTCATCATATATTTGTTTTTTTTTTGTTTTATTAGAAAATAGTTTTTGAATTATATTTTATGTATTACCAGTACACAAAACAGGATTGTGACATAAAATGGATCGGTAATGCATATAGGACGTATCTTAAAAATATACTGCAATTGATAATTTGATATTACCAAGTGCCTGTATTTTATTGGGGAAGTTATATGATTTTGGAAAAAAATCTGTAAAGGGTTTTTAATTTGTAAAAATTGGATGTGACTCATACACTTTTTTATGGTATTATAATTAAATAAATCAAAGTTTTAAAGTAATTTATAATCTTTAAAATTTGTGTTTCAGAGAATTTGTGGAAATTGACTTACGATCGATTGCATATTCACCATTAATATTGTATTATACAAGAATAATTTAGAGATCATATAATGGACAATTTTAGGACTTTTCGGTGTTATGCTATCACTAATTTTTAAAACGATAACTAAAACATGGCCTTTTTTTTTAGCAAATATAATAAAGAATATAATCTTTCACATAAAAAAATATAATCATGAAATAATAGATTGGATTATTTTTTGGGGATAATAATTTAATTAAATCACAACCGAATATAGTAATAATACGAATTAATTTTCCTGTAACACAATACCATAAATGGTTTATTTATAAATCAATATTTTAATGTAATATGTATAGATTAATTATACACGTTAAGTAAAAGATTTTTTTGAATAATTCTCTTATAAATTATGATAATTTAAATATCAATAACAATTTCTGGTACATACAGTTGCTCACAAAAGTATCCGGCCACCCTACTTGGTTCAAAATATTTAATGTTTTTCACTTCATTTTCAATTAAGTATTTTTTTTAATATTGGCTATAAAAAGCCTTTACTAATGCACTTTATAATACTAGAAAAACGTATTAGAAAAATGAATTAATTATCAGAAAAACTTGCATAGCTGTCCGAACTCATAAAACAATTGACACTAAAGTCGGCCAGTAAGTGTGTATGCATACGGGGGACTTCCCCAAAGTAAGTTTAGTTACCAAATAGTTTCCAAATAGTGCGTCATTCGAGAAAAATTGCATTTCCGAATTATGTATTTAATTGTTTGGTTGTCGATTTTTTCTGAAGTATATTTAATTTTGATATTTCTATGATTGGATTATAAATTACAAGACTAAATAATGTTAAAAAATAATAATTATTTGTTTTCTGATATTAAAAACTTAACGTCTAAGATTAATTCTACTGAATAAAAGAAGTGGCCGGATACTTTTGTAACTGTATACTGTATATATGTGTATGAAAAATATACAAACTGAAATTGTTGTATATTAAATTACGGTCATTGAGACAAAATTTGAGATATTTAATTTAATTTTCTACAAATTGAAAGTAAGTTTTGAAGTTTATTATATCTTTTCTGGAATTCTTAAATTTGAGAATTATTGATTTATGGAGATAATTAAAATATCGTAATGTCTATCAAATCTGATTATTTCGGAATTTACTTATTATAATTGATATTTGAAATTAGATTAGTTTGAGATTAGTTAAAAAAGCATATTTTGAATTTAAATATGCTTCTTTTGCATTTAATTTCTCAATATTAATAACGAATATTTAATAATAACAAGGATTGAACTATATTACAATCAATAAAATAACAAATAATAATATTACTAAAAACTTAATTATTACTCAAAGTTTTACATAATTACAAAACTAAATTATTGACTAATTTAAAATAAGCTATAAAGCAAAACATGCTAATTACAAAATCTAGAAAACACAAGCTTATAAAATAAATAAAGAAATAAAAGCAATTGGCTATCTTTTTAATTTGTTGATTTTTTTTTTTTTTTTTTTTGAAAATTGTGTTTGGTTTTTTGATTAATTTGAACTAAAGAAAATTTATTTAACAAAAAGTGATTAAAAATTTAAATTTTTGATTTTTTTTTTTTTTTTTGTACAGAAAAGGACTTTACAAAATTACGAAAAAAGGTTTGTTAATTAAATATAGAAGATGAATTTTTTAATTAGTATAAAACACAGCTAAAAGTTTTGTGAATTTCTTTTAAAAAACTTAAAAAAATTATGAAGAAAAATATTTAAGGAAATATTAATGTTAAATAATAAATTTAAAGTTTTATCTGTTTGCCAATCAAAAAAATTATTCCAAAAAAATATAAATGACAATAATAAAACTTTAAATTTATACGAAAACTTTTCTATTTTCTTCTTAAAAAAAAATAAATATAAATATCAATTTTTTTTTATAAATTTAAAGAAAAAAAAAAAGAAGAAAAATTTAAGAAAAAAAATGAAAACTGGAAAATTTTTGTGTACACTCAACCAAAAAAAAAAAAAAACAAAATTACTGTGCGATCACACTAGAGAAAATAGAAATTACCTTTAAAGATTTTTAATGGAAATTTAAATTGTTTCAATATTTAAGAAAAATTTTAATTATTAATTAAATTTGTAGAAATTTTATTTTTAGAAATATTTTGTGCAAAATGCAAAAAAACCAAAATGTTTGTTGTCTGAATGAAATGGACACAAAAACAAAAACGATTTTTATTTTTAATGATGATAATTATGAAATTCGAATGATGAAATTAAAATTTTCGAATTAATGACATGAGATGGTAAAATAATATAGAAAATTTATGGATGTATTATCGTTTTTTTTTTTAAATTGATATGAGCTAAAGGAATTCAAAATTCCAAGAATTTGTTTATTTAATTAAGTATATTATAAACAAATTGTGAATTGGAGGTGTAAATAAATTTACATAATTTTTACATAAAATTTATATAAAATATAATTTGAAATTTACAAGTCTGCTTATTATACCAAATATTACTTTATATAAAATATTGGAATACCAATATAAGAATGGGAAGATTATAGGATTTATTAAATCTGATTTTTTTAATAAATTATGACAATTTTGGCAATTGCTGAAGTTGTTTGTTACAGCAAAAAAAGGAAAATTGTCGGAAAACTATGACACTTCAATCAGAAAGAATTTTTCAACATCATTTGTCTAATTTTGTGCCTACTGTCAGGTAGATTTTTTATGCCTCCATATCAACATTTTTTGACAAAAAAAGTACTAATGTATTTTTACAATGTTTAAATTAGGTGGCACTGTAACTTTTATAGGAATGTTGAATGTTGCACAACTCCAAACCTCGGCCTATAATATTAATATTTGAACTATATAATGTTGCCAGTTTTAATATAACAAAGAATGTACAAAATTAACTACAGATTCTATATAACTAATTTTAGTGATCACAAATTTGTGAAAATATTCGAAAATATTTTTTATCTTTTGCATAAAAAAAAAAACTATTCAAACAAAACCAAAAAATTAACACAAAATTAAAAAGTGAATTTTTTTGAAAATTTGTAATGTGAGTGAATTTTTTTTTTCAAATGAAAATGATTTTATTTTTTTTTTTATTTTTTTGAATTTTATTTTAAAAAATTAATAAAAAATTAAAAAATTTTGATTTAAAAAAATAAAAAAAATATCAAAAATTATTCTTTTTAGTTTTCTTCTCTCACTCTCTCATTTTTTTGTTTTTTTTTTTTGATTTTGGTTTATAAAAATTTTATTTTTTAAAAAAATATTTTTTTTTAATTTGTCACTTTTCTGTATAAAAATTAAATATGATTAAAAAACAAAAGAAAATTTTATAAAGTATTAAAAAATTTTTCATAAATTTAAAAAAATTTTTTTATGTTTTTGTTTTAGTTTTTTGTTGTTGTTGTTGTAAAATAATAAGCGGCAAAAAAAAATGTGATTGGAAAATATTTTTGTATATTATTTTGTTTTAATATTTTTTTTTCTGTTTTAAGTAAAAGGCAAATATTATTTTTGATTTAATTTTTGTTATAATAATAATAAGTAATTTTAAAATATATAATAAAATAAAAAATGAAATTAATTTTCATTAAAGGAAAAGAAAAAATATCACAACAAATATTTATGTATTTTTGGAACCAGTTGAAATGTTCTTCTTTTGTAAAGATTTTAATTTATATCAACTGAGAAATTGTAATCACGAATTTTGTTTATTTTGTTTTCATTTTCCAAACAAATCAAAAAATTATATAATTAATTATTAATAAAAAATTCTTCTAATTTTTAGGTTTTTTTCAAAATAATTAATAATTAAAACGATTAAAAATTATAATGGAAATTTTAATAAAAAATTAATACCACGATAAATTTTTCAGGAAATGATTAATCTATGTAAGTAAATTGTCGAAAAAGGAATGATAATTTTGATCTATCGCTTGATGCATAAACGATTTTCTTTTAAAAACTCATAGTCTGATTCTTAGCTCCACGAATTATTGGTGCCAGTTCTCCCCCAAATTAAACACTTAAAATATTATTTTAGATTTAGACAATTACACTGACTTTTAATGATAAATAAACTAAGTACTCTAAATAAGTTATAAACTAAAATCAGAACGAGGCGAATACATTATAAAATAAATTTTGGATTTATGTGTTCTTGAATTCAATGCTCCCTTCCCTTTAAGCAGCCATATTTCGAAAGCAGACATTTTGATGTAGATTTTATTTATCCTGATGGGGAATTTTTGCTTCAATATTATAAATTTCGTAAAGTTCTCAATTAATATTGAGCAATATTGAGGATCGTTTAGAAAAATTAAATTTAACACGTTCACCCATCAACGTCACGTATTATGTGACATTGTAGTTTTCCCTGAAACTCATGTCACACATATATGGGTCACATTTTATTAGAAATGTAATTAGTTACAGGTAGCTGAGTTTCTACAGAAAAATCAAAAAATTCATGAGTGGTGAACGTATACTTTTTTGTAAATTAAAATTTCATTGTACTACATCAAATTAAAATGGACATTTTTAGAAGACCACATAAATTTCATTCATATATTAATCATTTCCTTAAAAACAAAAATTAAAAAACATCATAATTATTTATTTTTTTTGTTAAAGGAAAAAACTACACAAATTCGGATAAACAACATCAAAATTTTTTTGAAGGATTATAAAATTTTTTAACGTTTAATTTAAATAAATGTAACTATAATTTATACTATTAAAATATACTCAAATAAAATTTATTAAAAAATAATAAAATTATACGCGATTTAATATAAAAAATAAAATACAATTAATTAATTAAAAATTGCTTTACTTATTTAGCATTTTTCAAATATAATTTATGTTTATTTTTGGTATTTTTTGAATTTAATAATGAAAAAAAATACTCACAGGACATTTAGAGTATATAATATATATATATATTTTTATAAAAAATTCTATATATATATATATATATATATTTATATGTAAAAACAAAATAAAAAATTTTTTCTGTTTGATTAAGAGAGTAGAGAAGATTTTGATATCGTACCGTTTCGCTCACCTTCTTGTCCCACTGGAGGACATATGGTACTGGATGATCGTTTGGGAATTCAACGTGACAATTGAAGACAACACTTTCACCAAGAATAGCTGTAATATGTACAGCATCTTCTGCTGTAAATAGAAAAATTAAATTAAAACAAAAATGAAATTCAATATAAATTTATTTTAATATCGTCGTAAACGATTTATAAAATGCTGAAAATGTATATTTTCTTTATGAATATTTTTCGTTAATCAACTAAGCAAAAAAAAATAAAGTATAATAATTCTATTGTAAATTTACTTTAAGTATTTGTAATCCAACCCCACGAAAAAAATGCAGCGCAGTTGGACTGTTTTTGATTAGTTTTATAATAATGAGCTTCTCAACATTTCCAACAATGATTCAACATTTTCAACAATCAAATATATTAGAAATTTGTTTGTAATTTACTGAAAACATTGGACGGGTCAGACTAACAGAAAAACGCAATCAAAACGATTATACATTTTTTTAAAATAAAATCCCTTAAAATTGCTGTTCAACAAAGAAAAGGACTCAGAGAGGTAATATAAATATTTGCTCATTAATTTTTGTTTTGTTATAAGCATAATCAGTTATTCAACCCTTTTTCTCACTACTAAACAATGTAAAATATATTTTTTTTTCCCTAATTTTAATTATATAACTTTTCGCTTATACTTTTCTTTCGTTAATTGCATAACAAGCATAATTATTTATTTGATTTTATATTTACAAAAAAAAAAAAACAGGAATGGCGCCTTCAGCATTTTCTTTTTTATTTTTAGAAAAGAAAATTGTAGTTTTTCATTGTTGAAAAAACAGAAAATATAAATTTCAGTGAACTAAAAATGGTATTCCAAAAAAAAAAAATCATCGTATTTTTCTTTTTGTAAATCGTTAAACTTAAAAAAGCATAATTTTTTTTTGTGAACTAATAAATTTTCTTACTCCTTTTTTTTTTGTGTTTTGGAAAACGTATAAAAGTTTTTTAATATAACTTTAAATATAATATAAACCAGGTAAAAACGAAAATATTTCTAAAAAAATACTTAAAAATATTCTTTTCCATCATATCAGAAAATATGATGAAAAACCACCTTTTACATTTTATACTTGGGTAAGAAAAGCAAAATTTATGAGTAAAATAAGAAAGAAAGAAAAAAAAATTGTCTAAAAAAAGGGAAGTATTTAATTTAGCACTTCACTTAATAATTGGTACATTTTTCATGTGTACACAAATAAAATACTTTTTTTTTTCAAAAGGATAATATATTGTGAAGAATATATACTCATTTTAAAAATAATATAGTAAAAGTAAACTTTTTAGTGTATAACATTAAAAAGTTATGATGAATTTTTTAATAGTAAATTTATAATGTAAGATTTTCTTGAAATAATTAGCTCCTTTTTCAAATTACTAAAAGTATTTATACATAGCTAGCTAGGTACACAAAAACTAAAATATATATTTTTTTTTAAATGCATACTAAAAAATAATGAGAATAAGTTTTTGTAATTAAGGATTTTTATTTCTGTAATCTCTGAGAATAGAAAGTATAAAAAAAATAGTATACATGTTAAAATGTTAAAAGTCTTTGATAGAACAAAATATACACTTGACAGAACTTATTTAATTTTGACAGATTTAAAAAAAAAATCGAAATAAAGAGTAGAAATTAATTGGTTTCCTAAAAATATTTCACAATTTATAAAGTAAATTATAATTTTCTTGTATATTTTCTAAAATTCAGAAAAATTATTATCAATAATGTAATTTTTTTATCATAACTATATTAGCAGGAGGTGTGAGTCTGACATCATTTATTCATTTATTCTCCAATATAGATGAATTAGAATTTGGTGTCTATGGATGGGGAATTTTAATTATAATAATCCAAACATCTTTTAATTTGTCAAAGTTATAGCAAAAAATCTTGAAAAATTGTCTGCAAATAAGGAGCCACCTTCTAGACTAGATGCTCTGATGGACTATTTTTTTAAGATACAATAAAAAACCAAATAGATTTTGAAAATATAGAGATTTCTGGTGTCCTTATTTAAGTTTGTAAAAAAGGAAGTGGCAAGGTTACTAAATGCCTATTGTGGTTTACGTCAATTCTGAACCTTACTATAAGAAGTTCAGCTATTAAACTTTGTGTTAACAATATGCCAACTAGAAAAATATATCATTTTATAATTTACTAGTGAAATGAATCTGGGAATTTGCCATCGAAATTGTAAGTTCAGAACCAAAAATCTGAGGTAGAAATATCTGAATGGCTAAGGACTATCACAACTACAGTAACAAAATGTTCATTAAAATCATTAAATTTAAAATGAAATTCAACAAAAATTTCTAATTTTGAAAATATAATAAAGTTTGCATAGTATGTATATACAAAATTAATAAGGTTTTCAATATTTTTACCTGTATTTTTCTATATTTATTTATCTTTTGTATAAACTAAATATAATATAATTTTTTTCGATGCTCATATATATATAGATTAAAAGTACATTGCACTTATCTAGACTGAAAATATTTAATATATATTTAAAAAAAAAATTAATAATAATAATATTACAAAGTTTCAGGAGTCAACAAACACACAATACGCCACATAAAATATCTATCTATCCTTTTACACACATAACACTCAGACAATAATAATTTTGTAATATATTTTCTCCTCGAGAAAGTACAGAAAAATATTAAAAACTACAAAGGCAAAAAAAGGATTATAAGAAATATAATATATCATTCACATTATATTTTACCTGAGGGAAAAGCTTATTTCTTGGGAAATTATTATTATTAAGACAATTTTTCGTATGTGTTTGTGTTGTGTATATTACATTTTATATAGCAAAAAAGGTGAATGAATTCTTGATATAATATTAGTTTCAATATTTAGACGTTTGTGATGCAGCATATAATAAGCAATACTTGAAGGAATTTTTTCGTCATATATACATTTTATAAAAAGGAGATTTTTCTTAACATAAAAATATCTTTTAAATTTTTTAATGTTAATAAAAAAATATTTAATTAAATATTTCATCAGCTCGGTAACTAAAGGTAAACTTATAAAATAACTGGGATTATAATTATAGTGAACTAAAGTAAAATACATTTTAATATTCCAAATTTAAAAAAAATAAATATTTTTAAGATATTTTCGAATATTTTAAAAATAATATTTGATGATTAAATTCTGACCTGGTTACATAATATTCTAAATATAATTATTTCTTAGTGCCAGTAGCTTCTAAAATTCTACCTTGATATTTATATTAAAAAACGATTTCATTAATAATAATAATAATTATAATGTTGACATCGTTAATACACTACAAAATATATTCTTTTTATCATATATTTTATTTAAATTAATATTTCAAGATTTTTCAATCACTCTTTTTCCAGATTATACATAAAATGATTTTTTCACAAAAAATTAATATACCCCATCCATTTCCATATTAATTTTTATATCACACAAAATAAAATATTATAAAAAAAAAAAATTCGTTTTTATATTATTCATAAGTTATTCCAATATTTGCTTTTCATCAAGAAATTTTTTATGTGGTACAATAATAACCTCAAAAAAAAGATTGTTCACATTGATTTGTCACAGTCTAAAAGTACTCAAGGATATGATCTATAATCTATACAATATAATATATGAACTATAAAAAATATGTACATTATAATATATACCAAAAAACATTTCTGAAAAATCATAATATAATATCCTTTTTTTGTTGCTATATATAAAATGTAATGTAAAATTGTGCACTGATGCGCTCCCATCATATCCATCATTAGATTTGTTGGTATATTTATTATTACAACTATATATTTATTATGAATTTCTAAAATGTGGTTCTATCCTTTTCGATTCCATCAGAACAATTTCAAAAAAAAAAAATATGAGTTAAATATAAAAGAGAAAGAAAATATGGTTACAAATAATAAAATAATAATGTGAAATATTTTCATAATAAACTGAAATTTTGTTTGGTGGTTTAAGCATATCAAACGTGTACCTTGCAATATGGTTTTATCATGAATCTGTCGTTTGTGTTCAAAGTTTTTTTGTTTTTTAGAAAATATTTAATCATAGTTAGTGCTTCTTGGTGTGAAAATTTGTTAACTTTGATATTGTTTCTATCTTTTTGTATACCTTGTACACACAACAGTTTTATCTAAATATTCTTCTATTTAACACCTTCAAAATTAATTTCCTCTTTGATATATCTTTCATATCTATGGATTATAAAACAGAACATTGACAAAAATAATATTTTTCATAAATCGGTTAAGTTACGAAATGTGGTAATTCATTCTTCATCTATTAAAGACACATACATATATATAGCTATCGTATGTATTGAAAATTAATTTATTAAATATTTGTCTCAAAGTATAATCCAATGCCTTACAAACTCTAGTTGACAGTTTGAATTAATTTTTTAGACATTCTCAATTGAAAAATATATTTTTGTAGTTTTCTTTTTTCCCAAGTAGCTTTTTATTGTCAATCAAAAACATTTTATATTTTTTGCATATGCATAACTTTAGCATAAACCCATATTATAATCATTAAATATATTTCATCCAGAACATTATTTAACCAGTTCACATCAATAAACCCCATAATAATATATTTTAAACTCTCCACTGTGATGAATAAAATGTAAAAAGTCGGATAGGGATTATAATAATTTTCTTATTATATATATACATACATGTTTACCGCAAGAGAAAAATATTTTACTGTATTATATACTGATTTGAGGGTGACAGTATTGCTAATCGAGGCTAACATTTATGCAAAATCATGTCTTTCATTGCTATTTTATTGTCTCAAGTAATGCTCAATGGGTTATAAAATAAATTTTCATGTATTTGTTATCCTGGATACTTTGTACACTCTTTTATACATTTATATTTAATATTAATTTCCATTTCTATATTTAGTACGTATACATGATATAACCCCATGGCAATCGACACAACGACGACATCCATATAAAGTTTGTCGATTGAGGAAAATCCTCTTCTTTATATTTTTTTTTTTGTGGATATTAATGGTGTACAACTTAACCAACAACTCAACAATTTTACATTCTTAGCTGCTTTACCAAAATGCACATAATAAATTTGTTATGGTATTAGTTTTCTAAGGATTAGTAAGCAAAATATTTTTCTATAGTATTATATAGTAGAGTCGGAAGGTGGTTTTCACAAGTGCAACAGAAACAAAAAAAATTACACAAGCTTAAAAATAAAATTTACTATTATATGGGGAAGCATTAATTATGGATAAAGGATAAGATATGGTTTTCATTTTATATATATGTATATTCATTTTTTTTTTGTCATCATTATTTAGAATCAAATTTATATTAAATATGTTATATAAGATATAAGGAGTATATATATAAAATTATATGGCATGATAGACGACAGTATAGGAAGTGCACTTAATGAAACATTTCTCCCTTGCACATTTCCAAGTATGTATATGTAGATAATTTTTACTTATATAGTCGGGGGGTTGTTAAAGTCATTAACATATTTTGTTAAGAATTTATGCAAAAGTGGTCATAAATATAACCCCATTTATACGTTTTTATGTCAAATACATAATATAATAATAGAATATAAATTTATTTGTAAATAAATTATGGAAATAAAATATAATTAGGTACCTAATATTGTAACAATTTTTTACCCTCATGTGTACTCATTATATTGTGTTCGGTTATTAAAATCAAGTTTTAATGGTGACGATAATTTTTTGAAATATTTTAATTAGTTACATTATATAATTATACACTGATTTCGATATTAAATTACAATTATAAACCCATATTACAATTTATATATCCACTCCTTTTAACCTAA
Source organism: Empis stercorea (assembly GCA_949752835.1). NCBI lineage: Eukaryota > Metazoa > Arthropoda > Insecta > Diptera > Empididae > Empis > Empis stercorea. The sequence goes on from OX457089.1 coordinate 48,055,530, forward strand.
TTTATGATCTGGTAAACATAATTTAAATTAGAAATTAATATTGATTTAATATTTTATGTAGAATAATATTAAATTATAAGTATAAATTTTTAATAAAACTTAAGAATAACTATAATTATTAATAGAATTAACGAGTCCAACAGAATTCATATAGTTATTCACATTCTATTTGGCCCATTAATCTGCTGTTGTGGCAATATACATATATTTAGCTTTTTGGCAATGAGTAATTTCGCAGAGTTAATTGTAATATATTTTTTTTAAAATAAATTATTAATAATTATATATAAATTTTATTTATTAATTTTACATACCTGGTTGAATATTACCAAATGTACTTTCAATTAGGATAAATATAATTATTATAAATCCAAATGTAAAATTTTTATGTAAAAAAAATTCCTTATTTAAATGTTGTGATTGTTTTTTGCTATTATAATTTTTAGTTCTATTAATTGTATTTGTAGTTTTATTAATTTTAATATTATTATTATTATTATTATTGTAATTATTATTGTTATTATTTATTGAATTATTCGTTGTGGCGAACGATCGCGACCGGCTTAATGCCTGACACCACCGGAAAGACCCAGGGTCCGCACACACGCCCATGCCTCTGGTCCCATAGTCAATGCCGCTAACGGATCGTCGTCATTGCAGCGGCGTCACCTGAAAAAAAAAATTGAAAAAAGTTAAAAAAAATTATTAAATTTGTAAAAATATTTATACATATATGAAAAAATAAGAAATATGAAATGAAATGACGACAAAGCTGTGTAGAACGCACTTCATTTTAGCACCCTAATTCATATTATTAAGTATATTCCCTAGTCTATTTTATCACAAAACAATATACAAATTTTTTTTATATCTAAAAATATCCTTAAAACTGTTAATAATAGAGAAAACAAATACACGAACGAATTCAAAAAGTTTTTAGTTCATAAAATTGTTATTTCTTTTAATGGTATATAAATATTACATATTTATGCTTGGATATGTATTAGTTTTAGGTGCCATAAACAAAAATATAAATAAAAAAAAATAATAATATAAAGAAAAATATATAAATAAAAATGAAAGAAAAATAGAAAAACAAGTAGAAAACTTAATAAATAGAAGGAATAAAAAAAAAATAAATTTACTGAAGAAAGAAATATACAAAATATATATGTATATGTATATATTTGTATGTTAAAAAAAAATTGTTACGGAAGCTTGTAAGGCAGAAAATTGCTCCTTAGAGAGACATTTTTATTATGGTCATAAATTATCATGAGCCAATACACTTTTACGACTTTATTACCTCTTTTTAAAAAACAAAAAATATATATATATATTTATATATGTATATATATGTAAGGACAATTCTGAAAAATCTATAATATACACAAACATACACACACGATAGCACGTAAATACGTTTTTATATAAATAAAATTATAAATCTCTCATAATGTTTCACAGCATTATATAATATCCTTTTTTTTTTCTTCCTTATATTATTTGAAGAGTATATCAATACACAATATTTCTATTATATAATCATATATATATTTTTGCGATACTAATAAATTGGGTTCCCATTTTATTTTTTCTTCTAATGTGGATGTGTTTTTTTTTTGTATTTGTATATAGTTTAGTTGTTGTTGTTGTTTTTGTTTGGTAGAATTTTTCTGAAGGATTTATTATTTTGTTAACAAAATTAACTAGCGCTAAAAATGTTTTCAATTATCCAGATGAATTGATTTTTTTTTTCTATTTTTATAATACATATTTCGTTTATTTCCGGAGGAAATACTTTAAGGACAATGAAACATTGAGCTTTTACAAATTAACCATCATATAAGCAGTTAAATAATAATTGATTTTATTTTATTTTTTTGTCATTATTATGACGATGTTAGTTAAAAATAAAATATTAATTTTCTTTTTTTTTATAGATTTTATAGATTTTTCTATAAATAATTTATAACGAATGCGAACATTTATTATTTTGATTGATATAAATTATTTATAAGAAGGAATGAATGAAAAGGGGCGACATAAATGTTGATTTATAAAAAATGATTTGAAATTGGCGAAGCCTATTTGTTGCAATTGAGGTATTTCTGCCTATGTGGACTATATAGTTCCAATACTGATAATATCAGAAATCCTATCATTTACAAGTCATTTATTTACACTTCAAGTGTTCAATAATTTTGTTTTACTAACGATTGCATCATAAACAGGAAAATATTTATACTGATTTAATTTATTAGTAAATATTTTGGATTAGTCTAAATTATGATTTATTCAATCAGATTTTGTCTACTTTACATTTATGTTTAGTTGTCATTAAAGCTTATTAATTTATAATTTCATTATTTAAAATCTAACAAAAACAAACCAAAAATCATAAATAATTATTAATTTAATTACGATTTATTCATATCATACATAATATATATCCTTTTATTAAAATTAAACTTCCTTTTTCCATAAAAATATAAAATATTTGTAAATTAAATCAACTATATAAATATCCTTTAATCTATCCTATAAATTTATTTAAAATCTATTTAAAATTATGTAATAAAATACTAAAACTAATCATACAATTCATTTACCTCAAAATGAAAAGCACACTTACATTTATAACAAATTATAATATGAATATCAAAAAAACTATATCTAACCAGCAAATAAAATAATTTCGAATAAAAAGTATAATTATGATTTTGTATATGCATCTCTATAATTATTTAAATTTTTATATATGTATTTTTATTACTCATTTGGTTGTAAAATACATGGAATTAATATTAAATATTAAAAATATGAAATTTCAAAATTAATAGAAAATAAATAAATAATATATAGAAGCCATTCGTACATTTATAATCATTTTAATTTACTATTTATAATGCACTTAAATATGCATTAGGATATAATAATTTAGGGATACGACGACGACACTATATTTTACGAATATAATAGTAAACTTAAAATTTTAATCATTTTAAATGGCAAATTATTATTTATATAATTTTTATATATGTATGTATAAAAAACCATTTAAATATAGTTGAATAAATTTTTGATTTGGTGCGAAAATTCACAGATGATGATATGAATATTTTCATAATTTTAAATGTTATTATACCTCAATTAATATTATGGTAGTATGTATAGGGTGGGATAAATAAGGTAGATGCAACAAACAAAAATTTATAATTTCATAAGTAAATGTAAATTTAGTGGATTTTATTCTATAAGTTTTTAAAAATAATATTTATGCAGGTGTTACAAAGATTTGGGAAAAGCAAATAAATATGAATTAAGTAAATTACATTTTGTAGGGTGTGTAAAATGTAGTGTAGTAAACTTAAAATTTATACATGACCAAAATACCACACGAAACTATACTATAATCCATTTTTGTCATTCTGTTGATCAATAAAATATTCAATAATCATAATTATCTATAAGTTTATTTTATTATTAATTTACAATATTGCTAAAATATCGCAAATTAATCAATTCCAGATAAGCCATATAAAATATAATCATATATGTATAGAACTATATGAAAATGGACAATAATAGTTCAAGCTATCATACACAGCTCAATACTAGAATTTCACATAAGGCCGAAAATATGAGATTGCAAATATATTGTTCTAAGTAATTATAGGTTTGTCAAAAATTGTTAATCAATGTTTCAGTATTAAGAAGTCTCGTGACAGATGATTGATATCACTATCTTGACCCTAATATAAACTACATCTCCAATTACGAGACACCTTTTAACTTTCTATATATATAGATTAATATAAACGTCAATAAATTTTCTCCTTTAGCACAATTTTCGCATTAATTAATAAACAAAAACAAGTACTTTAACATCTGAGGCAAATTATTGGTTGTCATACCCTACAAAAATTTCTATTTATTCAATAATAACCTTTTATAGATTTCTCTTTAATATAAACTTGAAAAAAAAAAATACAAAAATTATTTACGACTAATTACTTTTGTGGTAATTATAAATTAAAATGTAAATTTTATTTTTATATATAATAATTTTAATATTTTAAATAATCTAAAGTGGGTTGTCGTTTACAACAACAACAAAAAATCCTTATATATAAATATTATAATTATTTATTTAAAAATAATACAAAAAAAATGAAAAACGTTTAATTATACTAAATAAAAATAAAACCACTTATGGAGTAAAAAAAATATAAATAGATAAATAAATTTGTACAGAAGTAAATAAATATCAAAAAAGCAAAAAATATTATAAATCTTTAAATAAATTTTAAAAGAAAATATTTAAATTTAATTGGAAAACATAAAAAATATCCTTAAATTATTCATTATTAATTTTTTTTTTTGGAAATTAATAAATTTATTATTAAATAAAAAATATTTAAAAAAAAAACAAAATCCACGCACAACAAAAAAATGTATTTAAAGGAATGACAAAAAGGATCTCAGTCTCCTTTAATAGATATTATTTAACAATAATAAAAAAGAAGAATATTGTTGTTTTACAAGGACATTAGCATTTCTTGTTTCTTTCGTTTCACAAATAATTATTTCATTATTTTCTTCATTTAAATTTCGAACAAAAGAGACGGTAGAGAAGAAAATAAAACAATGAGAAAGGAACAAAAAATTAAAAAAGAAAAAAAACATGATTAAGAAACAAACAAAATTAATTTTCAAAATGAAAATAAAAAAAAAAAATTTTTTCATTTTTTATTTTTGCATATTTTTTTTTTTTTGGTTTATAGAAGGAAGAAAAACTTCTTCAGTTATGTTTTATTTTTGTCTTAAATTAATTAAATATTATTTTTCTTATATTTTTTTCTTGTTTTCTCAAAGGAATTTTTTCCATTTTCTTTTTTTTTGTAATATTGTTTTACTGGAAAATTCAATTAATTTGTGATTTTTCATTTTAAGTTTTCTTTTAATTTTACAAAAATTATAATAAAAAGAACAATTTAAATATTGAAATCAATTAACGGTTCAGGACTCTGTGTATATATATATATATATATATATATATATATATAAATATATAAATAAAATACTTAGAAGTTCTTATCAGAAATACCTTTATTGTTTTGTTAAGAAAAATTTTCTGTCCTTTTTAAATGAAAAATTATCTTTATTATATTTTTTCCAATTCTTAAAATTTGTCAATAATTTTAGTTTCAACAAAGAGAAGTTATATGAAATTGTTTATTTGTATTATCCTTTTCAATATAATTCAAGGAAAATATCAATAAGATAATTTATGCCTAAAGGGCTAACCATGGAAGACTTTTGCCGGTTTAAGTAATTTGAAAAGTCAACGAAAAGCCAGGTAAAGTCTTTTCAAAATCGTAATTTACCCATGCACAACTTAAGTGGGCTTTTGCTTTTATGTCAATTTTTGAAGTCTAATTTGTTTTTTTTTTTTTGAACTGTCAAATTTCGACACGGAATGTGCGAATGAAATCGCATTTCCTTAAGCCAACGTAAGTTAACGAAATTTGACGAAACTGAGCAATAAGTGTGTATGGTCACACCATACATTTTACATGAAATCGCACGTTTCCTTAAGCTGACTTAATCCAGCAAAAGTCTTCCATGGTTAGCCCTTGGAAGAGTTTTAATTACTGAATTTTAAGATAATTGAGAAAAGAAATAAGTTTTTATCATATTAATAATTAATGTCAACCGAAAAAAACAAAAATTTTCTATTAATTGAATATTAATTTGCAAAATGATTAAGTAACTTTTGCTTTCTAATCCAAATTAGTGACTTTCGCTTTCCGCAAAATGTTTTAACACATAATTATGGTCAATTTAATAGATATATTAACAAATTTTCAGTAAAATTTTTTAGTTAATATTTTGCCTTTGTATTAAACTATGATTTTCACTTTTCTTATGCTAAATTTTTTTTTTAATAAACATAAAAACCGTAATATTAATTTTTAATTTATTTATACTTGAAAATCTATAATAATAATTTAATAGTCAATTTTTTTTTTCAAATTTTCAATAATAAAACTTAATTGGTAACGTCAAGAAAAATTTACCAAGATAACAAAGAAAATTTATTGCAAACCACAAAATAAAATAAATTTTTTCGTTGTTATTTTAATTTTCCTTTTAATTAAAAAATTAATTAAAACATCAAAAACAAAAAAACGAAAATTTGTGTTACTGCCAAAATATTGAAAGTTAAGAAAAACCAACAAAATAGAAAAATTCAATAAAAATAATAAAATAAAATTGTAAAATGCACATTCAATTTTCATTTTGTCTGAACCAATTTCGATTATGTCTCTGTTGTTGAACATTAATATTTCTTTTGAAAATTTCAATTTCTCTGAATTATATTATAGAAATAACAAAAACATCACTTGAAATTGATGAAATTGAAATTTTAAAATTTGATATTTATTTTATTACATAACAGAAATGCCAATGTCAAAGTCTGTTTAAAATCCTTAAAATCAAACACAAACACAACAAAGAGAATAGTAAAAAAAAAAAAGACATTCTATTTTCAATTTTTTTTAACAATATAATAGGAAAATTAAAAAGAAAAACAAACAATTTTTCTTATAGTGCTTTTTCCATAAATTTTATTGATATTAGCTCAGGTTTTTCCTAAAAAAAATACTAGAAAAATTTTTTGAGCAATAAAAGAAAATCTACTTTTCATCAAAGTTATTATCCTTTTCTCTTTTCCATTTTCCAAAAAAGAAAATCCTTAAACTATGTAGTCAAGTGCATATTGATTTTTGTAATTTTTGTGTGTTGTTATATATATGTAGCTAAACACAAGGACGAGAGAAGAAAAATCTTGTATTACCATTTTCATAAAATTGTGTTTACTGTTGTTCAATCAAGTGCACTTAAAGGGAAAGAAATAGAATTCCTATTCAGGAGCTTTTATAACTTTATACATATAGAAAGTTTTAAAATTCTTCAATGAACAATAAAAAATTCTAAAAAAAAAATAAATAAAAAGGATCATCAGAAAATCGTTGCATACCATCAAAACATAGATCAATGTTTTTTAAGTTTTTTTTATTATAGAAATATTCAAAATTGATATCAAATTTTCCTATTTATTTTTTCTAGCAATTGGGAAAATATTGTACTAATTCGAAAGCAATCACTCAAATATAACACACACACACACACACAAAAGAAGAGAGTGGCGAGGTGAAAGAAAATTTTTTATAAATGTGAAAAAATAAATAAATTATTTGTTGCATGTTGCATCCTTTTTCATGTCAGACGATACGTATAGAGAGGAATTAAATAACGTAAAAGAAAGAACAAATATTTAAATTTTCTTAAAGGAAAATATTGAAGAATTGAAATTATTTAGTAAAAAGAATTTCAATTTCGTCACCAAAATAGAAAGAAGAATTTAAATGATTTATTCCTTTATAAATTTATTAACTTTCACTATTTTTGACAAAATAAATTTTACAACATTATTTAATTTTAGAAAATTTCTTTAAGATGTTTCAATGGTTGTACTTGAAAAATAGCCCCACTTTAAACAAAGAAGTAGAGATAGTATAGTCAAACACAATAAAGATAATCAGAAAGTTTTCTTTTGAGGAAAATTTTTGTTTTTGAAGTGCTAAATTCACCTTCGAGAGTTCATTTCAATTTTTATAGAGTATATATACAAAAGTATTTTAAAAAAAAAATCTGGCCACACTCAACAATATTTGTAATACTTTTAAAGTTATTACAATATTTTAGAAAGGTACTTGTGGGTCCTCATTCAGATATTTAATACTCTTTAGAGACATGAGAAACTATTGAAAAATAGAAACTATAATATAGTTAGTAGTATACTTTTTTGAAGGACGATAGTTAAGTAATTTTGATAATTTATTTCATTTTAGTAACCATCTTTGGATTATAATTCTTTAAGTCAAATTTCGTATTTAAAAGTCAAATTTGTAAGGTTTTTCATAAACTTCTTCTCCCATTGTATTTAATGTACAATATTTGACATTATCTTAACAACTTTATAAGCTTTAATGATTATACTTTTTTTTTCAAATTCAATATTATTGCCAATCAAGATTTACAGTTTTTGAAAATATAAAGTAAAATTTTCTTTTATGGACTTTATTAAAAAAATAAGCTAATTAGGTACATGACTTAAGAAAATCTTTTAAATTTCAAATTATATTTTTGCTAAACTAAGGAGCAATTAGCAATGATTCATTTTTCTAGATAATAAAAATATTTCAAAAACTTTTTCATAATATTTTCTATATATAAAAAAAAAATGGTTCACACTTTTATTTTTCCTATAAAAGGTTAATCAGAAAATTAAAAGTTTTTTCCAATTTAATTTTCATTCGATGCTTTTGCTAAATTTAGACTACTTTTACATGTTTGACAGTCTCATTTAAAAATTTTTTTTTCGTAGTTTATTTCGTTTAATATCAAATGAAAAATTGTTTTCCTAAAAATATCCTTTAAATATCTATGTATCCCTTTCCCTTTCCCCCCTGAGATGAAATGAAATTTAGAAATCTGAAAAATGTACGAGATAAATTTCGTATGAAAATATCTACAATGTAAAAGTAACCTTAAATAATTTTTAGGTTTATCCTTTATCCTTATCCTTGTAATTTAGTTTTAACAAAAAAAATATATTGTAAAAGTTTTTGAAGAGATAAACTTTTTTTTAAACCGAAAAACTATTACAACAATTTAGTAGCCGCTGTTGGCTAAGTTTTTGCCCAGTTTAAAAAAATAGATAAAAATAATAATTAAAAAATCTGAAAAAATATTTAATGAGCAAAAACTAGACAATATTTTTTTTTGATTGCAATTAAATGAGCTTTTTCTAGTTTTGAGATATTTTTGTAAAATATTTTTTTAAAATTTTCAGTTTTAAAATATTCTTTTACATATTTTTTTTTTACAAACTTTGCACTTTAATTCCTTTAGCGAAATTATAATATAAAAATATTAAAAAAGTTTTCATTTCAAAATTATAATTTCCTTTTTTTTCTGTATAATTTTTTATATAAAATTAAGTTCAACAGAATTTTTGATTTTTTTGGCAGGTCCTGCAATTACAAATTATTGTTGGTTTTTTTTTTGTAATTTTTGTTCAAAGGTAAAATATTGTTTTTTTATATAAATTTTCATAAATATTTATAAAAAATGATTATAGTTTTAAATTTGTGTTAATTAAAATTTGATATTTGGTCTAAATCCATAACATTTTCAGTACTGGTTTAGGTGGTCCAATAATTATTTGTATTTTAAGTATTTACTGAAACTGAATGATAAATCTAACTAAAAATTAAATTATTTGATACAGTAGTAGTGAAAGAATCCCAGAAAAACTTTATTTAACTTGAAATCTAGTGGTCCAATAATTGTTACATATAAAGTTTTTCTGGGATTCTTTTCCATTTTTCATTAACTTCCAATATTAAATTCAAATTATATCTAGTTATATACGTTATGTAAATTTCTATCTAGGTCAATCGAAATGACACCAAAACAAAGTAAAAAAAAATAAAAATACAAATTTCAAGTTCTTTAAATTTTAAATTTTCACTAAGATTATTTCACAAATATAAATTTTACCTCTTATTTTGCTGTGAAACTAATTTCTGTATTTAACAAAAACCATTAATTTCTCTATTTTTTTTTTTTTTAAAGGTAAAAAGAAAAGACGGAAAACAAAATTCCCATTAATATTATCACTTGACAGTCATTATGATAATACAAGATGTTATATTTTGTATTTAACATAAATTATACGTCTTTTTTTTTATATAATTTTGAAAAACAAGAAGAAATAAACCGAAAAATTGCACATTTTACAAGAACCAAAAACAAAATAAAAATAAAAATGTTTTACAGAAAAATTACAAGAGTTCTATAGCAAAACCATGGAAAATGACATAATTATATCTCTCTAAAGAAAAATATAATTCCCACGATAATTCTTAGTACCGAACACCTACTAACTACAAAATCTCTTTTTAACCAGACAGAACATAGAAAAAAAAATCTACCCCTTAGTAACAACATAAAATTTTTATACATAAATCATAAATAACAAGGATTTAAAAATTAATGTGTAGGATTTCTGTTTGCAATTATGCAATTCTTGTTCTTTTTTTTACTAAATTGTACATTTTTAATCCTTAAAAGGTGATTTCGTAAGCAAAAAAAAAACCACCGACAAAGAAAGAAATTATAATGAATGGAAGAAGAATGTTTCGACTACTACTACTACTACTAGGATAAAAAAATCAGGACTTAATGTCGTACATTTCCACACAAACCATGCGCTAACTTGATTTATGTGAATTAAAAAAATGTTGGTTTGTTCAAAAAAATTTTACAAAAGCAATAATAATTATGGTACCAAACCAACAATTTTAATATCCTTTTTTAAGGAAATTTTTTTGTAATACGACAAGAAAAAAAAAATATAATAAATTGTTTTCAATGGAAAATTAAGGTTGCCGCAATGTCACAATAATAAAAATTTGTGTATATAAGTTTTCTTGTGTGACTTTATATGGTTTTTTTTTTGTTCTTTTAATATTATAAAGGAGTCCTTAAACTAAAAAAAAATCGTTTAACAATTAAAATCAGGTTAATTCTCTTTGATGTATAATAATACAAAACTATATAATATTCTTTGAAAGGAATCAAATTAAGTTTGCAAATTTCAAAGAGCATTTAGAATATATTATAAAAGAAATGTCTGATAAAAATGTTGCCGGATTTAATAGTATAAGTAAATTGGATCAATCTAAAGTAGATAAGAATTGTAAATCTTTGACTTTATATCAATCTTAAAGAGATAAATCTACAAAGGAAACTATTTAGTTTGTGCATTAGAGACAAAAAGAATAAAGATTATCAATATTTGAATCAGATTAAATGAAATTTCTCATATAAATCCTCAATGGGATAAAAAAACAACTAGAAATCTTCTTTTGCAAAATATACTTTGAAAGAGAAAAAGTTTTATCAATAAAATTTAATCAGTTCTTTAGATAAAATTAATAGAAAGTTATTTAAGTTTATTAAATGCTTCCATTCCTCGAATTACAAAGCCCATTTGGTTTTTTTTTTTACTACAACTGACAACATTTAACACCATAAATACATAATTAATTTTTAATATTTTTCTTTAAAATTTGAAATAAATATTAATTAATAGATTTTTAATCAAATATAATAAAAATTATATCAAATATAATAAAAATTCATTTAAAAAATTTTTTTAATGATATATTAAATTTTAATTAATTAGAGGTAAAATCAGAAAACGTTTTTTTTTTATATTATAATTGGAAATTGCAATATTTATTCATGCATAATTTTGTTTGACAGAAAAGAGAAAGTATAATAATTATTTTGCAATGATCGACCAAAAAAAATGTCAATTAAAGTATTTTTATTATTTAAAAATTAATTAATAATATTAAATTACAAATATATTTTAAATGACTGTAATTTTACAATTTTACAATATTATTCAAGCAAAATAAAATTTATATTTCTGAATGAAATATTAAATTGAAAGCAGCAAATTATAAATTGATTTGAACTATATAAATATTTCTGTTGAATTATGAATTGTGATGTCCTTTTTGGAGAATTAAATTTTATTTTTTTTTAACTTTTTATCATTGATAAAATTTAATACTTTTTTAATGACACAATAATTAAATTTTTTAGTCAAGAGATATATTACACGCTGGCATTAGCTGTTTATCCTTTGGAAAGCAATTTGAAAAATTAGTATTTTTAGAAACTAAATTCGAATTGAGTTTTAAATAGTTCCGTCTAATATACCAGTACCGAAATTAACAGAGGTTAAACAGATATTTATAAAATAGTAACAGAGGTTAAACAGATATTTATAAAATAGTAACCATAGCCAAGTCTGGTATTTATTGACTCAAAATTAGTCAAAATAATGAAAAAGGTAAAAATTTATATTTTTAGTGGACGATTAAAATCTACATAGAACAAATAAAATAGTAAAAGTAATTAATATTAATTAATATTGGATCGTTTTATACCAAATACCAAAAAGCTTAGTTCTTTTTTTTCCTTTAACAAATTTCGAAAATTATTTTTAAACTAATTATATATAAAAGTTAATTTATACTTTATTATTTACCAAACAAAATGATTCTCAACATTATTACATATTATTATTTTTTGTCTATTAAACAATTTTGTGGTAATTTATGAAAACTTTAGTCATTTTTTTTCTTCTGTTGTGTTCAATCTAAAACAAATCCTTTGAAATGATAATAAAATTTGTATAACTTTATAATTACACCAAAACAAAAAAAGGATCAAAATGTTAACAAAAAGGATTTAAAACCAAAAAAAAAAAAATTAAAGTAAATTTTTTATATACTTCTACAGTGATTTTTGATGGAATTATAGAAATTTTTTTTCCCATTTTGTTTGATCAAAAAAAAAAAAATGAACATTTTTTTATTTTGTTGTATAATATACCACAAAACACGCAGCCACATTTTATCCTCAATACCACAAAAATAAATTGGATATATATTAAAAAAGGATTACAATAAATAAAACAAGGAAAATAGTTACAGAAACAAAAAAAAAAAAATTTAAATTAAATCAATCGTCACCGAACTTTATAATTTACATAATATAAGTACATATTTTTTAAAAAAAAGTTATTTGATAGAGAGCATATAATAGCATAAAAAAAAGCATTGAAAAATTGTGCAAGGATTTCCATACACATAATATGGAAAACTTAATTGCTTATGAAGGAAGATATTTAAAATGGTTTTTTTTTTTTTAAATCAGTATTCAGTTAATTATGTCGAGTAATTTTTGTTGGTTAATGTAAATTAAGATTTATTTTTTGGAATCTTAACTAGAAATTTATGTTAAAAAGTCTTGGGTATAAGAAAATTTATAAAAATTTTATATTTAAATTAATTATTAGAAGTTAGAATGTCACATAATTTTTAAAAAATAATACTAAGAAATATCATTTTGAAATATATTTAGAAACTACATCCTTTTGGCAAAGAATATAAGTGATTTTTTCTTCAAAAATACTTTTTATTACCATTAATCACTAGCAGATAAATCTTTACTTGGAAATTTTACAATAGCAAAATTATCTTTTGTAAAATTTAGTAAAGTTAATTGTTAGTGTACCAAAATTACTTAATGCAATAATTTTACATTATACAATTAACATTCTCATTTATTATAATATTGTCAAAAAATTAACAATAAAATTAATAGAATGATATAATCAAATAGAAGAAAAGTAAGGTGACATAATTATATTTGCTAAAATTCTAACTGAAACCTTCGAAAAATTGACTTGACTTTAAATTCTAACTGAAACTCAGACTGAAATATTCTAACTGAAACCTTCTAAAATTGACTTGACGTACCAATTTTCAGTAAAATTTTGAAATAATTTTTTTTTAATAATTGATCAAAATTAATTCAACTTGAAAAATGTTTAAATTAATTTGAAAATGGTAATAATTATCACATTTTATGTTCATAAAAAAAATAAATAAAATAAAATGAAATTATATTTTAATAATTTCATTTTTCATTATGGGAAAAGTTTAATAAAAAAATTTAAAAGAACTTTGCAATGAAACCGCAAGTGTACTAAAATTACAATAACATAATTATGTATTGACTACTATTTTATGGACTACAAGGACTACTTTTCAATATATAAATTTTGATTGGTCTAATAAATATCACATTTATTTTCCTTACCTTTGTCTAATATTCATATCCTCATTTCACAAATAAAATTATTCCTTTTTTTTTTTTGTAGAAAAAATAAAAATATTTATATCCTTAAATTATTTTTTCGCTTGCGTATTTATTGTAAACTTAGAAAAAAATTATACGTTTTTTTTTTCAAATTTATGATTTTATATAAAAAAAAGTATATTTATCACACCTTCGTTTTATTTTGGAATGTCCTTTCCTAAAATATTAACAAATTGTTCATATTTTTTCAAAAAAAAATTTCTCACAGTATTTTTTCACATGAATGATGAATCCTTATTAAATTTTTGTTCAAATTTTTATGGAATTTTTCTGTGTGTTTTTTTTTTTCTTTGTGTACATGAGAATTAATAATTTTCCCTTTGAAAATTAAAATTTATATGATTCTTTTATACACGCAAACAACACACTAAAAAAAAATCTTTTTTTTTTTTCATAAATTTTTTTTATATATAAAATTACGCAAACACAAAGGAAACACTGTGTGAATTATCAAAAAGGATATTATTTTTTTGTGAACAAATTAACCAAAAAAAAAAAAAAAAATGTTTTATTCGATTTTCTATTTGTGGAAAAACTGAAATTCGACCAAAATTTCGGTATTAAAATTATAAAGGATATGCGACCGAAATTGTAAAAATTATCAATAAATTTGAATTTTTTTTTTTTTTAAATAAACTTTTAAAAGTTATTTTTAAAATATACCAAAATTATAATTACAATTTTTTTTTTTTTAGGAAATTTTAATTTTTCATAGTAGTAGAAAGATTTATTTGTGTGCATGTGTGTATATGTATATTTAAAAGGATTCCAAAAATTGAGATTTTCTCTTTTTTTTCCGAAAATTTTTCTATATTTTGGTTTTTTTTGGGAACTCGAAAATTTCTATGAGGTATCCAACTAAACACTAAATTTTTTTAGGGGATGTCAATTTCGTCCCCGAAATTTTCTATGTAGAAACTATAAAAAAAAATATATATATACGAGTATGTATTTGTATAAATATTAAAGGATAGAAAAAAAGACGACTGATGAGGGGTAAACCACAAAAAAAATATTTGGGAGCTGGCTAATATAATAATATATACTTTACTATATATACACTTTTGGTACACTTAAAATTAAGGATAAACGTGTGCACGCGCGCGGGTGTGGTCCACAAAAATACATATAATTTAGATATTGGAAAAAACTACAAAAATTGATTTAAAAAAAAATAATGAAATTTTTAGATAACACAATTCCTTTTAAGGACATGTCAAATAATTAAACATTATAATTAAAATTATTATTCAACAAACAAGAATATTTTCTATATAGATTTTCGAGAGAGAAAATTCCAATTTCATTTAATATATAAATCAATATGTGCTTTTCACAGAAATTTTTATAATGGCAAGGATATCAAATTTAGTAATTTAATTTTCTTAATAATTTAACCAAAACAAAAGTGAATTTTTTTTTCCAAAAACTATAAAATTACTAACTGTAGGAATATAATTTTTCAATATATAATTATTATCCTGGAAAATTGGGTGGATGATTTTCCTTCTTTTAAATTATAAAAAAAAAAAATTATTTTTCTAAATTTATTTAACACGAACAGTTTTTAACACAACGACACAACACTGAAAACTGAAATCTCGAAGAAAAAAAAATGTATAAAATTAATATTCAAGAGTATAGATTTTCTGATTTCTCCTTAATTTGTTTTTTTTTTTTTTTTAAATAAAAGGACTAATTCACACTACCACAGTAATATTAGTGTGTGTGTGTGACGAAAGGAGAAACTACAAATGCCTGCATAAAAACCTAACGAAATAAAAATTTGTAAGCAAATTTTAACGAAGTTATAAAGAATGTGCGGGATTTCTAATTTTTGATAGAGAGACAAAATCGAGAGAATTAAACGATAAAACACATATACAATGTGAAAATAATAATCATATGATCACTAAAAAATAATTAAACACACAGGCAAAGAATATATCCTTCCTAGCAATGGGTACCCAAAAAATTCCCCCTTTTTATTGTAAAATATTTCCCACGGTGGGTGGTCGTTTGATTTGTTGGTTCAAAAGAATTTTTTGTTGATTCTTTTTTTATCGTTGAAAACTGCTGGCGCTGCTGGTGTTTTTTTTTTGTAAATGCTTAAGTATTTGTGTAGATTTGTGTGCCTGTAAACTGCAAACCCATTATAAAAGGTAATCGGGTTTTATTATTTGTTGTTGGTTCACAAAAAAATTTTCATTTATTTATTTATATTTGGTCAAAAGATAATTTATACACGGTTTAAAAAAAAAAATATAATAATATATTTAATTTTCCCTTTTTGTCATGGGGTCAGACAAAATAATATACAAAAAAATATCAAAATAATTATAATCCACATTTTTTTTTTTGGTATCATAGAATTTCTGACAAGTCACAGAATTTTTGATGTAGCCGGAACAGATTACAAAAAAACATTTTTAATGGAAAAGGAACAAAAATCAATAACAGAAAAAAAAAATAGTATTAAGCGATTACACAGAGTGTTGTGTATATAGTAGATGAGAAAATTAAATTTCAGGTTAGTTTTAACATCCGTGGAAAGATTTAATTTCAAACCAAAAAAAAAAAATAAATAAATCATTTGATAGACGAATAAAGTTTAATTAGGGCCGGAAATATCAGAAGAAGGTAAATTTAAAAAGAAATTCAGGAAATTGAATTTTAAATTAAAAGATTAATTATGATAGTTTTCAATTGGGAAAGATGAAATGTTTGATATTTTAATTTGTAATATATTTTAATATTATCCTTCGAATTAATTAAAGATTGATTTTTTAATTGTGAATTAGGAAAATTCTAGTCTGAGAAAAATCATTATTTCGAATTATTTTAATTATTGTTATTCAAATTAGAAATTGGCAAAAGAAAATAATTTCCTAGTTCTAATTGTCAGTTGTTTGAAACAGTAAAAATTATAATTTTGTAAAAGCATTTAAATAAATTTCATATTTATATAAAATTTATATATCAGGAAAAATTGTGGTCGTATATTATCGTCTCTAATGAATGAACACTGCATTATGCAAAATCTAAATTATAAGTAAAACTCTTGAAAATCAAATAAATCATAAATTAAAAATTAATTTTTGTAAAATTTCTATACATTAATAAGCAAAATATAACAATCTTAATTTTCAATTCAATCTTGCCAAGTAAAAAGATACTAAATAAAATTTAAAAATAGGATATGAACAATATAAATAATTTCTTCTTAAAAACCTGTTTACCTTATCCTTTTTTATGAATATCTTTAAGTCAATTCCCTATGGTTTTTTTTTGGCTAGAAATAAAAAGGTACGATGTCCATTAAGGGATTTAAATAATAACTTTTAGGAATATTTTTTTTTTATTCACATTTCTTTCCACAAAATAAAAAATTAGAAATCCTTTTGCTGCAGCTTCAGGACATTAAATATTATATAAAGTTAATAAATCAAAATTAAAATTACAAAAATTTTTTTTTTTTTCTTGTTTTCTACAAAATATTTTTATGTCCTTTTCTTGCAAATTTATACATAAAAAAAAATTTAAAATACAATTTTAATATAACACTATAAATATATAACTTAAATTGGATGTGGGAAAAAAAACTAAATTTAATCAAAGTTTTCAGCTCTCAAGAGATAACTTTAAGATTCCGATAAAATTATAGTTTAATACTAAAAGGATACTATAAAAATTTAGTTTTACTTTAATTTATATATATAGTAGCTTTATACATTTAAATTCCAAAGAGAATTAAAAGTAAAAGTTGTACATAAAGGAAAAAGGAGTAAATAAGAAGATAATCATAAATTAAAATGATAGTAGATAGAATTAAATATTATAATGTCAATTATACATTTATATTTAAAATTATAAGGATATTCTTTATCCTGGTTATTTTCAAGATAAGATTTTTATCATTATCCTTAATATTTGAATTAAATTAAGTATATTTTAAGTATACAAATTATTTATGAATCGAAAATCAAAACACAAAATTTAATTCAATAAATTTTTTTATTAAAATTATTTTTTTATGTAAAAATTCAATATTTTGATTTTACGTATGTACATAAAATAATTATTCTTGGTGTTTTTAAAATATGGCCATATGACAGTCAAATCACGGAGTCGACGCATTTGGAAAAATGGGATATTTTTAATATCCATTAAGAAAAAGGAAAAATCAAAAAAAAAAAAAAAATCACCCTAAAAAGTAAATTTAATATAAAAAAATTCATGTATACCCGGTCAGCGGATTTCTATGTTCATTAAGTTAACCACTACAATTAAATATTTTTCTATATCCTTTTGACAAATCTAAATACAAAATACTTTAATTTCTCACCACACCAAAAAAAAATCCTTTCAAAATTTATATATGCGTACTGTTGTTTGAAATAGTATTTACTTACAATTGTATTTTGCATGGAGAAATAAAAAATATCCTTTTTTTCTGGCCTAGGATAATATTATGTTAGTATTAGTTGGGCACCCAACACATATTTGGTTATTTACTCACCATAGTGAATATGAATAAGAAATAATTTTCACCATTTGTGTTTATTTTTCCAAAACAGCAAAAAAAAATCAGTAAAAAATGTTTTATGTTTCTCCACAGAGGATATTTGTTTTTTTTTTTCTGTGTGAAAAAGGATAATACCTTTACTTATACAAAGAGAAATGAAACAGTCAAATACAAGTTATAAAAAAGCAAAAAACACATATATCCTTTTTCACAACAAAAAATTGCTTTAGTATTTCTATATAGAAAACTGGGTTTACTTTGGCTGGCTGGTGTATTTTTTTTCTTCTTATTCTGTTGTTGATTGAATTGCTGCAGGTACACCAAGGTATTTAAAATGCAGAGGATTTCTATTTTTTTTGTTTTTTTTCAATTTTCATTTTGTTTATTAAAGATGTTGTTTTTGTTGTTCTGTATTTTTGTAAGTACAGCAAATTTCATATTTTTTTTTTTTGTATTTCAAGGATTATAAATATTTGTTTGCGACGACAAGAAGGGAACGTGTGTACAGGATTGCTTAAATTTTGGAAAATTGATTTTACATTTTTTTTTCGTTTTTTCGTTTTTTTGTTTAAACTGTATAAATAGTTGTACAGATTATTGTAATATTGAAAGTATACAAGGATGAGTTGGTTTTTATATAAGTAATATTATGTGTTTCTTTTCTGTCTGGTCCTACACATCTGTACAAACTATTGTAATTTTGTAATTGGAAAACAGTAAAAATGTACTTATAAATTTTGTGTTGTCCGAAGATTTAGGAGATTTAAAGATCATCCGCTAGGAGGCACAAATTATGTCCAATAAATGGTACAATTCGCAACCAAGGAGGCATTACAAATTAAAATTTCTAATATTTATTATAGAATAGACAGTATAGGGAGGCATTTGTATCGCTAACTTTGTTTAAAATGCCGAAATTTTCTTTGGAAAATTTGAAAAATCTATGACAGAAAATGCTAATAATATCGACAATGTGAAAATTGTATTAGGACGAACTGAAGTTTAATTTAATGAACATAAGTATGTACTATATTTGATCCAATTTTTGCAATAATAAATTATAATTTAAACGGGAAAACCTAATTGAAAAATTATAATTTAAACGGGAAAACCTAATTCAATTTTATTTTTCAATAATAATTTAAGTATTAAAAAATATAAAGTAAATTTTTTTTTTCATCGTAAACTCCTAGTAACAAATACTCGCCTCATGATTAATTATGTAAATGTATGTAATTTCATATTTTTGCATAATACTAATTATTTGCCTAAAAATTTTGATACTTATACTTTACACACCCCTAAACATAAACCAAAAAATTATATAAAACCGAAAAATTTTAATACGGTATAAAAATTTATTTTATGAGATTACAATGTAAGTTTAATATTTTACTTTTTATTTCAGAATTTTCCATGAAAATTAATCACTACTAAACATGAAATAATATAATTTCAAAATATTTTTTTTTTTTCGCATAAAAAGTAAAAAAAATTCCATTTTTAATGTTTAAATATATTTTTGTTTTGTTCGTTTTTTCGTCTAGGCTTTCCTTTATAGTTGATTCTAAATGGGAATTGGTGGTCTGAATAATTGAACTAAAGTTAGTAGTAGATGTGGTGGTATGGGAAATTATCGTGTAAGAGCGAGAGTTTTATATTTTCGTCCTTGCCATTTTTATATTTGTACATATAAAAAATATAATAATAATAATAAAAAAAAATGGAAAATTTAAGTATATTTTCATAAAACTTCTATATAAATTATAATATTGCGAGGATAAATTTAGAACAAGGTTAAAAAAAAAATATAAACAATTTTTTTATTGTTATTTTTTTCTTTTTGCCAATATTTTCAAAAGGAAAATTTATATAGAAATGAAATGTAGTTGGAAAAATAAAAGTTTTTTTAAAAGAAAGAAAATCCCCTTTTTTTTTTGGAACAAGAAAATCAATAAATTTATTTATATGGAAAAAATTGTGAAAATATTTACAATTTTTTTTTGTGTATAATTGAATTATGTAAATTAATTATTAATCTTTCGAATTATTAACATTGATAATAATTGAATTGTCCTGAGTAGTTAAAGTAATTTTTATCAGATTAGATGTTGACTTAGACTATTAAATGCATGTAAACTAATAAATAAGGCGTAATTTTCGGAGTTAGATTTAGTCTGGAAGATTTAATGTAATATGATTGCTCATATTTTCCTATAAAATTGTAAATAAAGTTAAATTTTCCTACTAATTTAGTTAAGTTTTCAAGTTTATAATTCTCAGGATTATAATCCTTGCAAGAAATTACATATAGAAATTTCAAATAAAATACTTTTTAAAACTTTAAAAGCTAATAAAATTATCAACAAAATGAATAAATATTATTAATATTTTTTTGTAACTGAAATTTTCATTTATTTTTTTCCAATATTTATTGGTCCTTTTTATCCTCAACAATCGCATGTATATAAAAAATAAACTTTTCATTTAACCTTTGATTTACAACAAGAACAAAAATTTCAAAATTTTGTTTTTTTGAATGATTTATTTGAATATCCTTTAAGAGTTAAATCATTTGCAACAGCAGCAATTGATATATAGCACACACAACAATATTTTTATATCTGTTTATATTATTATTATTACATTTATATATAAAACTAAATTTCAAGAAGATACAAAATATTCAATGGGGCGTGAAAATATATATATAAAAGTAGGTCATGTGGGGCAAACATTGTTGCAATTATTTATCTTCAATTGCTCGCACTGTTCAACATTTATCATTAAAAACATATACATATACAGATATATATATGTACATATATTATAGTGATGTGAATAAGTGTGTTTAGCTAAGTAACAAAATTATCATGAATCCGTATTATGTATAGTTGCACAACACACTTACAAATAAAACAGAAACAATACAAAATTTTATAAACCTACAAAATACTGCACTACATTTTTTTTTTGTATGCATCAAGGATAACGTAAAAAAAAAATCAACATTATCATTTATGCACAAATATAAATAAATACATATTCATATAAATGAAAAAAGGATATATGAAGAAGTGAAAAAATTATATAAAAAATTTTTTTTTTTAAATAAAAAGTGTTGTCCTTGTAACTGTGGACACAATAGAAATTTTTCTTTTAAATTTTCACTTAAGTTTCCGAATTATTTTTTAAAAAAGCCTCTGGCAAGATTTGAAAAAAATACAAAAATTGATATATTCGAAAATTTATTCTATAGAAAATCATTAATTCAATTATAATTACGATTAAATTAATTAAAATTTATGAATAATTATTACGAAAAATAACTAAATTTAATCTGAAAATGCTAAATGTACCAATCAGAAATGGGCATAATAGCTTTATTGTCAATTTGACTGACTAAGCATATAGGTTTCTTATGATTCCGAACTATAAAATTATCAAACTTGTTCGTTTTTTATGATTCTACGACTACTTTTCGGATTTTGATAGTACGATATATTAGTAAATTTCTTGAAGCAGCATATTAACCAGAGAACAGTAGACAATTTTTCACTTCAATTTGGGAAATTGTCAAATTACAAACTTACAATACTTAACATAAATTCTACAATGTAAATTGGAGCACTTAAATTGTTAACTGTACGAAAATAATTTCAAATTTCTCGAAATTATTTCAAAAAGGGAAACTAAAATTTATGAATTATAGAAGAAAATAATTTATGTGACATTTTCAAGTAAATAATTTATTTCAAAATTAAGTACCGGTTAAATGTATTTTCTTTTTTTTTCAACTTCTAAGAATGGAAATATATAATGACCCTCTTTAAGGTAGTTATGAGAAATATTATAATTAACAAAAAAAAAAAAAGTCGTTAATAAAAAAGTAAGCCTGAAGAAACAAGAAGTTTATAATGACATATACCAAAAGCATAAGTACGTATATTTATGTCATTTAAAATATCCTTACAATTCATTAATTATTTTTAAAATTTATTAAAAAAAAAAAACCTTATTATTATTTAATATTTTTCATGTTGTGCAAAAGCAAAAAAAAAAAACGTAATATTAATTATGTCAATTCTATTTTCCTTGACCTTTTACAACTCATTATTTAGCAATTAATATGATTACATTTTCATATTTCTTAAGTTTTTTTATTCGTATAAAAATTTTCTCTCAAATTATAACAAGGAAAGTTAATTAGACAATTTCAAATTAATTCTTCAATATAAAGAAAGAAGGACAATAAGTTTTTCGTTGTAGAATTGTAAGCGTTAGAAAGAAACGAAGAGAAATTAATTTTTCAGTTTTATTTATAAATATTTTTCTTTAATTTTCTTTTTATTTTTATACTTGAATTTCAGAGATGATTTTTACCTTTTAAATATTTTATATTTTCACAGATTTAAAGATAATTTTTTATTTACTTTGTTTTTCTTTATTATTTAGGTTTTTATTTTCTTGTCTTGCCTTTAGGTTATTTACTAAAATAATTTTTGTTTTGTTATATATTTATTTTATAAACGTATATGAAAAAAAAAACGAAGAATTTTTCCAAGAAAAACGAAATTTTTTCAAGTTAAAATAAGGATTTTCTTCAAATTAATTTTTTTTAAAATGATATATTTATATATACTTTATAAGAACATTATGAGGATATTTAATTTAATTTAATGGAATTTCTTAAAGAAGAATATTTATTTTTGACAAAACATAACTTTTTGAATTTTTTTTAACATCATTTAATTCTAATAGAACGAAATTAACTATTAAACGATTTAACTTTTCATTGATTTTATGGAAATGTATACACCACCACCACAACGGAAACTAACTATATTTTTTCACCATAACAGGATATATTATTAAAATTATATACGCCTAAAAAATTAATGATTTTTAAAATGATATTTTTCATGTCAATAACGATAAAACCACAATATAACCACAAAATATTATAACCTTGAAAGATTTTCTATTTAATGGCATTTAATATCTCAATTATTCACAAGGATAATTTTTATCATTTACAAAAACAATAATAAATGAAAATTGAAACAAAAAAAAATGATTAGTTATCATGTGAATAATAAAAACAAAATTCATTATTAATTAATTATTTTTTGTTAGAAAAACATCTAAAAAAGCTAATAAAGAAATTCAATTTTCATTTTTTTTATATACCATTTTCAGATTAATTAAGACATTTTCCAAATTTTGTTATCCAATTTTTCAGAATTTATTAATCATATTGTGGATTGAAACATAAACTTTTTAAATTATACTTTTATAATTAGTCAAATTCTCAATTTTCTTAAATTAAATAATTATACTGAAATTACATATTACGATATAGTTCAAGTACCGAATATTGCAGCAAGCATAATTGCAGCAATGGAAAAATTAATTTAAATATAAAAATCGAGTTATTTTGCAAAAGGATATCAGATTTTTTTAATCTCATAATTTATTAAAATTCAAAATGATTACACAATTTTTGAAAGACCGAATAATTTATCATGAAAATTGAATAACCATAATATAAATATTTAAAAACTTATATATACAATTATTCATGTTTACAAAAACATTATCATTAATTAATTATTTAGAAATTTTCTCTTCAAATTAATTAATCGTTTTATATATATATATATAAAATATTTCAAAAACTATGAAAATATGAAAAACATTTTATTGTATATAATAAATAATTTATAAATTTTCAAGTAAATGTATATATATGTAAGTATAAAATTCTCAATTTAGTTATAATATATATTTAACTTAAAAGTTAAAACATAATTTGAAAATCATCATGAACATTTATTATTTAAAAACTCTTCAACTTTTTTTAACTATATAGAAATAAAAATAGATAAAATTTACATGATAAATTTACCTACCAAAAAAAAAGTACAGATGAGAAAACCATCCATACCAAAAACAGAAACCCAAGGGTTAGCGAAAATATTTAAATTTTTTATTTAATGCTTGATTGTGTTATTATAATGTATAAAATTTTCTATTTCGTGTTTTGAGAGTTAAAAAAAAAAATGGAGTCTCTAGAATAACTTACACAAAATATGTATATAAAATTCACAAGCGAAATTTCTGTATTATTATGGAAATTTTAAAGTAAAATATTTGTATATACAAATATAATCAAGACATTAATGCGTATAATAATAGTATGTATATAAAATGTTTACGCTAAATTATCTTTAAAAGAAAGTTATAGATCTAACAAAAATTTAAATTTATCTTTTCATCGTTTATTTTATTTTTTTTCTTGATGGAGCACAAGGACAACTTTAAAATTTTCAAATAAATTTTTGACCAATTACGTTCAAAGAATGAACATTTATTTATAAGAGCAAATTAAATTTGTATAGTCTGTGAATTAAAGTTGTTAATGGAGTTAAACTAAATATTTCCATGTACATATGTAATTTTCATGTATGTCATTAAAGAATTTCTCTGCCCAATAGATAGTATAAGAAAGGATTCTAATTAACAATATTTATAATACGAACTACTTAAAAGATTAAGTAGCAATTCAAGTTCAAATGAAATGATTTGGTAAAGAACAAATTTCGAACTCAGAATCTTATCAAAATCTAATCTATCGTAAAGTATTCAAATCAGAAAATGTTTGATAATTGAAAATTATTCCAAACTAAGATCACGATTTAAATTTTACATATCACACTTCCTTCATAAATACCAAATTATGACCAAATTTAATGTTCTTTGAATAAAATTTCTTAAAAATTTACAAATTTTCATATCAATTGAAATTATTTTTACCATTTTTCTAAAAAACAAAAAAACAATATTAATTTTAATTAATGACTTTTCATCCTTTTTATCTTTACCATTGACTTTTCTAGATATACAAAATATTTACATATACCATCAGAGATACACACAAAAATTATGTATACACAAATTCTCCAAAAGAAAAGAAGCTGTAAATAATTTGTTTCAAAATAAATTTCATTGGTATACATTTTAGTATACAAAAAATAAAATAGATCAATTTAATGTTTATATTAAAAATTCAACAAGAAAAAAAAAGATCAAATTAAATTTCTCATTATAACCAACAATAAAACAACAACACAGAAATCCTCTGTCTTAACCTAAAAGTCCTATAGAATATCCAATCACTGATAAAACATAATTTCTAATATAAAACATTGCCTTCCATTAAAATTTTAGGGAGTTAAAAATCCCAAATTTATTTTTTTTCTTACTTTAATGTGCGCGGCAACATAAAAAGTGAACCATTTCCCAACAAACAAAAAAATCCCAAAAATAATATAGGTGGTCTTCTAAAAAGAAAATGGGTGGGTATATTATCGTCAACCAAGAATATTTTTGTATACCAAAGAATTGATTGATTGACCGAATGATTACAAAAAAAAAAACAAATTATATTATAGCCTAGGCATAGACCGAACTCATTTTTGTTGGATGGAAAAATGGGAAGAAGAAATAAGAATTAACAGCCAAAATAAAAATAAAGAATCTTAATTTTCATAAAAAGTTGTAAAAAAAAAAAAGGAATATTTGATTTTTGTTGTTTTGGTTTATCCTTGTAGGAATTTTTGTGTTTCATTATTTGTAAAAAAAAAAAATTTTGTACGTAAACACCATCAAGAGGGGGGAAATTATTAGAAAATTTTTTTTTTTTTTTTTAGGAAAAACTAGAAAAGGGATGATGGAATATTTTAGAAAAGTTCAAAGGAGGATGAGGTTAAATCCAGAAATACAATAATGCCCAAATAATAAAGGATTAAATTGAATATTTTTTACTTATTAAAAGTAGTGTAATTAAAAAGTAATAATAAAAAGGGATATTTATTTTTTGTGTAGTTAAATGTGTGTGAGTGAATGCAAATCAACAAATTTTTAATATTTTTATTTTAGTATTTTTTAGGAAAACGAATTTGTTATTTAATAAAATTAAATTAAACAGGGAAAATTTTCTGAAAAAAAACATATTATATTAATTTGGAAATGATTTTGAAATAGATTTAAATTTCTATGAACCACAAAATGGCTTCTTTACCGATCCACAAAATTATGATAATATAAATTTTTCCAATTGGTATTTCATAAAACTTAAATAAATATTGTTTTTCATTTTCACCAGAACTCGTTTTTCATGTGAGTTACAATTATAGACATTTTTGTCTGACATTAATTATACAAAATTTCAAAATACTATAACATGATTTTCTTTTTAAAATACCTTGTAAATTTTCTCGTTGAAGAAAATTGTTAATATTTTCATTCTACTCATTTTTTTTGTCAAAACTAAAACAATTTTTATTTTTTTCATTATTATGAAATTTCCATTATTGCATAAAAAATTTAAATTTATCATTGATAAAATAGCAAATAAATCTACAATAAAAAATTTGTAATTCCAAAAATTTTCTTAAATATTTTCCAATTTTCTTGTTAATTTTTTGTTGTTGTTAGTTTCATAAAACTATTTACAAAGTTTTCGGTTCGGTCTTATTAACATAAATCAACAACAACACAAACATAAAAAGGATAATATAAATAAATAGCAGTGAATTTTAAATTGATTTAATTTTTGTTTTTTTTTGGGTAGTCAAAGTTTATGGTAAAGTTTTTTTTTTAGTCCTTTCAGTTATTTTTTTTATTTTTATTATTTAAGGGATTTTTTGTTGTTAAAGGATAATTTTTTTGTTATAAAATATTTTATTTAACCAATAATTTGTCAAATGTATTTTGTATTAATTTGATTGATTTAGTGGTGAAAATGTTTTTTTTTTATTAAAATATTAAGCTTAAAATTATGTAATAATTGATTTAAAAATCTTTTTCCATGATATATTTCTTTTTCTAATTAATTATCCTTGTAACTTTATACCATTTTCAGATTAACATAATCGAATTTTAATATAAGTTTTCACTTGATTACTATAGAAATTTTTACATTTTTATAAAAATTTTTAATGATTTTTCAAACTAAATTATTTGAATTATTTCTATTTATGAAAATGTACAAAATATTCTTACAAACTTTCAATTCAAATTATAAAATTATTAACAATTTTAAAACCAAGAAAAAAATTAATCTAATTTAATTTGAAATTGGTACACTCTCCGATTCATATTAAGTATTAAGACAGAATTTTAGAAAATTTTCCTTTTTCAATGATATGCCATTTTAAAAACATTTCAAGAATTTGTTATGCTTTCTATTTTTTGGGTTACATTTTATCATAAAAATGCTTATGATTGCTCTTAATGAAAAGTTTCTTAAAATTACATATAAATATTATATTTTTAACATAAATTTGTAAAGTTAATTTTTTGTTTTACTTTCTTTATTTACCACATATACATACATAGACATCATTTATTTTAAATATATATATGAAAAATTAACAAAATATAATTTATATATTATATTAAAAACAATTTTTCCCGACCTTTCCACATGAGAAAACTTTAAGATATGCTTTCCAGATGAGTTTTGACACTTCAGAAAGGGTTAACGCATAAAGGTAAATATTTCAGATGGTAAAGGTAGAGATATAATAGTTATATTATATATAACGTACAGTTAGATGAAAGCAATGTCATTGTAGAATAGTAAAAAAGTTAAAATATTTAAAGTGATTTTGGTAGCTCCTTCAAATTAAAAGCATTCAAAAATATTTCATAAATTTTAATAAACCAGAATTTTGTTTAAAGTATTAAATTTAGTAGAGAAATAATATTAAATGTAATCGTCCTTTTACTTAATCAATCAAGATTCGATCTTAAATTTTCTATTTTTAATTACTATTTTAAATAATCTAATTAATTATTTACCAAGGTTATTAATTTAATTATTAACTTTTATAATTTTTCCCAAAAAAATAAATTACATGCCCATGTCCTTTAAATTTTTCTTGATATTTTCAGTTTGACCATAAAATTCCAAAACAAAAAAAAATCCCTATATCCAACTTTTTTCTTAGTCCTTAATTATAAATAATATAACTATTAGCCTATGATAAATTTTCGATTGTACTACTACTACTACTAATATATTTTAAAGTATAAGGATCATGATAATTGTTATATACTTTTGACTTGTGAGGGAGTTTTTGAAAGTTTTTCATTTTATATTTTTATATATGCATAAAAGTATAATAATATCCTTTTTTTTTTTTTTTTGATAAAATTTTTATGAATAGTTTTTCTTAAAGTCACGTGTTATGAGTACACTTTTTATTTCTATATTTTCCATTTTCTACGTGATTTTTACAACAGATTTTTTTCAAAATGTATGTACCCAGCTATATTTATAGAAATATTTCTATATTTTTGCGTACTCTTAAAATAACACAATATTGTACCTCTGCAATAAAGCTATTTGAATATATTACATATACATAATAATTTTATATAAATTTTGTATATGTATATATTTATCCTTTTAGATCTTAAGTATATATATCGGTGGTATAGTACGTAGTCAAATCAATAAGGTAAAGGAACTTTTTATATTATGTTTGGGTTGTGTTTTCATTTGGCTTTTTAAAAGCAATCACCTAGTTTTTTATTTTTTTTTTGAAAGATAATGTGGAAAAAATTTAATGTTTTCAATTAAATTTAATTAAAAGTAGATTGAAATTTATGGTATATGACTTAGTGATGGATAAATTCAAAAGTTTTTGTATATCCTTTAATTAATAATTAAATGTAGATATAAAAAAGAACTTTGGTCCATAATTAAAGTTTTTTGGTTGGAATATTATCTTGTACTATAAAAGTAGATTCATATTCAAATATTTCGAAATATATAATTTTTATTTAATCTTTTTGTGTAGTACAATCTGAAGTCATCACTTTCTTGTAGTTTGTTAAGGTCTATAAGAAAGTGATGAGTTAAGACTGTAACCGTGAAACTTAATGAATTTTCAGTTACTCGATCTCTTTTCTTAGAAACTAGAATTAAAAATATGAAAAATAATTAAATTTTTGATTGATGCATTCAAGCATAACTCAATTAAATTTTCAGTGTTTAAAATGCTTTTAATGAAATTAGATAAATTATAATATTGTGTAATCCATTCACCAAAAAAAAATAATTTAATAAAGGATATTTAAATATCATATTATTTAGTTTGTCAAATATATCTGAAAAAAAATTTAAATATACTAAAAAAATATAAAAACAGATTTTTTTTTTTACAAAAAAAAACCTTAGAAATTTTAGATTTAATGATAAAGATTTATAATTGTACACTGTCATGGTGAAAAACCATCCTTTTATCTATATATCTGATTATATCTTTCGGTCTAATCACATTGAAAGGTTCACTTTTCTTTCTTTCAAAAAAAAAAAAAAAGAAATCCGCCATTTATTTATTTTTTTTTTATTCTAAAAACCCTTAAACAGATTACGGAAATATAATGACCTCCAGTTAAGAAATAACAAAACAAAAAAACATAAAAAAAGAATTCCATTGATTTCTCTTACCAACATAAACATTGAAAAAAAAAAGGAAAACGAATTTAATTTGGGGGCAACAAAAAACAAGCCTACAAAAAAAAACTAACTAAAAACCAAAATTTCTGTTAAAAAGCACCAGTTAGATAAAGAAATTTATCCTTCAAAATATTTTTCTTATCCTTTTTAAATAGGTCCTTGACGTTATATATATGATAATCTACGCAAACATATACGAAAATGAAAAGTAAGAGAAAAAAAAAACCTTTTGATTTTTATTGAAATGAATTTTCCAACAAAAAAAAAAAATCTTTTGATCCTTTTCAACAACAACAACCGAAAAAAAACCCCATCCCCAACTCTCTTTACGACCTATATACATTATACCTCTATACACAGAATCAATGTTGATATAAAGAGGATCATCAGAATAACAACGAAAAAATATATAAATAAAAAGGATAAAACAAATCACATAATGAATATTATTAGAAAATCAAATTTTTTTTTTATTTTATTGATTTCTTTTGAATATTTTTCATCATTTTTTTTTGTTGTTGTGGAAAATAATTTTCCAATTTTTTTTGTTGCTTTTATTGTTTAATGGTGATGTCTCTCTTTCTCTGGTGAACACGATTTTCAGTTTACGTATATAAAAAATATGTGACCTAAATTCAATTCAGATTTTTTTTTTCTTTTTTACTATTTTCTGATAAAAAAATAATTTCATTTAAGGATATTCAAATCAAAAAAAAAAAAAAGGATAATAAATTTAAAAAGATTATTTTAAATATTTTAAGACTACTTTTACATTGTTAATATTTTTATTCGACATTATTCTATCGCGCAACAAAATATATCGTTAAACTTTTTCTAAACCAAATTCAAACGACATAAAGAAAAATTATTTTTTCTTAAAATTGTCGTTCCTTATTTTCATTTTAAAATGAAAAGGGATGCGGAAATATCAAAAATAAAAAAAAACAGAAAATGTCGTAAATGTTAAAGTTGTCTTATGGAGAAAATATGACTGATTTTTGCTACAAAACTGAAATATATACGTAAAAGAATAAAAATATTATATTTGGAAATAATTTTAAAGAAATGTCATCATGTCATGTAGTTCATTAAACATATTAACTCTGGGGGAAAACCAGAAAAAAAGTTAGACATTATATCGTTGGGGAATAACAACAAAAAAATGGGATTTTTTTTTTTTTTAATAATAGAAACAAAAAAATGAATTTTCATTACTACAAAAAAAAAAATTATAAAATTTATTCTTATGAAAAATTTCACGCAATAAGATTAATTATATAGAATTTTATATTTTATATTTTGAGGGTTCGAAAAATTGGCATGGGGATATGAAATTAATTACTTTTTTTTTATTCTACATTAATTGAATAATTTATTTGGGGAATTGTATTCTTGAGAAAATTGATAAATTTTTTTTGGTATATTAAAGAATACTTAAAATCTATAAACAAGATTTGACAGTTTAAATGTAAATGGGATAAGGATTATAAAATAATTTCGATAGCAATTTCAATAGTAATCACGAATTTCCATTAAAATAATTCAATAACTTAATTAATTTTGTCTAAATAACAAAATTAAAATAGTTTAGCTAAAATTTTCTATAAATATTTCAAATAAAATTTATGATAATCCAATTTAAATGTATTATTATTGTCTTGGTTCAATTAAATTGCAATTGTTGAGTATATTTTAGAAATTGGATAATAGTCATTTAAGAGTTAATTTCATAATTCATTTTCGGTACAATGAAGTATGTAATTTAATAAATGAGTTTCTTTTCGAAATAGTTTATTATTTCAATATAGAAGAGACTATATACCTAATCAATGTTTCAATTAAATCACGAACTAACAAACACTGTAAAAAAAAGGAAATCCAAACATAATCATAAAATAAAATCCTAATTATAAATTTTACACATTTCCATATTCTCGTAAAGCACTAGTAATGGCTAAATGTTTTTCTGCTGAACTCTATGCACACCAGCCAATAAATTCATGAAGCAGGACCTATAAATTATTGTTACTTGCACAAAGTTACTTTTATTACCTGTTTTAAAATTCATATTTTGCATAGCGAATTAAAATTTAAAAAAAAAAAGGACGAAAATATAAATCCTCGTTTTTTATTTATTTAAATTTAATTTAACTAAATTTATTTTCAATTTTCTTCAAAAAAAGTCAACCCAAGAGTTCCCTAGAGTACTAATATTTTTTTTTTTATATTTAAAAGATTCATTATCCTTTTTCGGAAAAATTAATGTACAGTATTTTTTTAATGAAAGCAAAATGAAAATATTGTAACAAGAAAAATAATTATTAAATTAGACACCATTTTTTTATTATAATTAAGGTAATTCAACGAAATTTAAATTTGTTAATATTAAAGTTCGTAATTAAATAACAAAAAAGCATTTTGAATTTCAAAACTCTAAAATTACTTATATTATCTTAAGGCGATAAACTATATGGAACAATATACTAAAAAGGATATACTAAATATACTTTAAATCAAATAAACTTTATTACGAAATTCAAATGATAAAAACTCTTATTTTCCACTTATTCTACGTTTTTGAAGTTAATTTAAAATATTATACAATTTCATTTTTATGGAAATCACAGAAAATGTACATTTCCTTATTTAATAGTTAGACAAGGATAATTTAAGTTCATTTTAAATTCATATACATAATAATTTTTTTAAGGCTTTTCCACAAAAAAAAAATGGAATTTATATTAACAATGAAAATATTCACTAAATAAAAAAAAAAATTTGTCTAAAAACAAATTTGAATAATTTTTTAGGTTAAATTCAGTTCCCAAATGATATGAACTAAACTCTGATCCTTGAAATATAACAAAAAAAAAACAAATACACAAAATTTTTGGGCACTTTTTCAAATAAATTATCCTACAATTTCCAACAAAAAAAAAATTTTTTTTTTGTTGGCACCGAAAAAGAAAAAGAATTTAAATTTCCATTTTATTTCTGTCCATTTTTTTAAAGGAAAAGTGCAAATTAATTTTTATTTTATTCTTCGTTGCGAGTGACACCTAATACGTAAATCTTATTTAATTTTCTTCATTTCTTATACTCGTATATAAATTAATATTGAATTGTACTTTTCAACACTATACGCTAAAAGGAGTATAGTGGAGGAAGGAAATACGGATCGACCTCTTTGCATTTAAATTTTTATTTAGTATTATTTAAATATTGATTTATTTTTTTTTTTTTTTGCAATCGTGGAATGGTCAGTTGTAGTCCTAAGGATATTTTGTAGTACGAAGTTTTTTTTTGTTAAAGAAATAAATTTATCTTATAATAAAGTTTAAATTTTCTTAGTATATTTTATATAGAAATTTTTGGCAGTTATAGTGGATTTAAGGAAAAATTTACAAATCAGCATAATAATAATAATAAATTACAATTTTTTTTTTATATTATTTTGAAATAAAAATGTTTAGAAGAATTATGTATGTAGGTCAGTGGATAATGATTTGCCTGGCGAAGATTTTTTTTGGATGACAATTAATTATATATTAGGATTATTATATTTTGGAAATCACAATTAATTTATTATTTATTATTTTTAATGGATAATTGGAATTAAGTTTTATCATAAATTTAGTAAAATTTACATTTTTGGTGCACGATTTCCTTCAGTTCGTGTGGAGAAAGTAATTAAAATTTTTCGAGATTTAACTTAATTTTGAATTTTTATTAGTCAAATGCGGTGTTTTTTGATTTAAATTTTCCAATTAAAATTTTTGAATTGGTTGTATCTAGTATTCCTCCATAATTTTCACATTTCCTTTATTCTGACAACTCAACTCAGATAGATGTCTCAAATTGCCCTGAAATGTAGAATATTCTGTAAAATTTGTTATTCATTTGCGATAACCTTTGAATTTCTTTAACTACTTTAGTATAATTTTCCCAAAAAACTTGCATTTAAAATATTTTGGAAAACGACGAAAAAACTGAAACTGAAAATATTATACTTCGAACCAAAAAATTGTTATTTTGTCAATGAAACTTGATCCAAATTTGTTCGTAATTTTTCTATGATACCACAAATAGCTTCAATGAATTACGATTCATATCGGCATTTAATTTGGATTTCCATTATTTAAAATACTACACGTAGATATTTTAACTTTTAACTATTTCTCAAATTTAGAATTTTTAATAATTTACATTCTTTCCTCTTCCTCATATACCAATAATGTCGCATTGGGACATAAAAATATAAAATCTTCATATATGTATGTGAGATTTAGGGATGAATAAAATAATATATAGCTGGTATATAGTTGGGTAACCTTTAAATTAACTTGTATTATAGTCCCCAAAAGTAAATATTTTTCTTTCTTTTTTTTCCAGCTTTTGGTGATCATAAACTTTGAATGCGGTAAATACAAAATTATGGTATACACAAAGTCAGAGTATACCAAAATAACAACAAAAATTATTATAAAAACTCTAACAATTTTTATGTTAAAATAACAATCGAGCTAAGGGAAAAAATGAAGAAAAATAATGTTTTTCTTTTTTCTTATTTATATTATAAGAAAATTTATTTTCCTTTACTATGGTTTTTTTTTTTTTTTTTTGGTTCTTCTTCTGGTTATGCGTCAAATGTAAATGTGGATTATAGACATTGTACTTAAGTAAAAGACTTATTTCTCCATTACAAGTGTATTAAGTTGATCCCCAAAAGGCTAAGACCAACAAAAAAAAAACCAAGTAAGAAGAAGAATTTATAAAAGAAATGACTAAAGAATTGAAAACTTTCTTCTTCTTTAGCTTTTTTTTTTAAACTTCCCACCATAACGACAACGAAATATACAAAATATCATCCAAAGTTTTTTATGTGTCTTTCTAAACATTTTGGTTTTTTTCCTTTTCTCCTTAGATTTTATAGAAAATTTCAGGTTTCTTCTTGGTTTAATGGATGATGAGGCCATATTTTTTTTTTTTGTAAACCTTCAAAAACAAAAATTTTTAAGCAGAAGAGGATAAATTAAACTAAATTATTATTTATGTATATAAAAAAAATTATATTTAAAATTGTGTATAAGAAAAATATTCTTGTTTTGACGATGAAGTTTTATAGAATTTTTTATTTCTGTTGAAAAGTCTTTAGTTTGATTTAAAAAAAAAAGTTTTTTTGCAATTTATTTTTAAAAGACCAGGATATAATTTCATTGAACCGTTTTTGTTTTTTTTTTGTTATTGAAAGATATTATGTATACATAAAAATGTTAAAAAGGATATTTAAATTTATATTTTGACATTTTACTCAATTGAGTTCTATTAGAATTTTTTGTGGTTCCATTAATTTTCAATATTGATTAATGATTATATCATTGAAATTTCTTAATATTAATTTTATTATTATTCAACAAAATTAGCTTTATTTTATTTTAATCATTTATTAATTTTAGAAAATTGATTTATTTAGCTTTTTGGTTAAAATCATTTGGCGAAGAACACATCAACAAAAAATAGAAGTGGAGATAAAGAGAAGAAAATGGAGATGGATTGGCCATACATTAAGAAAACATCCAACGGACATCACTCGCGTATGTCGTATGGCACTCGAATGGAATCCACAAGGACACCGCAATGTTGGAAGACAATCTACAACTGCAAGAAGCGAATTACAGAAAATCGGAAAGAGCTGGGAAGACATGAAGCGAACTGCGTGAACTCGAACTTCCTGGAAAAATCTAGTAGACGCCCTATGTTCCACGTAAAAGGATTAATAAGGAAAAAAAAACCATTTTTTATTTATATTTCAAATAAATACGAGTAAGGCTGTGTGCCAAAGAGTTTAAATTTTAAATTTTGACACAAAAAATTAAATTTTTTTTGCTGGTGAGTTTTTTTAATATTTACTATCAAGTTTGCTGTGCCAATTGGTTTAATTTTTAAAAAAAGATGGATGAAATTTTTCTTTTTTTTTGCTCTCTAATTTTTTTAAAAAAATTAAAAAAATTTTTTAAATTTTTTTAAAAATAAAATTATAAATATGTACGAGCCCTATCTCATATGTATTGATCCATTACAATACTTTATAATTGATATAACATTTTTTTTTAATCCTTTTTTATTATTATTAATATTTTTTTAATTTCTTGTAAAAAAATAAATTTATTTTTATTAATAATGCTAGTATAAAACATTAAAAAAAATTATAAAATATTGGAATGAATCAATACATATGAGATAGGGCTCGTAAATAAAAAATCTTATATATGAATATTAAGGCTGTGTGCCAAAGGGTTTAAATTTGTAGTTTAAAATTAAATTATGACTGATGAAATTAAATTATGACACTAGCGTGGTGAATATAGAAAGTCAAAATTTAACGACCTTCCAGACCTCGTTAAATTTGACACTTCAGATTAAATTTTGATTTATTTAATATTCATATATCAGATTTTTTATTTACGAGCCCTATCTCATATGTATTGATACATTCCAATATTTTATGATTTTTTTCAATGTTTTATACTAGAATTATTAATAAAAATAAATTTATTTTTTTACAAGAAATTAAAGAAATATTATTAATAATAAAAAAGGATTAAAAAAAATGTTATATCAATTATAAAGTATTGTAATGGATCAATACATATGCGATAGGGCTCGTACATATTTATAATTTTATTTTTAAAAAAATTTCAAAAATTTTTTTAATTTTTTTAAAAAAATTAGAGAGCAAAAAAATAGAAAAATTTCATCCATCTTTTTTTAAAAATTAAACCAATTGGCACAGCAAACTTGATAGTAAATATTAAAAAAACTCACCAGCAAAAAAAAATTAATTTTTTGTGTCAAAATTTAAAATTTAAACTCTTTGGCACACAGCCTTAATAAATTAAAATTTAATCTGAATTGTCAAAATTTAACGAGGTCTGGAAGGTCGTTAAATTTTGACTTTCTATATTCACCACGCTAGTGTCATAATTTAATTTTAAACTACAAATTTAAACTCTTTGGCACAAAGCCTAATATAATAATTATTTAACTTTGAAGGAAAAAATAGTATATTTTCTGTTTTCTTTCTTTTAATTAATAAAAAATATTCAAACCAATTTGAGATATCTTTTAATTTGCCCAAGTTATAACCAAAAAAAAATCCTTCTAGATGCTCTAATTTACTCAATTTTTAAGATACACTAAATATAGATTTTGAAAATAGAGATTTTAATCTTTAATTTCATATATAGAACATTAATATTTAATGAAACAAATATTTTGGAACGAAATTAAGTGAAGTTAGAATAGAAAAATTTCCATTTCTTTAGACAAAAATTCAATTTCCTCCTGTACCATAAAATTATTTAACAAAATCCTGTGAAAATTTCTATAAAATCCTTTCAATAAAATCAAAAAAATATTTTCTTTACGGATTATCAACTTTCATACTTTCAACTTAAAAAAACGTTTACTATAAGTTTTTATCTAAAAGTTCAAATTTCTTTTAATATATTTTCAAACTATCAGCGTCCTTAGTGGTGAGATAACTCAAACGAATAACACACTTTTTGGTCTATAAGGTAAATTGACGATAATACTAAACTGTGGTTAGTTTTTCAGTGAAATCTTTTTGCTATAGTTTAGAAATAAAGTTTGAAATTTTGAATAATCGAATAATTGTGCAAGTTTTTTGATAATTTTTTAGTGTACCAAAATAAAACAAAAAAAAAATGATAAAATTATATCATATTTGGTTAACCAATTAATTTATACATATACATTGACGTGCGACCGAATTTAAGTTTTTAAGGATATTTTACGTATAAATTATGGATTTTAAAATTATATAAATTTAATTAAAAAATTGTGCGGTTAGTTAGTTTTTAGTATATAATAAAATTATTTTATCTTGTTAATTTTTTGTATAATTTATATATTTTTTCCTAATTACAAGGACATTAAAAGTGGACGACATTAAAAAAATAATTATATTTTTTAAGCATAATATAAATAAAAAAGGTGAAAATTATATGTAATTTTATAATTTACATAATATTATTATTGTTATTTATTTTAATGTAATAATAAATATTAAAATTTATATGTTTACGTATGTTGTTGTATTAAAATTATCCTCGTTGCTAAATTTATGGACTTAATAAAAATTATGATACAGGAAAAAATTATAATAAAAAATAAATATGAAAATTTTAATGCAACAAAAAAAAGGTGTATTAAAAAAAAATTGCTATTATATAAAAAATGAAATAGTCAGCATAAAATTTAAAGTGTAAATTAACAAAAAAAAAAGTAGAAAGTAAAATTTTAACAGAGTTTTTGGAATAATATCAAAAATAGCGAGTGTCCCATTTAAAAGATTAAAGTCTTAACAGTCAAATTTGTGTTTTCATTAGCTTGGTTTGTCGGTGGCATTAGTTAATTATTGTCATGTCAATCTGGCTACCAGTGTTAAATTAAGTAATAGAATAAACTGTTTAATTGTAATGCACTTTATTCACTAAATTAATTAAATTTTAGTATTGGATACAATATAACATTTAAACATAATTACAAATTATATGTTTCTAAAATAATGAAATTTATATCATTTTTAAATAAAATTTGAATAGTAATTTCAAAACACCTTATACAACATAATATTATCATCTCAAAATCATCTCAAACCATAAATCCTAAAAATAATTTTACAACATTTTAAGTACAACATTTTAGTTACATAAAAAAATATATAATATAATAATAAACAAGCACCAATACACAATTTATTTATTTTATATAGTCCTTTTTTGTTCTAAACCAGATTGCATTAAGGCATTTTTTTATTCAAAGAATTTCGAATAACTTTTATATATAAAATAATCTTGGAAAATCTAAATATGGATACAATATAACATTTAAACATAAAAAGCCTATATGTACATCTATATAATGTTTTAGTCAGTTTGTAAAGTATATAGTAAAAGGTCCTTTCTATGTTATATGAATATAAATAATCAAGAATGAAATCAACAGCTCAGAATTTAGTATATATATTTTTTTAATACATATATAGAAGGAATGAAGAGTCATCCGAACATTATTGCAATATTTCAATGAAGCAAATTGATTAGAATCCATCAAATTTTCTATATACTTTAATACAGAACCAAAAAAAAAATATATATATATATAAAGCAATGGAAGTTTTTGAAAATATAGACATAAGTATATAAATGGATATAATTTTTTTATGGTTATATTTTGTAATATATTTATTCAATGAGATAAAATAGAATTACCATTAGTAGATTATTTTATATAATATTCTAAAGAATCTAAAGGAATTTTAGTCTAACCATCTTTAAAAAAAAGTTAGTATGGTTAGTAAAAAATAGTCTATAACTGAATTGAAAATTATTATCTCTAGACATTTTTTGAATAATATTTTCTATATAAGTGTAAATTTTAGTACATAAAAGTTATAAGATTTACAGAGTTTCTCAAGTTTATGTGCAAAATATACAGTTTAGAATTTATGATCCTGATAAGAAATTAATCAGAAAAATGAAATTTTGATTCAGAAAATTAATACCACTTTAATTAATCAACTTGATCTTAAAATTTACATTACTTTTTTATTACTGGGAACTCATTAATTTAATTTACAGGAATTCAAAACAAAAAACCGCTATTTTAGCTATTATAATTTTTAAAAATAGTTAGAAAATTTAGCATTTAATCGAATGCATTTTGAAAGATGCAAATTTATTATGAACCTAATCAATGAATCAATCATAAAACTCTTAAATATTATTCAAAACTAACGATGAAAAATATTTATTGAAGTTTTAAATTTTAATAAAAAATAATCTATCAAAAATATAAGAATTTAGAAAATTCAAAAATTTCCAAAAAAAAGAAAATTGATACATGAAAAATTTGATATACAAAATTTACAAAAATTTCATTTTATACAAAAATAATTTATAAAATTTTTTATCGAAAATTACATTTTAAACAGAAAATTATAATAATAAATAATTTTCAACATTTTGGTATATAAACAATAAATTTTATATAATAAATAATATATTTTGTAAGTACGAGTATATTTATCAGAAAATATTGAATAAATTTTATTTCCAAAAAAAAAACTAGAATGAAAATTTTGTTATGCAATTTAAAAAAATACATTTTACAATTATATAATTTATATTTTCGTATTTTAACTAAAATGAGAATGAATACCAAAAAGTTTATCTTCATAATATCAATATATGAGATTGTTATTGTCAATAGGAAATATTTTAGATATTAAATAGAAAATACTTAATTTTCATTGTGAAGTATTATTGAATGTATATGCATTAAGTTAGTTTTGATCTTATTTAATTACAAAATTTATATTTTAACAATTTTTGAAGGACTTTTTAGTCAAATATTATTTAAAATTTATGATATTATTAAGAAATGTTTAAATTTTCGTTTAGCTATAAATATTTTAACATTTTTTATAGACATACATTATATATAACACTCGTTGTATATAATAATGTCCATAAACTATATAATGAGTTTGGAATATTAATCAAAAATTTGAGAAATGAAATATAGATTATATTTTGTAGCATTTCTACTTTAAATTATTGATTTTTTTCAGATCAAATCTTTTAATTTGCCCAAGTTTTATGAAGCAAAAAAAACCAAATTTTGTTATTATTTTCACAAGGAATATTTTTTTCATGTTGGTTAAAAATATAGAAATCTTTGTCTGATATTGATGTTATTTCAATTCTTGATGAACCTATATTGAACGTCAATCATTTGGAGTATAGAATTGTCATAATATAAACTCAAATATCCTTTTTGTACAAACATCATTATATCAATTTTGAAGATCATTTTCAAAATACGAACGAAGTATATATTTTATGTATACATATATCGTACGAACAAAAAGTAGTCCGAAAATGTGGACTTGCAACTACAAAAACCATCTGATAATTTTCTAATAGATTTATCCCAATTAAAATAAAATAATTTTCGTATCAAAATCATAATGGTTTAATCAATTTGATCCTTACAACGAATGGTTGATATATTATTAAAAAAATAATTATTGAATCCGCTAAAATATTTTTTTTTGTTTTAATTTTTTGGTAAATAACCACCCGTATTCAAATATTTCATTTATCCATTTTTAATACTCAAAATGAGGATGAATAATATTTTTCCCCAAAAACAAATATAATATTTATGGATGATACGTTTCGTGATTTATACCAAAAGTTTTGACTAAGTACAGAAACAATTATCCACGGAATATATGAATAGTAGGTTAACAACGAACCATCATGTATATATATAAATCCCAGTAAGGACCTTTTATTTACCACTAGAGTTATTAAACCACAAATAATAATAATAATATTGAAAGAGATCATCATTGTTCGTATTTCGTGTGTAATTTATATATAAAAGTGGACATTGTTATTTAAGTACAGAACGTAAACACACCACTCACATTTCCATATGGAGAAAAGGATATCAATTAAAGGTTATATTATAATAGGCTTGAAATCACACGCAAACCGAGAGAAATAATTTTGTGGCTGTAAATTGCCCAATGAATAAATCATAAGCGTTTTTTTTGTTGGTGTAGTTTTTTTTTATATAATTTAAACTTTCGTATAATTAACTAATACATTTACGTATGACATAATCCTGGGCAAAATAATATGACGAGTGATGGTATAAATTTTTAATTTTTTTTTAACTTTTTGTGCTCTTTTTTAATTATTTTAAAATTTAAAATTCAAATGGATAATTTTAGAGGTTTTATTATTATTAATATATTGGACAGACTTTTGTCTATATCCTTCATTTTGCATATTTTCATTATTATATTTGTGTTCAAAAGTAATAAAAAAGGAGTAATGGTAATAAACAATAAAATGTAATAGGAATTTATTTTGTGCAATGGAGAAAATTTGAATTTTTAAATTTCTGAAATACTCAAATCCAAAAAAATTAAATAGAAAATGTAATTATATTAAAGTTCCATAAATTTTTTACTATAGTTTTTCCCAATCATTCTTCGTTAAATTAATTTTTATACTAATAAAAAAAAAACTAATAAGAAATTCTTCTTCTTTAAAATCAGTAATTAAAAATTATCTTATTTGCCTGGCGGTAACACAAAAACAAACAAAATTTTAAATTAAAAAAAAATATATATATTTTTTTAATTATATTTGAAAATATTTGCATTTAAATAAATTTACATTTTTAAAAGGAAATTAAATTGTCTTAAATTTTTAGAAAATGTTTTTTTTTCTTCTTTTTTTTTTTAATTTTCATTTTGTCAGTTTTTCTTTAAAAAAAACTTTATTCTTTCAATCTTTCAAAAAAAAATTTTAGTTTATTTTCTCTTTTATGTGATGGAAAATTTCTTAATGATTAAATGCATTTACATAATTGAAAGAAAATTTTTTTTGTGTTTTAAGTAAAAAAAAGAAAACCATAATATAGATGTGAATCAACATTGGAATGTAAATCTGAGGTTTCATTAAGAATTTGCATTCTTTTTCATTAATGTTTTCTTTTTTGTGTGGCAAAGTTTTTTTTTTTTAAATGATTTTTTTTATAAAATATTTATTTAAATTTTTTTTAAAGTTTTTTTTCATGATTTAATATTTTTTAATGAATTTACCATTTAATTAAATTAAATAATATTTTTAATTAAGAGTTGGGTTCGAATTAAAGAAATTTTTTTAATGAAAATTTTCCATTTTATTGATTAAATATTTAAAATAATTGAAAATATAAAAATTTAAAGAATTTATGAATAAATGAAATCACAGATAAACTAACTACC
The DNA here is from genome assembly GCA_949752835.1 of Empis stercorea. NCBI lineage: Eukaryota > Metazoa > Arthropoda > Insecta > Diptera > Empididae > Empis > Empis stercorea. The sequence continues at coordinate 48,098,343 of OX457089.1, forward strand.
GAAATCAAAAATAAATTCCCAGAATGTATAAAATCATTTGGTTCATTTTCGGTTATTATGGGAATTGCGATTCACTGAGATATTTCCAATTTGTTTTTCTGATTCAGTTCAATATATTGTGAGAGTCAATTAATTTTTCGTAATCATTAAGACAGCAAATATATACTCTAAGAGTCTAGGTTATGTATTTTATTTTCTAATGAACAAAAATGCAATTATATAAAAATATAAAACAAGAAAACTTTTCCAATGACAAACATTTTTCTCTTGTTATAAAATCTACAAAAAAACCAAAAAAAAAAAAATTAATTGAAATAAAAAAATTGTTTCGAAGAATATCATAAACCACAGAATAGTTTCAATAAATTTCGTAAATTTCATTACAAAAATACTTCATTATCCTGTCTAGGACATTGCAATTATTTTTTGTTTTTTTGTTTTTCATCGTGACGTTTGCAAAATAAACAATTCCGTTCACACATATATTCTGGCAATGGTCATAAAAAAAAAATTTCATTTTTTTCTGTTGTACGTGTCATATCATAAGGACGAAAATTTTATTTAGGTTTTTTTATAAATTTTATTTTATTTTTAAAATTCATTTTAAAAAAACATTTTTTTTTTTTTTGGTTTCGATTCCAATGAGAATAGAAATTTTTTTTTAAAAAAAAATTTATGAAAATATATAAAAAAAAAATGAAAAATTGTCACTATTTTTCAACTTTTCAAGGACTGGTTTTTTTTTTGGTAAAAAAAAATTATTATTTAAAATAAATAATCAAGGATTTATGTACAATAAATAAATGTATACTCAACAACAATTTTTCTTACAACATTTTTTTTTTCGATAAATATTTTTCACAATCAACATTTTATTTGTGGTCTTTTGATTTTGTTTTACAAGTGAAAAATGTTTCTGATATTTTGTAAAACTATTTAGACTTTGCATAATTTGAAATATTTTGTTTAATATTTTTAGTATTCCAGCAGTAAATTAAGTTCGTATAAATAATTGGAATGCCAAATGTTAAAAAAACTGAAAAAAATTGAAAGAATTTTTTAAAGAAATTTAACTATACAGAATTTTACCAGCCTGGCAAGTATTTGTAAACAAATATTTCAATATTATTATCTATAGAAATAGATATTATTAATGGTTATTAATGGTATTATGAATAATATTTTAGTCAATCTTAGAAATAATCAGAAATCGAAGGAATATATAATTTTCCAGCATTGAATATAATTTTCAGCTTATTTGGTATGCAAAAATGTTGAATTATGAAATGTTGAAATATTTATTTTGATTAACCAACGATACTTAAATGGCTTTTCCATGGAAATATATACTACAAGGATATGTGGTTACTCATATATTACTTCTTTAATAATTTTCCAATCATATAGGAATCTCCTTTGCGAACGAAATTATTAATTTTAACAAGCAATATTACATCAAATAGTGTGTCAATGGTTGTCTATAATTAACCTAAATTTCTTAATATAATAACAGAGTTTGGACAATATCAGTCAAATTAGTAAAATTTCATAAAACTTCTCATTGTGGAAATTATATATTTTACTAGAATTCTTAAAGTGACCCCTTCCATTCTATAGAGATAAAATTTTCACTTGAAACAATTATTAACTTATGAAAAACAATAAAATTTTCTGCAAAATTTTCATCACAAAAAAACTTAAATTATGTTTTATAGTTCAGCATAGAAAATATGATAACCATAAAGAAATTCTCCAAAATAAAATTATTTCTCCATAAGAATGTTTTTTCATCATTTCTTCATTATTTATATTTTTCATCTTATATTTATAATACATTAAATCATTTCCTATTTTATAAATTAAATATTTAATAGTAGAAATATTCAAAATGTCAATTAAAAATGTCTTTTACTTTTTTTATCTATGATTTATATACATATTATATATATTTCTCCCATCATATACTCTTAAAAGGAAAATATTTTTCCGAAGGCAAATTCGCAAAAGACAAAAAATCAGAGAGAAGCTCCTAAAGAGTCCTTCTTCGTATTATATGATAGAAAATTTATATCATATTCTTTCTTTTTTTGCATAAAATATTTCATTTATATACATATATTTTTTTTATTTATGATGATTAGGATGTCTTTTCCACTTCACTTATGAATTGACTTTGATTGCGTACCAAAAAAATATAGGAAATATAAGTGAATAAAAAATTGAAAAATTATTTATATTATTTATTATTATGATATTCTAAAATATTATTATTCATTTCTGATTTTTCTATAATATTGAATCCATATTTATTTCATTTTCATTTCAATTTTTTATTATGAAATTTATTTATGAAAAGCAAAAAAGAATATTTATAATAATTTCTTATTCATATTCGAATTTAATATTACGCCATTTTTGCTAATATAAAATATTTAAAAAAAGAAGAGGAATATTTCATTATTTATGATACTTAAATCACGATAAATCCTTCTTAATGTTTGTGCATCGTAATATTGATAAAAAAAATATGAAAGAAAGGAATCCTTTCTATTTTTTGTGTTGTTGTGTGGTGATACACAGCATAGAAGAAGAAGGCATTAAAGTGTATATACCAAAAAAATAAAAAATAATAATAATAATTTAATATTGAATATTTCTTGTAAAGAAATTAATTTTGCTTTTATCGAAATTATATATTTTTTTGTTGTTGATATTATTTACTATTCAATAAAGCGCCTTATACGATTTATATTTATACTATTTATATTTAATATTGATGAAACCAGAAAATCGTTATGAATTTTTATATTTAATATTTTTAACGTATTTACTCGTAGGCAAAAGAAAAATTTGGTTGTCCTTATTTAGAAATTGTGTCTGGTATAATATTTTTGGAAAAATCAATTTATTTTGTTTCTTTAAGTTGTTTTTTTATTTTTAAATTATATTTTTTGGTAAATTTTGTGGTAATTTAATTGAATTTTACCAAAAAAACTAAATGTTTTATCATTAAAATTTAAAAAAATAAAAGTTTTTAAAAATTCCTCTATAAAACCGCAGACATTTTCAATTTTGGTGTAGCACCGGATTCATGGAGATGAAAATTAAAATTAATTTGGAGATCATATAAAAATGCTTTATATTTTAAATGAAAATTTTTTGGAAAATGAAAATTTTGAAAATTTTAAAAAATATAATTAACATTTAAAAGAAATTTTAGTTACCAATATATAAATAAAGTATTTTGCAGGGCTCTGATTATTTGAATAAATGTGGAAATTTGCTGTGTAAATGTGGAAATTTTATTATTTGAAGTTGATTTCATTGAAAATGTTTATTTTGATTTCCATTTTCCAAATTATGGTTTAAAATATGTTTCATTGAAGCCCATATTTACTTTTCATTAGAGGATCTACCCACAACTGATATGTCCAGGGTCTGATTCACGACTAGACCTACACCCAGAGTTCAGGGTAAACAGAAAACCGTATAAATATGTGTTCCATATAAATAAAAAATTTGGCTGGTGGGCGAGCTTCTCTAAATCATAATAATAATAAATTTGATGTCATACTGACTGATAATATCCTGACTGATGAAAATTTTCTGATGATAATCGATGAAATTTTTATATAAATTAAATTTTACCCAAATCCTTTATTTATATTTCCATTTAAAATTCAATGAAATTTTTTAAATATATTTCTGCAACCATAATATTTAATACATCAATTTCAAGGATGACGTCAACTTACCTGCAAAAAAAAAAATATCAAAAATTATATAAATTATTAAAAAATTTAAAAGATAAGTTTATAAAAAAAAACAAAAACTTTAATATTCAAATTTTATCCTTAATATAAAACAAAACTTGTTCAATTATTAAATGAAATTAATTCAATTTAACATTTCTTTTTTTTTTGTGATAAAAAAAACCCCACCGTCAGTTTTAAATATAAAAAATAATCCATCTTCCTTTTTTTTTTCATTTATTTAAGTAAAATTTATGAAAAAAGACTTTTTATTTGTTAAATTTTCTATATAAATAAAATCCCATAAAAAAAATGAGATAAACTAACAAAAAAAAAACAAAACTTCTGTGTGCACAGGATAAAAAAAAAATATTGTTCAAATCCTGGAGGTAATTCTTTTTTCATTGCGGTTTTCATTTCATTTTTTTTTTAGTTTATGAAATCACCAAGTTTTTTCCAGGGAGTGCGAGGAAAATGACAAGGTTTTTTTTTTTTTGGTAAATGAAATTATATAAATCCAAAATTCCTACTAACATAAAAAATATATTATATTCATGTATGTATATAGATAAACAGGTGAAATTAAAATCTTTCATAATTTAATAATATTTAATGTCTCTCAACAATAACAAAAATCATATCCGCATAAATTTCATCATCATTGTCATATTTTGTATATCCTGACATTATATATATGAAAAACAAAATTATAGAGGGATTTAGAGCTTTAGAACCTCCTACTCACTTATTCACGGATAGACCAAAATATTTATAACTTAAAAAAAAATGAATCTTTTTATATTCAAATATTCAAAAGAACAACATTTTTTTTTTGAATCAGATTATGCAAAATCGAATCAAATTATAATAATAATTTAATGTTATATTATTTATATTTAAATTTTAAGCTTAATAATTTTATATATCTTTTTTGCAATAGGATTTAATAATATTTTTTTTATCAAAAATTTAATGTATATTTAAATAGGATTTTATATAATATTTTTGAAAAAGTTTATTTCAAAATTTTTAATGAAATGTGTTCGGTAAAAAGTTTCTAAAATAAAAAGTTATCATTATATTTAAAATACTTGAATTTTAAGTATTAGTAGTTGAAAATCATCGCAGTTTTGAGAAAAATCCTGGGTAGACTAATTTTACATTGTTGACATTTCAATTTGATTTGACCAAAAGCTGGTAGACTAATTTTACATTGTTGACATTTCAATTTGATTTTACCAAAAGCTGGTAGACTAATTTTACATTGTTGACATTTCAATTTCACCAAAATGTTGATAGAAATATAAAGCTGCAATAATAAATCGCCATATTTAGGATAGAAATGCTTCCAATTATGGTTTAGTTTGTATGAAAATAAAAAAATTACCACATGTTGGCCTAATCCTACCTCAAAATAAGGTATATTTAATTAGCAAATTAATTAAAATTTAAACCAGTATAAACAAATTAAAATTCTCATTATATAATTTTCTAGAATTTTCCGCATTAATATATTAAAATTTTAATAGACACAAAAAAAAAAAACTGAAAATGAAAAACTTTTCATTTTGAAATGAATAAAAAAAGGCTCGCTCCTCTTTGTGTTCTGCACGCTATGATTATGCGGACTTTTAAATGGACATTATATGATTCTATACAGAAAGATGAAATGATGAAAAAAAAAATTTTATCAAACAATTAAAAAACATTACAAAACAAAAAAAATGAAAAATTCTAAAGATTTTCCTTCTATAGAATTTTTGTTTTTTTTTAAAAATTGCCTCAATTTCTTTACAGGATCAAAAAAAAAATGTGTAGGTAATTATAAAAAATTATCTCGATATGAAAATTTAATTATATTTCATGTAGAAATTCACTATTTTTTAATGGTAATTATAATACTATAGCAAATTTAATTTGGTCATTGTGAATATCTGAAACGTGAATTTCATTTTGTGTGTATTTTTGATTATTATGCAAAAAAAAAAAGCTTATAATATTTCTAGAAAGCTTATTTTTATATGAAAGGATTTTTTTGGCCGAATTTCAAAATATAAATAGCCCATAATTTTAACAAAACTTCGTGCACAAATTACCAAATTTTAATGGTATGAAAATACTTATCAATATAGTATACATATAGTGAATGGACCATTTAAATTTTTATGACTATAATTTGGCAAGGACATTAATTTTCCTAAACTTAATCATATTGGGCAAAAATTTATCATTGTCACTCAACCACTAAATTATTGTATATACATAATATCGTCGGGTCCATGCCAAAACCGCGAAAGTGCAATATTACAGTTTCGAGAAAATCGCGTTTTAATTTTTGTCGATTTGTGAAATTCTTATACTCGTATAAGCGATATAGAAATTTTTTCATATTAAAAAAACTACGACGAATTGCAAATTTGTGGTTTTTGCATATTGTAGATTTTGAAATTTTACAATTTCTGGCAATAAAAAACCCAATTTCATAAAAAACGCACATTCGCGGTTTTGGCATGGACCCGACGACATAAAAATGTGACAATTTTAATATACTAAATTAATATTAAGTCAAGTTTAATATGTATTATGCTCCTGCCTGACCTATATACAAGTTTGTGTATACATTTAAGACTAATAAACGTTTAAAAAACCATATCTTTAAAATATGTCGAACTAATAAAACTTTGGACCAGCTGGACTGGAAAAATTTAAAGACAAAAAAAAAAAAAATATGTGTAACAAAAATTTTTATAAAAATTTATGTTTAATTTTAAAACTATAAGAAAAATACAAAAAAAAAATTATAAACATTTAAAACTTTTACAAAACTTTTATTTTTAAGAAGAAAAACAAAATAAACTAAAATAATATATAGAAAATTTTCAATAAGTTTTCATTTTATTTTTAGTTTTTTGTTTTTTAATATTCCTTGTAATATCTAATAATTTAAAAGCTCTTACAACATCTGGTGCAACCTAAAAATCATTTGATTGATGGTATAATCTAATATGACATCAAAAAAATTTTCTTATTTTTTTTTTGGGGTGGAAAATGACAAAAAAATTTTATATAAAAAAATTATTTTGAAAATATAAATCATAAAAATTTTCTAGATGTTCGCAAAATAACACAACTAAAAAATTACACACAAGAAATATGTAGAAAAAAAAAAATATGAAGAAATATTTTGTAATTTTGAAAGATGACATTAACATTTTTCGAGTTATAAATATTTTTTAAATGTTACAACAAAATGAAACATAAAATTCAGAAATAACAAAAATGCATTTATGTAGAATTTTATTCCTTATTAAAATAATTCAAAATAAAATGAAAATTTATAAATGCATTTTTCTGTTCATATATAGAAAATATTATCGTTTTTCAAAAGTTTTCCAGTCCAATTTTTTTTTAATTTCCCTTTTAAAGGAAAATATCATAAAATAATAGCGAAAAAAATTCAATTGGAATTTAAAGCGGGATTTTCATTTTTCTATTTGCCAATTTTATGGAGAAAAAACTATTGGTACACGAAAATATCCTTTTTTAATGGAAAAAAAAAAGTTCAGCAAGGACAATGGAAAAACTATATAATAAAAATGGCGTTTTTTTTATTCCTTTACAGGAAGTAAAACTAATATGAAAAGAATTGTGACGAAAATAATAAAAATTGCAATTTAAGTGAAACTACGAGAGAAAATTTCTAGAGAAAATGATCCCGAATTCAAGAGTATAAACGATTTTTTTTAAATTGTTTTAAGAATAGAAAGGAGCCAAAGCCTAAAAGTATGATTAGTTTGCCATAAATTTTTCAAATTTTTGTAATTACGCGTAACTTGAAAATTTTAATGAATTGTCGATTTTATATTTCTTCTGTTGGAAATGACAGGTTTGAAAAAACCAGGAAACATTTGACAGATTTGACAAAATCAGGAAATATTGATAAAACCACAGACTACATAAATCGAAGATTAATATCTTAATTATATAAATTTAGCTTTAACTCTTTCGTAGCAGCCAAAATGGCCATCGTAATAGACAAAAATGAAAAAAATTGACAAGAATTGAATAAATTTAAATACAAAAAATATTTTACTTAATTTTGATCCCTTCTGGTTTCACTTCAAAAATGTTCAGATTCTATAAATACAAATACGAAAAAAGTTAATTTTAATCTTAAAAAAAAATATATTTTTTTATAATCTTCAAATTTTTACAACTTATAAAAAAAAAACTTTTGGAAAACTAAAAGAAAATAGTTAAAATTTCAATATTAAAGATAAATAAAAGAAAAGTTAAAACACTTAAAAAAAAAATTACGTTTCTTTTTTTTCTATGTTGCATTAAAACTTAAATCAAAACTTTAAAATTGTATGACAAATGCGATAAAAAAAAAGTTTATTTAACATAAAACTTAAAAGAAAATTGAAGATGGACAAGAATACTTTACCATCATTTACCATTATTATTTGTAGAGAATTTAAAGCTTAAATCTAGCCTTTATTTAAAAAATATTGTAGTTGGTCTATATGCCAATTTAGTTAAAATAAAGTCACTTATGATTAGCCATCAGCATTAATTTACCATAAATTACTGACGTGTAATCATTAACAATATTACAAAAAAAATATAGAGAATGCAATAATATAAATTAGAATTAAAATAGAAGCTTCCAAAAATAATTATTGTATAATTAATTCTGTATAAAATTTCTAGTTATTAAAATATTATTTATTATTAATAGATTCAAATTTGTGTTCTATATTTTAACAATGAAGAGTTGACTTTGTTGGTAATAAATTAAGTGGTACTTAGAAAAGTTTATACATATGTAATTATTTTTCATAAATATTAAATTGTGTATTGAAAATTTTGTATATAGTACATACTATCAAAATTTCTACTTTTCTACATATAAAATGTATTATTAAAACTTGTAAAATTTATAAGACATCACAAAACAAAATACAATTTAATATATATTTTTGAGTCTTTAACCTTTGAACATGGAGTAACACATATATAATAATTTTTCGTCAACAAAATTTTGTAGTTATATATTATTAATGTATATACATATACAAAATTATATATAGAAATTTCTAAAAGAACATTTATAACTATATATTTCTCTTGTATATAGTAATAATACACAAAAAAAAATATAAACTATATAATAAATTCGAATTGATTATGATTAATGGTTTAATGGTATATGCGGATGGCGTGCTTTTGACCAAAAATAATAATTTTCTATATACATATATATAAAATCTAATATATTTTATTATTGAAATGATTGTGACACAAAAATAAAAATCAAAAACAAAAAAATAAATAAATGTTAAATTACAATAAAATATATACTAAAAATATAATTTTGACTGCAACTGAAAACTACACAATTATTCCCATCCCTTTTTTTACAATTTATATTTATTATCCAAAAATTCACCCACAAATCTAAACGACAACAGCAACAAAAAAAAAAGGTTAATGGTCTCTAAGAAAATATTATTTTACTATTTTTTTTTGATTCTAGATAAATAATAACACAAAAAAAATTATTTTTTATTATAATAAATAAATAAATTTTGAATTATTTTGTTGTTTATGATTTTAGAAAATTTGTAACAAAAATTTTTTTTACAATAATAAACAAGAATAAATAATAAGTTATAAATGTTACAATAATTTTTCAGTTTGTCCTGCATTAAAATAGATTAGAATAATTTTATAAAGCAAAAAGGTCGGATATCGTACAAACATTCATATCTGCTCAATACTAGTCAGAATACTCACTTGATATCACAAATATTTTTGGTATATATCAAATTTCTAATCAACATAGATTTGTCTTAGGTTTTTTCCACTAGCTTTTAGTCATTTAATTAATCACTTAATTGAGATAATCAAACTGAGGTTTTTGAAATAATCTTAACAACGAAATTTTCATAAAATCTGGTTGGTGAGACACTCTAGTAATATAAATAAAAACAAGAATTACCACAATTATACAAATTTAGTCTCAAAGAACACACAACACTTGGACAAAATATTATAATAAATTGTTCGTTATATTTACGGAAATTTATGTATATGAATATTTTAATAACTTAATTTTTCATAAAATTTAATTTACTATTTTGTGGCAAACAGAAAACAAAAAATTTATATGCTTTTTGACCCATCCATAAAGATTAAATTCAAATATTCGTCACACACATATATAATTTTGTTCTTAATTCAATTAAAACTCACTTCCATATATCCTTCTTAATTAACATTTTAATCCTTGTTTGTGTCAAATTTTCCTTTAACCAATTTTCCTGATTTTATCATTCTCCAAAAATTAAAAAAAAAAAAAAATCATATATGTTTTTTTTTGTTATGTATTTATTCAACAATCATTTTTATTTTCCTTTTTCTTTAGTTTTTTTTTTTGTTTTTTTTCTATAATTTTTTTCTTTTTTGTTGTTCTTGCATAGTAATTTAGCTAAATTACTGAAATGGAAATTGTTTTTCTCTTTAATTAATACTTTCATATTATGGAAACACTTTGTGTCAGAATTCTTGATTATGCAATCAATTAACTATACAAATTTGAAAAATTTCGAAATATATATATCGAAGAGAGAAGAAAGAAAATATAGAGAATAAAAAAAAAATGAAGAAGAAAAACGTGTTGTCGTTTTTCTTTATTTATTGCTTCATTTCCTTAATTTCTTCCAATTCAACACAAATATTTTTTTTTATATACTATACTCTAGCTTCTAGCATATATATCAAACATGCTAGAAAAAATACATATATTTTTTTATCATCTGTTCTGGAACTAACAGCAAAAAAAAAAAAGAACTAGATATTTTTTATGATAACCAAAAATATAAGGAAGAAAAAACAAATGTACAAGCTTGGAATTGAAAAATAGGAAATCATAAACTTTTCTTTAGCTTTTCATTAACAAAAAAAAAACAAAAATTGAGTATTTATTTATTGTTGAAATAAAAAAGGAGTGGAAGAAATAATTCTCCATCGATTGGTAAAATAGTGTTGCGTATGCAATGAACTATATAATATAAGAAAGCTTAAGATGTTAGAATTCGTATTCCAACATCTCACAGCGTCGCTGGGGTAAAATGACAGTTGGCGGATATAAATTTAATAGTTAAGCCGTGTACTCTATTTGGTGTAATAATAGAAGTCGTGACGTCATTCGGGCTTATCAAATTTTTTATTGCATAATTTATTTATTTATCTATAATTTATAATTAATCATAATTTCAATAATATTTAATTTTCACGACTTCTATTATTACACCAAATAGTACACGGCTTAATTATTAAATTTATATCCGCCAACTGTGATTTTACCGCAGCGACGCTGTCAGATGTTGGGACCAAGCATTTGTATGAAAACATAACCTCTTTAGGCTTCTTATATTATATAGTTAGTTGGTTGTATGAGTTTTGATCTTATTTTGAAGTCATAAATTAAAAACTGTTCAATGATTTGATATTAATATTTCTAATCATAAAGTTCCTACATAAATATTATCGTACATAAAACATATTGGCTTTAACTATATTCTAATCGGCTTCCATTTTGAGATTCTAAGTGGTGGAATCTCCAATTAAAAATTAGAATCTATTTATCATTTACTTGAAATTAATATTTCAATTTCACTTTAGTTTAAGTATAATTTCATTATAAACAATTTTCAAAAAAAAATATTTATAAATTAGCTGCAAAAATATTTTTCGACAAAAGGATTAAAAAAGGATTCATTTTAAAATATTTTATATTAATATTATTTCTTTACAAAATTTCAATAGATCGCTTAAATATTTGGAACTTCTTAAAACTCATATTTTCTATTTTTTTTTGCGTTTCCATTGCAAAATTTGTAGAATTCTTGTATGTTGTATACCAAACAAAAAACTTATGGCGAAAAACATGCATGAACATAAATTTATTTTTTGGTAAAAAAAAAAACAACTTTCAAGCACAGAATTTTGTACGAGTAAATAAATATAAATGAAAAAAAAAAAGAAAAATATAGAATAAACTTACACACAAAAAAAAAGAAAGAAAAACCATTTTACAATAATGTGGAAAAACCAATATTATTTACCATTACACATCCTGAAATAACGAAAACACTTTTTATTCCACCAAAAAAAAAAGAAAGAAAACGATGAATTTGATAGAAAATAATTTCCTCAGCGTATAAAAAAAAACAAATTCTTCTTTTTTTAGTAATTTTCTTTAACTTTTCTTTTTTTGGTTGCTTGTATTACTCTTCAGTTACACATAAACTTCATGTGCACAATTTATTATGGTAGACCACTTTTACATTGTCAACATTTTCATTTGTGAATTTTCTCTGACAGATTTTTTTAGATTTTGTTTAGAATTTTCTCTTTCACTTCTTCTCTCTTTGATAGTAGAAAGAGAAACGAGATTCGTATGAAAATATATTTTCATTTAACATCATTTTGTTTCTCTATCCTTCACTTCAGTTAGGAAAAAATGATGAAAATTTGGTTCATGCATAAAATTCTGGGATGAAAAATGAAATGAAATTATCGTTAATGTAAAATTGGTAAGGAAAATTGGTATGGAAAAGGAAAATGACATAAAAAAAATACATCCTTTTTTTTCCATACACAAAAAAAAAGGATATGATGTGTAACAAGGAAAAAAGTAAATTATTATTTTTTTTTTTTGAAAAATAGGAAAAAAATAAACAACCATCTAGTGTAGAATATAAATTTTCTTTCATTTATTTTATGGGGCTAGCAAAGAGGCAATTTCATCTTATATAATGTCCACGGAGACTTGAACATTTTCTATATATACTTTATACATAAGAAAAATTTGATATACCACCCTTTTTCAAGGTCTTTTTTATGTGGGCGCACTTCAAATTTTTTGGGAAAATTGATTTATTTATTTTTTATAATGAAAATTTTTCAATTTGTTTAAAAAATTATATAAATCATTATAATAAAATATTAGTTTGAGTAATTGAACGAAAATGTCTGATGGTTTTTGATGTATAATATGCAAATTTATTATAAATTTTGTTGGAAATTTATTACACATTATTTTTTTTTTGAATATTTTGAATAATTTTTTTGAATTTCGAAAAAATGGAAGTTGGGACGTCGTAGTTTTCCACAAGATGTAACTATTAAATGAATTTATAAGCTTCGCTTATACTTCAAAAATTCCACAGGGCTTCTGTGCCGAATAAACTGATATATGTACAAAAACAGTATTACCTAAAGGATCAGAGTAATTTCTTTAAAAAAAATCGTATAAGATGGCCACAGATCGTTTAGCGAAATATATTAAGATCTGATGGAATATTTAGAACTTCTATTCTATATAGAACTGATGGAATAGAAGAAATAGAAAAATAAATACAATAATTACTTTTCCAAAAAATCGCATATACCAAGTCGGAATCCAACACATCTTTTAGAATCCATAATTCATATTTTAACTTACACCAAAAATTTAATTTTATTGCAAATTTGAAATTTTCAATAATTTTTATCATTAATTATATTAAAACTATTATTTAATTTTTGATTGATGCATAAAGGAAAATCATTTTTCTACATACAACATAAAAAATAAATAAATATTTATTGAAATCAACATCTAATTATAAATTCTGAAATTTTAATTTTTTTTTACTATACTCTGAAATGAACTCAGTCAACTATATAATAATAATAATAATTTATAGTTCGTTCCTTGAACTCATATTGGAATTGATTTTATGAATTAATCATGTACCATCATCCATAAATATTGTAGCCAAAGTTATAATTCAAACCCCCACACCGAAAAAAATAATATATAATTTATATTTTAATTTTTGAATTATATAAAATCATCATCATCAGAGATCAGCATACAATTTTATGTATAATGTACATCATATATAAAATGTTTTACTCTTAATTTAATGTACATTTAATCATAATTTATATTCAGACATTTTAAGATAAAGTTTTAGAGTCAAAATTATGTTTTAAATTTATGGTAAGGGTAAAAAAGAAAATTTAACTATTATCACATTTAAAATGTTTATTAATAAAACAAAAAAATTAATTGATATGCTTTGTAATGTACATAATCATAAATAGTATATACACTTACAATAAGTAACATAATCTTTTGTCCTTAGTTTATTAAAATAGTAAAATTTATTAATATTTACAAAATACTTCATTAATTTGTATAAATATTTAATTATTTTATTTTATTATATACAAAATGTAAAATGTTTACTTTTTATGTAAATATTTAAATAGACAAAAAGTTATTATTATAATTTAAAGGAAAATAATATATTTCATTGTTAAAAGGATAAAAATGTAAAATTTAAAAATAGGATCAAATCTCTCTCGTTGTAAATAAATATTTTTTTAATATTTCTGTATTCAAAAAAAAGCTTTAAACCTTTTACATGTCTTAGCAATTTTTTGTATATTAATCCTGGACATAAAAAACAATTTATACAATATGGTTTTCTATGTGAATTTTATATAATAAAAAAAAAATGGTTTTTATCCTGTTCAGTTACCGCCATTTCCTGTCAATATGCGCGAATTATTATATGGGATAAAAAAATTATATTTTTGTATATGTATACGACATTGTTAAAGTTAAATTTGTAAAAGCCTATATACAAGGATATTTTATTTATATTAAAAATTGTATGTATACAATGAAAGTGTTTCTGGTGCCATATTTTTTTTTCCTTTTTAGGGTGTATTAAAATTTTTAAAAGTGAATTTGATTTCCTATTTGTAATAAAAATGAAATATATAGAGTTATTTTGAGGGGTACAACAGGTAAATATAAAATAAATTGAAAACTGGTAGTAAGTAAATGACTTAACCTTTCCAAGCCAAAGAAATTTGTTTAACTCATTATTTAGAATTAGCAAAGAGCACAAATCTATTCTAAATTTATTATAAATTTATATATAACCTCATTTTCCTATAAAACAATCCAATATATACGATCTACCCTGTATAAATTTCACAAAATATAAATAAAAAATTAACTATCATCTGGTTTTGAGTTATCATTTAGCCCATAATTTAGATTACTTAGTTGTCCAGGCACTTCAACGGATAAAATATATCATAGAAATATACAGAAAATTTACTATACTCTCACAACAAAAATGATGACCAAAAAAATATTCATATGCAATTCTAATATTTTTTTCACAAGGAAAAAACGAGGATATTATTCAGTGGGACGAGGAGGAAGACTAAATCCTTTTTACGATGATTTGTAATATTTTTTTTTTTGTACAGAAAAAAGTATCCAGACTGTGGAAAGCAACACTCACCAAAAAAAAACCAAGAAAATATTAGAAGTGCAACTGTATTAGTGTATTATCCTTTTTTTTTTGTTAAAGATTATTTTTTATTGTTTGTGGTTTTTTATTTATTTTGTTATCCAATATATTAAATTATATAAACTCTAAACTAGAATACAAAAAATCTCGTATCATTCCGTTTTTTTTATGTATAACCATAGACTAATTTTTTATGTTTTTGTTCTAGTTATACATTTATTTTTTTGTATCCTGTTATATCCTAAATCCTTTGGCTAAGAGTTGATAATATTTACTTTTTTATGACTTTCCATTTGTTTTCGTTTTTATAGTATGTGCAATGTCAAATATTTAGGATAAGAGTATAAATTTTCATAGGTCCATGGGTGCTTAGTTGTTGTTACATTATTGTTATTTGGTATAAATATTTATTTGTTTTGTCTTATTGCAATTTTAGGATCTAAATAATTCCATGTGTTAACACGTTTTTCTTACTTAAACAGGTTTTCAGGTTATAAAAACAATTAAGTTATTTATTATGTTTGAGATACAATATGTTAAATCGTTAAAAAACCATATGTAGAAAATTTATTTGTTGAATACAAATATTAAAGATCATAAAAATATAGCAAGATTTTAATTTGACGAATTTAATTATATGTATATTAGAGATAGGTATCATTTTTTCATAATCCTGGAATTGCATTTTCACATGCAAAATTTGCTTCTTTCAGAAAAACTTATTATTTTAGACATGTGTCATTTGCATCTTTCTATAATTATGTAACTTGAAGATTCAAATTTTAGACAGATCATTTTGGAATATATTTTCAAGTCGTCTGTCCTGATCAAATTCCAAAATCAGAAAGAAATTAATTTCCAGAAATTCATGAAAATGACTGTACAACAATAAAGGACTAAGCAATAATTTTATATTTATATTGCAACTTACAAAATATATTTTATATATTTTACCAATATAAAATTATTATCGCAGCCTTTTATGACACAAAATAAATTAAGTATGCTTCTTTCAAAAATATTAAATATATAATTAATGTTGTATTAGTTTTAAATTAAAGGACCACAAAATTTAACTTTACCAACAAAGTTTTAAATTATATAATCCAAAATAGTATGTTATAAACCATTTAATATATATAATTTAGTTTATTACTCTCTGTATAGAAAATATCCTTATAGTTAGACAATTTAATCCTAGATTATATTTCAACAAAATATATAAGAAAAAAAAAATGAACATAAAACTAAAAATTTTCATCTCTTTCTTTTTTTTTAAATCCATTTTTATCCCTTTTTAGTCTTTATCTTTAATAACTCCGAAAGTTACACAGACTTTCTGATCATTTAGAATAAGGATACTGTTTATGTGGTATCCCGAAAATGTCTAGAAATATGATTATCAAGAGAAAATCCAATTTTTATATGAATCAACATCATTATTATTATCCCCTGAATATTCTACCAAAATTTTGTATCTTTATTGGATATAATATAAAGAAAAATGTAAGAAAAAAAAAATTTCTAGGTAACATTTAAATGTTATGCAGTTATTACTTTTACGTACATATAAATGGAAAAAGTATAAGGATATACTATTATATGTCCATCTATTTAACAAACCAATGCACAACTACTCCACCAATTTCTGGACTATTATTTAAAATAAAAACCAGGCATAGTCATAATAAAGAGTATAAAAGGGAAATATATAGTTAAAAAATTTCAATCCTAGTTGATACGTGCCTGAATAAAAAATTTAAAACATTCAATGTAGAAAAAATTTAGTTAAGTCTTCAGGTCTTTAAAGCAATTTCTTTATTGTACGTTGATGATTATAGGAATGATTCTGTGTAGATGTTACTATTTCCATAGATTTTAGAATAGTATATTCTTGCACAATTTTAAAAATCGTTTAAACAATCTATTTTAATGGTGCATCAATGAATGGAGCCGACTAACTATTATTTGACTATAGGAAATTTATTTTAGAAAACTACTTTTTTTTTTTTTTGGTTCTCTTACGAAAACGAGCTGAAAGTCGTGTATTTTAAAATAATAAAGTTTTATTTTTGCAAAATATTCGAGAATTAAATAAATACTTTCATAGACAAAAACATATTTAATTTATGATATGCATAAGAAATTGTTTGACAATTTAATTCTGGGCTCTACGAAATTAACTTCCAACAAATTAACAGATTAGTCCTTCACGTTAATCAACTAAATTGTATGCTGCCTTATATGCTTTTAGACCAAAAATTGAAAAACGAATATGATTGCACTTCTATCCGACATATTTTCTTTTCATCAGATAAACTTATTTGCTGCATCATAATCAATTTCGTTTGGGACTTAATTCATTTCGATTCATTAAACATTAAATTTCTGATACTAAATAAATATTTTGGAACTATGTTCAATATGAAAATCATATATAATTAAAGAGATCGTTATGTGATTGAAATTAATTGAACTGAAAAGAATTTAAATTAATTTCAATTAAACTGGTTCATCTTCCGTTTTGAGACACTGGAGATTTAATTCACCAAGAAAATCTAATCTATAATTTTCCATATTTCAACAACTTCAAAATCTATTTCAAATAAATTTCCAAAATAATTTCCCCCACATTGATAATTTATTTCAAAGAAGTCCTTAAAATATCTGTTCCAGTTTACAGCTTTCCTCATAAAAAAAAAACTATATATTGCATTAAATTGAACAGTATTTCCATTTTTTTCCATACCATATATATAAAATAAGTTTACATTCATTAAATATGCAAAACTCTCTTTCTATATTTTCATTTATACATATACATAAAAAATAAAATCTACCAGTTTTTATATATAGGAACGTAAGGATATTATTATAATTTAAGTAGTTCTCGTACTCTACTAACAATAAAATATATATATATATATTTTAATGTATATTTATAACCCTAAAATTACGACAACGATGTAGAATTTGTGTACGTATAAAATTTGGGTTAATGGAACCAAAAAAAAAAAAAAAAATATATTAAGGAACAGGAATTTGTATAAAATTCACCACATCGTTTTTTCTATGATTTTATATATTTTAGTTTATTTTTTTTATTATGAATTGGAATTCTTTTTACACTTTTGTGTTAACAAAAAAAAGTGCAGGCACGTGGATAAATTTTAAGTTTTTTTTTTGTGTGCTTTTGGAAATGTAAAGAAAAGGACACAAAATATTGGTATAATATTTGTTTTAAGCTAGTTACCGGAAATGACCGAATTTAAATAAAATAGGAAAATAGAATTTTTATATACATATTTGAAGAAGGACAAGTTAAATATAAGAATGCTACCAGAGGGCCTGTTGCTACCAGGTCCTGTTGCACATTAGTCAATGTACATAATTCTACTAATATTGCAAGAATTCTTTTTCTCTTTTATTAAACAACTGTAAGAGTTTTTCATAGGCAATACTACACGGATAATTTGATTAACCAATCTGAGGATTAAGGATTGTAAAATAGTAAAAGTAATATAATCATTATTTGCAATAATAAAAGACCTGCATCTGCAGTAATCTGCACTATAAATATGGTCGTTTTCATAAATGTCAAATGATCGCAGTACTGCAATTTTTATTGCAGTTTAATCAACCAGACAGCAACCAGTCGACAGAAGGAGCATTGGTTAAGCTAAATTTGTCGATTTTTCACTGTCCACGTAGTCAAAATACCAGTAAAAAGAATTAATACATTGCAGTACTGCGATCATTGTTAACGAGAACGGCCTATATCTACTTTTAAAATTCATCAATTCTATAATCTAACAAATGCCATTAACCCTTTTTCCAATTTAAAAAAAAAAATCTTCAATATCTCATAAAATATTGCAATCCAATTAAAAAAAAAAAATTCCTAAAATAAGAAAACTTAAATAAAAATTATATACCAAGAAGAAAAAAAACTATATGAAACAATTTAGTTTAAAATTTAATAATCTCATTACATTTTATAGCACTAAACAGAGTATCCTTATTCTTCTTTTCCTTTTTTTTTTATGAAGCAGCAAAATGAAAAAAAAACTTTCAAATTAATATTAAAGCCTAAAGATAAATTTTAGTGGTAAGACTTTTTAACTGCCGCAAGGATTCCGATTTAAAAAAAAAACACAATTTCTTTTTTTTTTTGTATATATACAAAATTCTTGTTCCTTGCAAAATGCACAAATACTATTTTATTTATATATATTTAAGGATATTTATTGTACTTATACAAAATGCATATCATGTCCTTTTTATAAGATTTTTGTACAAAATAAAACATATAACACTGAGACGAGAAACGAGAAGAAAAAAAATGAAAACAAATTTATGTTTACTACGTGATCTGTTCAATTTTAATGTTTAAAAGAATATTTTCATGTTCAGCATCCAGAGAACTGTGTATTTTTAAGTTTATAAGAAAGAAGTGTAGAAAAAAGGGATACGATTTGCTGTGTGTTCTTTTAAACTTTCGGCAAAATGTAGTTTTTTTTTATTAAATTTTTTCTAATTATTCTAAATATACTATTACATATTTTTCTCTTAGTTAAATACTTAAATATATTATATGTATTGCAGAAAAGTAGAATTTATTGTTTTTTTTTAGTGGAAAATTGAATTTTGTGGTGGTTCATAGTCAAAACAAAAATCTATTTAACTCTACTTACATTTGACGGACAATTCACAGTACAGCAATTCGTCGTATAAAGCAATTCAAATACTTTATAGTGAAATAAATTGATGGCATATATTAAAAACCTTAATTAGGAAATTTAGAAATCCCAAAATAATGTTTTTATTTGGAAAAATCCTTAAAGTTTACGATAACCAAAGTTCTAATCAATAACCAATTCGATGAATGGCTGCTATACTGTGAATAATTTGCGTTCAATTGTCCTGATTCTTAACTATACATAAATTTGAAATAAATTAGAAATGTAAGCGAAAATTTATATTATTTTTTATTTGTTTATTTTATTAAAAACTTTTAAAAAATCAATTTGTTTGGTTAGCATTTCAAAAAATTTAATCCTTTTTGTTTTAGCAAATTAAAAATTTTAATTGATTTTTGTAAATTTTTTCTATTAAGTTTTCTTAATTGAGAAATTGGCAATTTAATATTTATTTGAACGTTTTCAAAACATTAAATAAATTAATTTTAAAATTTAATATTTTTTTTAGTACAAAATTAATGGCATGTGCGGATCTTGGGAGAAGTAAAACTAAAGTATATTTTGCTAGAAAATTGGAGAAATAGAAACCCCAGAAATCTAAAGCATTTTTAAATCAATTAAATATTTGTTAATAGTTTTTTATTCTATATTGTAAAATTATAAGATAAAATACCCCAAAAACAATAATCAATCAGGAATATTATCCTTATTGGATACTATATGAAATTTATATAAACATTTGTTCACACGAGTCCGAGTCACTAAACAGAAATATAAATTACTATAGGTACATATATGGTTTATATTTTACATACTATAAATGACAGTCATGGTATCTTTAAAATATGAAATTAAGGACCATTTAAATGTGATTTTTCAGCAAAACTACAAAAATTTTAGTTTTTTTTGGTAAATTACACTCTATATATAATAACTTTCAACCATTCTACAATATGTTTTATATGTGTAACAGCAATAAATCATATAGAAACTATTATAAAAAATAAGAAGAAAAAGAAAAGTAATGCATTATACTTTCTCTTCCTTTATACCAAAAATGTCCTTTTTAACTATAAATTACAAAAAATTGTCTAAAATATATTTATATAATTTTTTTTTTCCATTTTTTTTCCTGCTAAGGACATTATATATTTTAGAAACTATAACAAAACTTTTAACTATAAATTTAAAACTTTATTTTTTTTTTCTGTTCTATGTTTCGTTATTTTTTATTTATTTATTTTATTTTTTTTTTTGCCTACAGAGTTTAATGACGGCCTTCATAAATTCCCTAGATATAAGTTTTGTTCTACTTATTTTTTTTTTTATCTGATTTGTATTATTCAATTTCTTATTTATATTTCTCTTGAACTTTAATCAAAACTTTTTTAATAAAGTCTCCATTTTTAATAGTTAAGAGCAACAAAATAACAAAACAACAGAGAGAGAGAGAGATAGAAAAAAATTACGAAACTTATCCAAGTTAAAAAAAAATATTACTTTTTTTTTTGGCATCACTGAAACCTTTTTTTTTATGGAACTTGTCTTTAACAACCCCTAAAGTTTTTTGCTATACTGAAACCCTGAAAAAAAAAAAAAATTTATATTGATAGCAAAAAAATATTGTATTTTTAGTTTTAGTTTGTTGAAATAACTTGAAGGGAGAAAACTCATTGAAAAAACTCTTCAATTTGATTTATAAAAAAAAATATTATTAAGCTTTATTTCAAGGAATTCAAATGAAAAATGATGTGGTTAATAGGGCATGTAAATTAACCGAATTTTTGTCTAACCTAGATGAATTTCTGAATAATATATCATTATCCTTAGTATCCAATAAGGATAATCACTAAGTTGAATTAAGAAATTGTATTTCGCATTATTGTATTTTCAAAATATGGTTTAGATGGTATCAGTTTTCTGATTTTCGAAAAATTTAATGCAGAATCATTTCTCTACCCATATATGTAGATTTTTCAAATTAATCTTCTAATATTAAAGATTTACTTAAGAACAAAGTAAATAGAAACTAAAAAGGATTATTTGAAAAATAATAATTACATAATTCAATTTGAAAATATTATCCTAAAAGTAGATTTTAATTTAATCTGTAAATGAAAACTTTATTTTCCATAGAGCAAATTTATAATTTTAAATTTAAGAAAAATATAAATCACTTAACTATTATTAATTTATTAGATTTTTGCATATAGTTTTAACTAAATTTTTTACAAAAAAACCATAATTGCAATTAATTTCTATATTTCTGGAAATATAAGAAAATTCAAGTTAAATTTATTATAATCTATTATAATAATTTCAAATTATTATTCTCATTTTAAAGTAATTAATTCTTTTTAACTCATATCTTAATATAAATGATTTTAATTATTATGCAAATCCTACACCGTATATATATATACTATATTAATTTTAATATTTTGTACAATTAAGTACCTGTATTTATTTTCATTTTTTAATAAAAAACATAAATTTAGGTTATGTCATCACATAAAAACCATATTTTCCTTATTTCATTTGCAAGAATAAATAAAGCTATAAACATATATGTACACAAATTTTAACTAAATCCATCTCCCAACTATAATTTGTCCCAGGAATAAAGGAAAAACTTTATACACACAAAAATATATTAAACCGAAGAAATTATAAAAGTTAAAAAAAAAAAAATTATATACATTATATTACAATAACTTTTGCACGTCATTATATCCTTGTACGGGTTTCTGGCTGGGATAGAGAAACTGTATAAAGATCGAAACACAAAAAAGCATCACAAACAACACAAACTTTTTAAAAAGCATATATATTTTACACATTGATAATGATGATGACGACACAACAAAAATTGAAAACATGGCGACGACGACAACAACGAAATACCATCACTGATTCGCAATGACAACACGTTATACTGATTTTTCATTTACATATTATACAATTTATATAATGAAGATTGACGTAGTTTAAAGATCCTTTTTTTTTATATCTAATTTGTGTAATATTTATATATTATTGTTGTCTCTCTAAAAGTTTAAAATTCCTTGTAATATTTGATTTACACAAAAGTAAAATGTGAATAATTTTAATGAAAATTTGCATTAAATATTTTTCTATAGAAATTTAAATTGGTATAAAAACATTTTATTTATTTTTTAATATCCTTGATTGTTTTATATATATATGTATATAATTTTTATTATCCTTGAATGTTTCAATGAATTTTAACTTGATGACATTTTCTTGTTCATTTTTATAGTCTTATTTTTTCTGCACAGATAAATAATAATATTATACAAATTAAGGACGAATTATAACAAAATCCAAATGATTCCTAATATAGAAAAACACATCTAAACTATTTAAAAATACTTGAAGATCGTTAAATGATATTTTATTAGAATTGTATTTATGTATAAACAAATTAAAAGTAGAAGAAAAAAACATAAAATTTTAAATTAGATTAAAATGTTTTTCCAATGTTTTAAGGATTCTAATTAAAATATGATCCGGATTTAATATATTAGATAATATAAGTCAGATTATGAGTCATAGTAATGTAAGATGTGATAATAGAAAGCATACGATATTTAGAATACTGAGAAAGAAATTGAAAAGGATGTTTTACGGTAATCGCGTTTCTTCGTAAAGTAAATAATTCAGGACTGGACATTCTTATAGAATTATGGTCAGAATAATTTGATTGTACATTTAGTAATAGAATATTTGTTAGTATTAATCAATTTTTCAAAACACTACAACAAAAATACTCCCCGATCAATAATAACAATAACTCATATCCTCAGAGTTTTTCCAATTTTCTTTTGAAACATCTTAAAATTTCTAACTATTGTACATAAATAATCATTACCGCGTGTTAACCAACTACTATTGCAATTTATAACTTAACATTTTCTTTTTATACATTATAAAGGAAAACCTCGAAGTACATAATCATTTTTCAAAGTAGATACTCTATATTATTTTTCTAAGAATTTTACTACACGGGAAAAATATTGAAAATAAATTAATCGAAAAAAAAAATGATTTTGATAGAAAAATAATAGTTTTTCTTATAGAAGTAAACTAAAACCATGTTTAACACTATTTTCTCAACTTCCTTAAATGTTCACTATATTTTGCTCATAACATTTTTCTATATTGTGATTTAGTGTACTATATTATAACATATATTTTGATACCATTATAATAATAAATAGTAATAAAATATGATTTTTCTTCTTCAAATATAACTCAAATAATATTTTTTATAATCTTTCTATTTTTCCCATGAAGAAAAAACCAAAAAAAAAAAAAAAAAAAGAAAATTATGTATAAAAAAAAATACATTATTATATAAATTTTATATATTTTACCTGTAATATTTATAGGCAATTTATCAGAATATCCAAATTTGATTTATATTTTATGGAGGTAAAATGAAAAGTATACATTTTTTTGAAAAAAAAAAACATAAAATATTTAAATAATAAAAGGATTGTAAAAATAATAAATTATGATAACAAAAATCTATGCAATTTGAAAAAATTGAAAAAAAAGCAACATAATGTGTACATAAAATATTATTCTAAAAAGATATGGTTAAAAATTTATGAAGTTTTGTTAATAAATAGGAATAATATATTAAAAGATTTTTCAATTTTATTTGAATATTTTTGTTATAATTAAAATTTTGCGTCGATAGAAACCAAATTCGTCTATATTTGGAGAAAATTAATGTAAATTTAACTTGAAAATGGTATAAAATCAATAATGATCACTACACCGAAGATCACCTATACTACGTTATATATACTAATCTACATACATAAAAATTTCAATCATATTTCTTATACTATTTTAAAGCTTTTCAAGAAAATTACAAAAAAAAATTTCCACAATTTTTTAATTAAAACTTAATAAAGTTACACCTTTAAAAACAAATATATTATAAAAGTAATTTACTTAATTGCTGGTGCCGCTCTCTCTCTCAACATGACATTATTAATAAAAAATCTATATATTTAACAAGAAATTTTCATTTAAACTTTTCTAATTTATTAATTTTCTTTAATTTTCCATATAAAACTATTAAAATAATATCTACAAAATTTCCTTCTAATATAAAATTAATAATGAAGAAAAATCTGTTCCAGGGAAAAACATTATTTTTTTTTGTGTGCACATGCTGTGAAAATTGGATGCAATAAACTAGCTATAACAAAAAAAATGATTCTTATTTTTTCATCCTATATAAATAATAATTTTTTGACATAAATTATTACTTAAATTAGTGATGAAAAAAATTTCTTTTTTATGGGTAAACTATATAAGGAAGAAAATGATATTTATTTTTCATAGGAGGTCCTTTTAAAAATTGTAATATGATTTATATAATATAC
Organism: Empis stercorea; assembly: GCA_949752835.1. NCBI lineage: Eukaryota > Metazoa > Arthropoda > Insecta > Diptera > Empididae > Empis > Empis stercorea. The sequence goes on from OX457089.1 coordinate 48,123,608, forward strand.
AAGGAAAAATCTAAGAAAATAATTATACAGGAAATTTTATATTTTCGATAGAATTATTTTGCAAGATTGCTAAAAAAATATATAATTTTTTTTTGTGTAGACTTAATTTGGCTGTAATTCATTTTTTTTTTTTTCATTTTTATTGCGACATTGAAAAATTAGGAATTCGATATGTAATTGAAATCGATTATAAAAAAGAAATTTGAGATATAAATTTGAAATGTTTAAGAAATAATTTTAATGTCCTTGCTTTACTTTACTCAGACTTTTTATAATTGAACAAAGCTTCTTTAAATTCTTTATTTGTATTAGATTTAGTTGAGATTTGTAATTATAAGTTACAAATCTCAACTAAATCTGATAACTTCCTCGAGTGAACCAGCCACCGCACCTCTTGGTAGTTTAGAATCGACTGACTTATATCTATCGTCCCACCACCACGGTGACTGGCTACTCTCTCCCTTTTTTGAGAGGGCAGATTTATTACCTAATATCCTGTTTAGCAACTGAGAAAAAGGACAATTTTGATTCTCGTACAATGTCGCTTAACAAAATATGCACCAAATTTTTGGTCAAAATTTAATTAAGTATGCAGCAAAAAATTGACATTTTGAATTTAATTTAATAATTTTTCATTTTACTAAAACCACAAACAAAACTGAATCGCCCATAAAAATTAGAAGGATAAAATATATTTGTAAATTTCTACAAAAAAAATCACGAAAGTTTTGCGGTTTGAATTTGTCTTTATATATAAAAATTTTCCAGTTCATAAAACAAACACTTTTATATATGAAAAATATCAATTTAAGTAAATCAATAAATATTATATACCAACAACAAAAAAATATATTCTAAATACGAAAATTTTCAATGATTTATAAAATAAATTTTCGTCCTTTTCACCGTAAAAGTTTTGCATTTTATTGATATTTTTACAAGTATATAAACTTTTCTCTTAGGTAAATTTTGTTTTTTTTCACTTAATCTGTTATAACCTCAAAATAAATTAATTTCAAATTTATTTATATTTATTTTTGTGAAAATTTAAATATAGAAATATATAAAAAAAACATTATACCAAAATTTGATTTAAATTTTATTTGGAAATATCAAAAAAGAAAAAAAGTATTTTATTTCTTTTGAAACTTTTACCTTGAATTTTCTTGTCATTAAGAAAATTTGATTAATTTAATTTGGAAAATTGGAAAACTCACCTGAAAAGAAAAAAAATTATAAAAATTAATTTTTTATGATTTTGAAATAATTTCGTGTAACAATTTTAAATTTTAATAAAAAATTTGATAAAAAAAATTTAAAAAATATTTTCAATTTATGGTAGAAAATTTTTAGAGTTAAAATTAATGTATAAGGAACAATAAGAAAAAGTAAAATGTAATCAAACAAAATAGAAATTTATCTTTTCATTTTATATATTTTTGGTGACCATAAAAAAAAAAAACAGACAATTTTATGCTATTTTCAGCAAATAACATAGAAATTTTAAGATAAAAATTTGTTAAACTAGAAAAAAAAATATGCTTTTATATGAAATGCTTAGAGATTTATGACCAGACACAAAAAGAAGAAATATCTTTTTGATTGATTTTGGCTAGACAGAAATAAAAATATGTCATAATATTTTTTTAGGTTTGTTATTTTTCTCCTCTAAAAAAAACAACGGATATTTTGCAATTTTCTCTGCAAGGACATTTTGATTAAAATTTTGAAATAATATCCGCTTTGGTAACACAAAGAAATAAGATTTTTAATGAAATTTTGTCTGGAAAAATATAATAAATAAAATTTCGTAGAGTAGAAAAATTTAACCTCAAATTAGAAAAGAAGAAAAATTCAGGAAATTAGAAATTTTACAAATTCTTGGCATCATTCAATAAAAGGAAAAAGTATATTTTGGTATAGTGAAACTATTTATTTTATGGAAATTAAATTAGAATTATATCGTAACGAGGTCCAATCTCGATGCCCAGCGACATATAGCATAAATTATCTATTGTACACTGTGTTATTGGCATTGGCACTACAAATATGAGGTCTCTAAGGACCTTCCTTACAAAAGAAATCGTAATAATTATTTTAACATTTTATTCAATTTTACCAAAGATATAGTCACAAAATTACATTCATGATTAAATATTTTGTAAAATTGTATACCAAAAAATTGAATTTTTGACCTTGTTTTAGTTTTTCTAATAAACAATAATTTTTTTTATCATTTTTATTTTTTATTTTTCATATTTTTATGATTAAATTCATAAAAAAAAAAATCCAAATAAAAGATATATTCACATTTTTATAATTCTATTTATTTTCTTCGATTTTCCCCCAAAAAAAATATAAATAAGAAAAATCCTTTTATACCACTTGTTCTTCATATATACATAAAGGGAAATACAAAATAATTTCTTATTATGGGAATATAATACGTGTACATATATATAAATATAAATATTACATATATATCCTTAAGAGATTGTCCTTAGAATAACCAATCATTTTCATTCCACTACATTTTTTTTTTTTATTCCATTCTTTCAATAAAAATATAAATGAAAAAAAGAAGAAGAAGAGCAAAGACGAAAGAAAAAAAAAACTGAAAAAAGGAAAATTGTGAATATGATTTTCTTTTTATATGTTTGGCACACAATAATATTTTATTAAATCAACTTGTCTGTTGGGAAATATGGAAAAAATATACGTAATTTTACCGTAAATATAATATTTTCTTTTTTTTTTTTGCCTTTTTAATATATTCTCCATTGCACATGTATACATTACACACACTATACATAAATATGTGACCGGATGATTATGATAAATTTTTGAGATTATATAATGATACAATTTTGGGGGCTTAGTAGCTTTAGTGGACTGTATTAGTGGAATGTTAGGAAAACCCTGGGCCTTGAACTAAACCTGGGTCTGGAACTAATATAACCAAATTTGATTAGTGAGCCTGAGCAATTTCTTTAAAACAATTTTGTTATTTTAATTCATTTTCGTCAAAATTATTAAAGAAAAATTATAGGTGCCCTTCTCAAGGCAAAGTAAATGATTTTTAATTGAATTAAGTATATTAAAGAAATCACGTATGGCTTGTGAACGTAACATTTTGAATCAAACTTTGAATAAGCCGATAAAATTTCATACAACAAAATTACATTTAAATTCAATATTAAATTTTGTTCAATTTGATTCAACAATTTACCATCGAAAATTAAGAATTAATTTAGGTACATCATATTTTACTTAAAAGAAACCCTGTATTATTATCTTACATTAATAATATACTATACTTGGGGCACGTATGATTTATATTCATTTTTGTATTTATGATATATCTATATATGTACTCCTCCATTTATTTATATGTTTTCCTTGCAAAAAAAAAAAAAAGAAAATCCTAAAATAATTTTAATCCTTAACAAAGAAATGTGATGACCAGTCTATAAAAAAATATATATGTCTATGTATGTAAGTGAGGTTAATGGAAAATGCGGCCTTTAAAGGGAAAAAAAAGAAGAAGAATTCTTTATTCGGATAAAAATTCTTTATGGAATTATCTATCATAAAAATGATTGCTACACTTTTCCACCTTATTTTCTTTCTAAGTTTATTTTTGTCCATTATTTTATTCATTTATATGTACATATAAATACGTAGACGTAAGATGTGTGTAAATCTTAAAGTTTATATATAAATTGGATTTTAAGGATATTTTTTTCTTTGTATTAAAAGAAAATAATAATAAAATACATATATCCTTTTTTTTTCTTACTCAAAGTATTAAACAATAATTATATGTATATATAAAAGATATATATAAAAAACTAAATTTAAGAAAATTTATGGTATATAATGAAGAGTGAAAATATTGAAAATATTTGAGGAAATTTTTGTGATTAATCTTTGATAGGAATATGATTATTTTTTTAGAAATATATTAAATATCCGATTTGGTGAGCTTAATTCGTTGACTAAGTTTATGTGTGGTCTTACTCAATTTATATGACAAATTGTTTAGTTGCTCGACGAATTGTAAATAAATTTAAATTCAGATAACGCCAAACGATATTATATTAATATTTTCTATAAATTAATATTTAAATTTTCCAATTATTTATTTACACTACAAATTAATATAGTTATAATATTTGATTTTATTCCAGAGAACCATTAAAGATTTATTTTGTCAAAAATGATAAAAAAACTAATTTGATACTATACATATTTGAAAATGATTTAACCTCACAGTAGAATATGAAATTTTCTACTAAACTATTTTTATTTATAATTTTAAATGATTAATAAATATAATAAATGCTTTTGAGCACATTATTTCAAGAAACTAAGTAAAATTCAAATTATTTCCTATATATAGCATATGTTACCACACATTGCAATTTCAATGAACAAAAAAAATGATTTATTTTTCTATTCATTAAAATAATTTTCTGATGAAAATTTCTTAATTTATATTTTCATATCATTTTCCTCTCTCTCTCTCTGTATCATCATCATCATAACAACCTCAATTATATTTTATAAAAAATTAAGTTAAAAAATTTAAATTTAATTCACACTGACTTATTTTCATCATCATGCTTCAACTTTTTAGAATATAAATCTTCTTAGAGAGTATACCAAAAAAAGAAAGGCAAAAAAAAAAATTACCTATCACATCAAGAAGTTGAACTAAATAAATTTATTGTTGGTAATCATTCAGTTTAGTGTGTTATTATTTTTGTCATAAAATTAACTTATATATATATTTAGAAAAATCAACTTCTATATGAAATATATATATATATTTTTAGAATAAAACATTTATGTATATGTATATATATAAAACATCAAAAATTCTCTTCAATCTTTTGACATATTACCAAAAAAAAAAGAGGAAAAAATGTCAAATTTTTCTTATAACAATATTTAATTCTTTACAAAATGAAAATTTTTCACGTTCTTATAATTTTCATAATAAGATTTTCATACTTTATTATATTATTTATGTGTAATATTTTATATATTATTTTATTTTGTTGTTTTCACCAGCATCCTACTCACCTCCCCCCACCCAGTAAACCTAAATATAAAAAAAATTACATACAAAAATTTATGATTAAACCAATTTTCTTCATAACCATCATACCTTCTTACGACAATAATCCTCTTTCTTCTTCCATCCAAGAAAATTTGTATACTCTCTGTTACATTTCGTTTTCCCAAAAAAAAAAAAACAATTTCCCAAAAAAAATGGAGTGTGACATTGATAAATTGCGAAAATAATGACACCAACAGAACAAAAGACAACAAAAAAGAAATATAACAATTTTTTTTTTAAAGATATTTTCTTTCTGCTGTTCAAAAAATAAAGAAGAAAATTTTTGCCCTGGGAAAAATATATTGGAGGTCATATAAAGAAAATGTCAAAACATAATTCGAATAGTTTAGAGTTTTGTTGTTGTTGTTGTTGCTTTTGCTGTTTAGTTTTTGTACATATACACACACTTTTTTACAGATTTGTTTTACTGGAAAATTGGAAAATTATTTTCCAAAAATAAAAAAAAAAAAATTACCAAAGGAAAATTATAATACATAGTTAAATGAAAATTGGCCAAGTTGATGAAAATTCAATCATTTTCCAGGGATAATCAGACAAAATATTATTAATTAAAAAAAAAAAATTAAAATTATACCAAATAAGAAAAGTTTTTCTGGATTTTAATGGCAGAGAATTTCGAAAAGTTCAAATATTTATTATGTTTTTTTAATCTTCAAAATTCTTCTAGTCTAATTTTTTTTTTTTGGTCAGAAATTGAAATCTATCCAACAAGTAAAGGAATCTATATTATGTTAACGACACTGTCACAAGTACTACTACCCTTTATTTTCGTTATGGCCGCATTTCCCATCAATGAAAAACGTTAAAATTTAGATGAAAAATTTTTAATAATAAATTTCAAAAAAATCTATTTTTTATTTTGAATCAAAAATAATATTTTTAATCTGGAAAATGTTATAATTTCAAGAACAGAAAATCTTCATTATTTTTATATCAAATATTTATACCCCAAAAAAAAGAATTTATATATACATAATATTGTCTAAAAGTTTTTTGATATCAAAATATCATAATTCTCTTTATTTTCCCCCTAGATGAATAAACCATAAACTAACCCAAATAATATAAACTTATGTAATCATACAAAAAAAAAACATAATTTCCCATAAACAATCAGTAAAATATAAATAACCAAAATATATAAACTCTTATTTCCGTAGTATAATATATGAAAATTCTTTTTCCTTATTTAAACACTTTTCCTTGTCCATAAAAAAACAAAAACATTATCTGTAATATAAAACCTGTATGGTCCTTTTTCTCTCTATATTTTATTTCTAAAACTTTACATAACAAAACGTTTTTTTTAAAATAGATATAAAACTTTAATCATCATTCACAACATATCAAATATAAAATTTCCTTGTTCAATTTTCTGCACACATAAACCGGTAAACGAGTCGGAAGCTCTTGAGCAATTAACTTTCTCAGGATTTTATATATAAAATTCATTTATATATATAGGAGAAATATTTTTTTTTTATCTATAAAACGTACACTCTTCTATTGCATACATAAATACTATATAAAACATAATTATCCTTATACAACATTTGTTGTTGTGTTTATCTATGGTGTTGTTATTTTGGAGTTGTTTAGAATATTATGCAAAAAAATAAATAAATAATAATAAAATTTTGTTAGTATAGTAAAATTTCAATAGAAATTAATGCATTTTAGGTGCAGAATTTTAAGTACTTTTCCTTGTCTCATATAAATGTATATGTTGATGTTCCTTTAACATTTTATAATGTCTTTTATGTATTACATGATAGGGTAAATACAGCAAATTTTTTACTATGTTAATTTTTTGTTATGTTACTAGGAAAAATATTGTAGATGATCTCACTATAATGATTACTATATAATTTCCAATGAATTTGTCAAATAATTGAAATTAAGGATAAGTTAAATTAGAAATTGGACCATTTACAGCTTTAAGTATTCGTTGTAAAACTGAATCTATATAAATAATTGAATTTTGATTAACAATAAAATTGTTATTTAAATTTAATTAATAGTATAAGTATTGCAAAAAGGACATTAGCACAAAAATAATATACCTTCTTTTACTGTTGGTGTATACTATAAAATTTTACTGGAAATAATTTGCCTTCATATTCCCCCTATACACCCTTACTTCTAATACTTTTATTAAATTATGTATAATGTTTTTTTTATAGTTATTAAAAATATAAAATACAAATTCGGAACAAATTATATAAAACAACACATAATACACCATACTAACGACAACATATAACAAAACTCACATCTGGCTATGCTTTTCCGGAAAAATATCTTTTCAAATAAATTTTTACAATTAAAAAATGAATATAGAAAAAATTGTAAATTAGAAAATAAATTATTTAACAGGAAATTATTACATAAAAATCAAAAAAAAAAATTTGAAAATAATTTTAAATTAAAAATTAAATAGAATATAAAATCAAATTATTCACCGAGCTTATTTTTTAAGTCTTAATGCTCTGCTATCTCCTAAATACAATTGTTAGAAATTTTAAAGTTCAATAATTTTTTTTCATTAATTTTAAATTTGTAAACAAAATTATGAAAAATTTTGAAATTCACAAAACTATATGAAAATTCTGTCTCCGTCTGAGAAGGATGAATATTATTATAGGTCAACTAAAGATTATTTTGTGATTAGATAACAAAAAAAAAAGAATAAATGAAAATAATTACAAAATTTTCTAAACATAGAAAACTGAATTGCATCCCTTAATTCTAACCAAAAAAGTTGATCTCATTTCTAAGGAAAAATTTTGTTTAACAACAAGTTTTTTTTTTGTTATCTTATATACTTTAAATTCTGCACAATAATCTAATTTTTTCTTCCTTTTTTTCCTGAACATAATAACATTTATGACAATCCTATTGTTAAATTATGCATATGCAGAATCCAGTCAAGTACATAATAATTAACTCTTTTAGGATAATAAAGAAAAATATTGTATATGTACAAGAGGATAGTAACATTATAACTAAAATATCCTTTACAACTTAAATTATATATAAAAAAGAGAAGTTCTTCTTATCTCTCTTTTGTAATAATAATAATAATAAAACATAAAAATAAAACTAACACAAAAATTTTAAGAACTTTATTGTAAAGGTAATGTCCTTTCTAGTACAGGATATAATATAAGTAATTTGTAACAAAATTTTATATTAAACTTTAATTTAAAAACGAAAAAAAAAACCAAAAAAAACTGAAAAGAAGATAATGTAAAATGTTTCGAAATAAATTTTATGGAAATGAAAATTATTTTTAGATGAAAGAAAAGGAAATTTTTATATAAGAAACTCTCCAGGTATAATATAAATATTATTTTAATAAAGTTTCAGAATTATTTGATTTATCTTTCGCAAAAGGATTATAATAAATATAACGTATAAAATTAATATTATTTTAAAGGATTATGAAATGAAATTTTCTATCCAAAATGTATCCAAAAATGTATGTGAAATGAGATAAATATGTCACCTTAGGAAGATAGAGTGCTTTTAAATAATTGTACATACTTCAAAATAAATTTATCTCTCTATTTCTACTTATTTCTTAGGGAAATTCTGTTTGCCAGAAAAATTTAAATTATCTTTTCCTTTTTTTTTGATAGACAAATTGGACGTTAGTTTGTCAATTAAGTTTGATTATTATGGAATATAATTTCTTTCCAAAATGAAAGCATAATTATATTCCGAATTTGTTTAGCAATATTTTTTATTTATTTATTTATTTATTTGTTTCATCATCAAAGTTTATACTTTCTTAGACTAAAGTACACATTAATTAACATATATATATAGAATTAATTTAAAATATAACAATATTAAAGATTAATAAATAAGTATGAAAAATCTTAAATAATGAATAATGCAATTAAATTAAATAACAATAAATTATGAATTAATTAAAATAAAATAAAAAAAAAAGAACTGCAAAAGTAGTTATGATTGGGTTCCGTTCAATAAATTCGTTTTTATGGACGAGATGGGTAAATGGAAGTCGATAAGGGAATAATGCCTGTTAAATTCGGACATTATGCTATTAATGCCAGAAGATCGACTATAATTTGATCGGGAAAAATTTGTATTGAAGAATATATATTCTCGAAGCAAAGCTCATATAAATCTTTTCTGTAAATTGACTATCATTTTTAACTTTTCAAAATTTTCTCTTTGCTTAATAAATAATTGAATTTTATTTTTCAAATATTAAAATTAAAAAATTTCATTAAAATAAAAACTAAAATAAATCCAAAAAAAAAAAAAAATATCAAAATGAATAAAAAATTAATATATATAATTTCATCGAAAGAATTTTCATGAAAAATTTCAGTCATAAATTTTACTCACATATCCAAAACAAAAAATACCCAAATCCACTTATATATAATCTAATATTCACACAAATAACTTTACATATACATAAATACAATATTAAATAAATAAATAGAGGAGACAATCAAATATAAATCTCACGAAAAAAAAAAGAAGTATTTTTTTTTATTTAAAGGAGTTTCCGAGGGTTTTCCATCATTTTCTTTTTCTTAGTGATATTTTTTCTGTCTTTCTGATATTTATAACATTTTGTTATACTTTTTGTATTTTATTAATCTAAATACTTTACAAGGTGTCCTGAAGATTTATGAAAAAAATTCATTTGTCATATTTTGCATTAGTTTTGTAGAAAGCAATTAGTAATTTAAAATTTTAAAACTATTTTTGTATAATATAAGTAATGTATTTAGTGTAATTAAGAATATTATGTGATATACCGGCTTCCCGGCTAGATTTATTTATTATTATCCTTGCCGTAACACCAACAATTTTAAAATTGTAAAAAAAAGGATTAAATTAAGTCCAACAATATACCACACACTAATAATATTTACATATCAACTATAATTTATACAGCGAATAATGACCTCAAACTAGACACTTGCTTAACCTTACGACCATTTAATATAAAATCTACCAAAAAAAAAATCCTTGAAAATTATTCATACTTTCTAGACTAGAGGATATTACGACTCCCTGTTTTCTTATTATCCCATATACACCACAAAAAATACGTTTTTTATACATTATAATATTTTATGCATGAACTAAAGACACAAAACGCTTCAAGAAAAATGGGTGTTATAAAACTACGACACGTTTAATATAACATCCTTTAACAAACAAAATATACCAAAAAAAAAATTATCATCAAAAATGAAATTTCTCATATCTCCTTTTTTTTTTGGAAAATTCCATGCTCCACAAATCAAAAGTGCAATGTTCGCTACACCAGGATTTAATAACAAAAAAAAAGTTTTCATATGTATGTATGTATATCCTTTTTTGTCGGATAGAAATAAGATAAATCGTTTTCATTCCAGAAACCAAAAAAATTTTCTTTATTCCGAAAATATATAAAAAAAAAAAAAACTTTAATGTTTGTTTATGTTGTTTAAAGATGGAATGTCATTGACTGTTCAACCCGGATGTTTGCTGTCTTCTTATATTACACACATACTCAGACGTACTTATTCTTCAGTTGTTGTTATTGGTATTCTTAAAGAAAAAATCCTTTTTTCTAGTATTGAAAATGTTATTTGTAATTTTTTATTTCTATGTTTGTTGAAAAATACTTGACATATTTACAAAACAAATTTATTTTTTTTTGGTCTAAAATTATTTTGGTATAGAGGTCACTACTGCGTTCATTAACATCTCCAAATAATTTTATATATGTACTTTTTTTTGTTGTTTGGTTAGGAAAAACGATAATTTGTAAAAAAAACTTTGAGATTGTAAGATGAATAAAATATGTATGTACTTTTCATTTAACACGGAAACATTGTAAAGTAACTTCGTAGAGGCTTCTCTGTATTTTGAAAGAAAGATATTGCAGGGACATTCATATAGGCCAAATAGTTTTATATGATCGAGTAAAATTATAACTTCAGTTCAAATAAATTTTGAAATAAAATTAAATTACAAAAAAATTAGGAAATATATATTGAATGGGTAAATTTTTGTAACTGATTTTATAATAGAAACTGAAACTACAAAATTTGTAAAAATCATTAATGTAATTTTTAATTAAATTTTCATTGGAAAACCAATACGTTTTCTATTTAGAGCAGCAAAATTAAATTTGTTTGCTCAAAATAAGTGCAAACCAAAGCAATTTTTTGGACAAATCTAAAGACATTTCTGCTTCTTCAATTAATGTATAAAAATAACGAAAATTATTTATATAAAAAATACTTAATTTTCAAAAGAATTTTCTTAGACCCATAAAAAATTATATTCATAATTTATTTACAAAAAAAAAAAATTCTATAAATTAATCAAAAATTTTTGTTGTTAAAATTGTTTCAACTTTTTAATTTAATTTAATGCTTTTTTTTTTACTCAAAAATTTCTCATCAATAATTTATAAACAAAAAATAAAAAATAACAAAATTGTAATACCGTAATACATTTTCTTTTCTACAGAGCCGTAATTTTTCTTTCAAATAAATATTTCCCCAAAAAACTAACAAAAAAAAAAAAATCCTAAATTTAATGTTTTTTTTTTACAAAATTTTCACCCAGAGAAACAAATCCAATTTTGCCTTATTGTACTTTGATATTTTATCCTCATTTCATTCTATATATCTTTCATATAGGTATATATATATATTGATATTTTCTCTAGGATATTTATATCCTTTTATATATGTACATTTCAGATCAACATTTTTTTTTTTATCTTATTAACTCGTACAACACAAAAATCCCAAAACTAAACACAAGAAATTTTATAATAAAAACTCTTAAAAAAATGTTTTTCCTTTACAAATTTTTTTTTCTAGTGCAATACAAAAAGGACGAAAAACAAAATGATTAAAAAAAAAAAAAAAGGAATCCTAGTCATATCTTTTGACTAATTTTACATTGTTGATATTTTAAAATTATATTTTACTTTCAAAATTTCTGCATCGCAGTTTTTCTTTCAATAATTTTCTCTGTGTCAATTTCTACTCAAACGTAAATAAATAAGGATACAACAATATTTTTTTTATTTGTTCGATTGTCAGTTAAAATAGAAAAGTGTTGAAAGAAAATGTTGAACGCGAAAAATGCCACAATTTATTTCATTTAACATATTTATGTCTTTCTCTTTCGCTTCAGTTTAGAAAGTGATGCAAAAAAATTATTAGAAAGCAATGTCGAAGGAAAATGTCAACAATATAAAAGTAGTGTAAATGTATAAATGTTATTGGTATATTTTGAAATTGTAAGTACAAGAATTGCATATAAAAAGTTCATGTCTGTTAGGTATGTACATATATGCTTATATACCTTTCATTTGACATTGTCAACATTTGACTTTAGGTGGTTTTATTTTCTACTTGCCTGAGTTTATGTTATAAATATAAAATCCTTTTTTTCTTTGGTTTTGGAGTGAAACAGAAACAGCAAATTCCATTTATGTACATAAAATAAAGGCAAAAAATTAGAACTCATTTTCTTGCAATTTTCAAAGCTCAAACATCATTTTTATTTTATATGGAATCACCCTAAAGGCATTAATAGACTTGACTCACTAATTTTTTTTCTGCTTGCTGTTGCAATAAAGTAAAGAAATGTTTTAGTTTTTTTTTTTATATAAACTTTTATCTGGTCCTTTAGTTAAAAACTATATTTTTTTATACAAATTTTAGTTTGTTGATATTTAATTTATAGCTCTGCACATTTTATGAACATTTTCCACAAATTTTAATATTTTTCTTTAATAAATTGTACACTAGAGAAATTAATGACATACATATATATAATGTTGAATAATCAAATGATTTTTCATTTAAAATTTGCTTAATTTAATTGAAAATTTAATAATTTAAGTAGTTTGGGAAATTGATTATCAAAAAATACAATAGGAAAATTTCTGAAATAAAAACAGTTTTCCAGTAGAATAATTTAAACTTTATATATTTTCTTATTGAAGAATTTAAATTTGCGCTGTCACAATTTATCAATTACAATTTTTATGGAAAGAAATTTGAGTAAAAAAATTATTTTCGATGAAAAACTATTAAAAAATTTCGATAGAAAACTAAATTTCATTAAGAAATATTTAATTAAAATGTATTTAAATATGAAACGAAAACTATTTTCCAAAAATCAAATATAATTATTATACAATTTACGAATATATATATTCTATATACATTCCCATTATTCACAAATTTATCACATTAATAATTAATTTAAATATATACATACATGCAAAATTATGTGGCAAGGTTTCAATTAAATTTCTATTACAAAAGCCACCATAAGATAAGATTGAAAACGTTTATATAATATTTCCCTCTATCTCCCAATACTCTACTGTAGCATAAGTTTTGCAACAAAAATACAATCATTTCAAATTTATTATAAATGCAGTCAAAATGACAGAAAAATATATTATGCATATCCTCTGTTAAAAGCTAATTGAATGAAAAAAATATTAAAAAGAAGAAAAAACTATTTTCCTAAAAGGACAAAAAATAAAAACAATTAATTACACACACAACATATAGAAAAAAAAATTTGTTATATAATCATTGAAGTACTTAATTAAAAATATAATATAATTAAGTATATAGTATAGAAAATGTGGAAAGGACACAATTTATCCCTTCAACACGTCTTCCGATCAAATTAGTTTCTATTAATTCAATTAGTAAAAAAAAAAAAAGTTGAATATCAAAAAAATATATTATTTTTTTTTCTGTTATTATAATAAAGGACAAATGAATAAAGGAAATGCTAAAAGGAATATTGCTTTTTCTTTCTTTTTTTTTAGTAATAGTCCTTGACCAAAGTACTGAAACTAATTGATATTGGTTTTGACATTATAAAATACGACGACAAAAAAAATTCTCTCGAACAAAAACAAAAATTTCAAAATGAAGAACATAGAAAATTGGAAATATATATGTAGCTATAAAGACTAATGAATTAAAATGAATTTGTTAGAGATTTTATATATCAATTATATATAATATTATATGGAAAAATTTTAATAGCATAGGTGGATCAAAATTTCATATATAGAAAGAGCAAAATTAAATTTAACAAATAATTAGCGTACATTTTTTGACAACGAACCCAAAAATGAAATAAGAATTATTTTCATTTGATATTTTAGAATTTCGTCAGTTGCACAAATTTATTAATATAGAAATCTGGAGGCTAACAGAGAAAAACTAATTTGTCATTATATTTATTAAATATACTTATATAATTTGAAATTTCAAAAATTAGAACGAATATAATTGTTTCATTTGCATAAATATTGCTTTAAGGGACGGGCTACTTCTATTATTATTTGATTTATTAAATGGTCACAATTTTTTTTGTGTTTTAATATTAGAAATTTTTACACAATTGATAAAATGATTCACAATTTGTCACTTTTTTCAACAACAACAAAATGATAACATATACATTAATTTAATTTAATTTAATTACAAATTGAATTTCATTTAAATTCAATTACAAATCTAATAAAAAAATATTAAAAAAAATAATATATATGAAAACTTATTTTCAATAATTAATAAATTTTCAAAAAGTATCATTCAATTTTTCAGTAATATTTCCAAAGTTCAAAATAAATAATAATTTCTATCAGTCTTCAGACCAAAAAAAAAAAAAGTTTGAAATATCAACGAACCACAAAACCAAGTTTATTAATTTTCATTTATTTAAAAAAAAAAAATCAATCTTTTATAACGATGAGAACATTTTTCAACATAAATTTTCATCAAGTAAACTTTCTTCAAAAAAATAAGTAAAACATTACAAACAATAAAAATATTTATAAATCAATTACGATAGAATATTTATATGTATAATAAAATAACGATGTCAAGAAAATATCCTTAGATATTAAAAGTTTCTTTATGATATACTTGGGTAAATTTTGGTTAACTAAAAATTGCAACCCAAAACAATGACAACAAAAATGAGGTTAAAAACAAAGTTAAATTAAAGAAATTTTGTTTTTTCCTATATTTGTTGTTATTTGTTGTTATACCTGGGATACGAACTTTTCTAGAAAATATATTTTCTGGTCTATATAGAACGTATAAAAAGACATCCTAACAATATCATATTAGTTTATATTTATATGTACTTTCGAGTCATTGTTATAACGAAAACAGGAAATTTTAATATATAGAAATATAAGTATATATAGCAAGGACTTTGAAGTTAACTTTAATCCAGTCGAGAATTTAATGTTTGTTAGTTGTCATAAAATATAATTTTAAAATAGCATGAAATTTATTATATATGTATGTATTATGTCTGCTCTATAATAGAAAAAGGATATTTAATTTGTACAAGTTTCAATTTTAATAATATTATTATATAGTGGAAAACGAAATTGAGAAATATTGTAACAAAGATGGATTATAATGATAATAAAAGGATATTAATAATAGTTAATTTTGTATTTAGAATTTTTTTGCAGATAAGTTAAAAGGGAAATGATCAATAATTAAAATAATCAATGAAATGGTATTTTAAATATTAAATGTAATTAATTTTTATATCAAAAATTTTATGCAACTAGAGTTTAAAACGCTACGATCACTAGTCTACTGCGCAGTAATTGTGAAGCACTAAAACTTATAATGAAAACAGTGCTGACAGTACTTAACATTTGATCATTTTTCCAGTTTACTGCAATTTCAGTTGTCCTTGAACACTTTAAATGTTTGTAAAATCAATTTAACAGGATCTTAATCATATTTCATGATGTCTAACTCATTTATAGCAAAATATTGAAAATTCTTCTTTTAATTTTTGTGGAAATTAAGAAAAATATTGAAAATCCTTGAAATATACAATAATATTTTTCAATTGATGGATGGGTAAACTAAATATTATGAAAAAAATACTCTCCATGCATCAGAAAACTGAATTATACATATGTCAAAAAAAAATTCTCTCAACATTAAAAAGTTTCTATGAAATTTACTATTTTGAAAAATTATACTATTTTATTATCTATTATCATTATTCTTAACTTGGAAAAAGTTAAAATTACTTGTTTTTCAACTACATGTAACTTTTTTTATCAACCAAAAAAAAACCCCCTTATTTTATTATGTCAAAAACTATTATAACTAACTGTACAATCTTCTTAAATATATATAGTAAATAATATTATTTATTTGATTATTATATATAACAACACTTTGTCAGAATTTCACTTTAACTTTTATTAAAAACTTATACGACTACTAAGCCAAACACACACAAAAAAGAAGGACACTCGAAATCATATACAAAATATCCAACACTAATAAAAAAAAATCTACCTGTAAATATACAAAACCAAAATAATATCAATTTTTTTTGTTTTGCTTCTCTTTTTCTATATGTAATTTTCACGTATCCTTTTTTTTTTAAACTTTCCATGTTCAACAACAAAAACAAGATTACATTTATTTATATATACAGAAAAAGTCCAAGGAAAAAAAGTTATGAAACAAGAAAATAAATGTCAAGAAAAATTGTATTTAGGTAAAAAAAAATATGAAAGAAGAAGTAAATTTTCCTTGTTTTCTTGGTTAATTTTCTTTAAGGTTTTTCTGGATTTTTTTGTTTGTTTTGTTATTATTTCTGGGTACAATTTTCTTACTAACAAGGACCTTTATAGATAAATTATTTTCCTCATGTCTAATGTACAAAACAAAACAACAAAGACAGATATTTTTTTTGGTTTTGGTGTTGTTTTTCTTTTTAAGGCTACTTTTACACTATCACCAGAGACTTTTTTGCTTTTAAATTTTTCAAGATTTCTCTATACTGTATCCTTTTTTCTGAAAGGATGATAATATAAGAAAATTATCAAAATTCCTCTAATGAAGAAAATGAAAAATATCAAAATGAAAAATATCAAAATGAAAATGTCAACAATGTAAAAATAGTCTAAGAAGGATGAAATAATAAAATCATAATATAAGAATTCGTAATCCTGAATTTTGTTGGTTTGTTATGAAAGAAAAATGAAAAGAAGAAAAAAATTACATACAACTTTGTACCAAAAAAAAAAGAAGAAAAACATCATTAGATAAAAAATTTTCCTTTTATACTGAATGACATACGAAATTACACATATTGTTTTGGTAAAATTACATTTATATATGATCGGGTATTTTTTCTGATATTTTATGTACAAGGTAAAAACGAAGGTAAAATCAGAACAGAAAATAATGATGAAAACTCATAATTTTTCAATTTTCAAAAAAAAAAAAAAAAACTACAACGAAAATTATTTATTTTATATAAATTGCAAGGATTCTTTTCGTTTGTTTGTTTGCAAATCCTTAGAAAATATACGTAGAAATGCTTAAATAAAAACTATTTCAGTGTTTTTTGGTTGCAAATTCCAGACGAAAAAACTGTTATACTACATTTATTTAACATAAATATTTTTTGTCTCGGAAGAGGATTTCATATAAGTATAAAAAAAAAATTAATGTAATATCAAGAAAATTAAATATATTTTTGGTAAAAAATTATAGCAACATAAAAATAATGTTTCAATGTTTAAAAATAACCAAATAAGTCAACTAAATTTATGAAATTTAAATTTTCTATTTAAAATATTATCAATTAATTCTTAAATTTAAATAAACTCTTGGAAATTATTTTATAATTAATTTTTAATATAATAATTTTAATCAATCGATCAATTTTTAAGATGTATAATTTGAAATAATGCATTTTAATAATAAGAAATTTCCCAATTAAAAATCAGAAAATTAATAAAGAAATATTCAAACAATTAAATTTAGTTATACAAATAATGTAATCATTTTTATGCTAATGTATAATCCTTATAATCAATTTTGTATTAATAATTGAATTCAAGGACTTTTTTTTTTATTATAATGTGACGTCATCAAGTATTGTACGATAAATAGCTACATTTATAGTTAAATGTTATAAATTAATCTAAATTAATAAATTAAATTAACCAACCAATATTTTAGCTATATATAAGTTAAGTATAATTTACGTTTTAGGACTCCTTTTTCATTTGGAATTTTCCATTTTTTGGCCACTTAGCCAATGGTTCTAATTTAAATTGCAATTTTTCACCAAAAATATTATATAAAATTTTACCTAACTAGAAATTGCCATAGAAATTAAACTATATATCATAAAATGATATATGATCTGACAATTAGAATCAGTATTGAATGAAATATTTATACCTATAGTAATTTATAATTGACATTTCCCTTTGTCATAAGAAAATATTAAGGGCCATAAGGAGTCCCTAGAGAGGTCACTATAACAAAAAATTCTCATGAGTATAATTTCTTCAACAACATATAAGTGTCTATAATTAAAATTAAAAAAGGAGCTGCGGTCTAAATACTAAATTCTAAATTCCTTGCAGTATTCTAATAAATCTTGAATTTATTGAAGATAAAAAATATATCTATAACACAAAAAAAAGCCTAATTTCAAATGTTTAACTAATATATCTTAAAATAATAATCCTGGATGCTGGAATTTTTTGTATGCATTATTATTTTACTTCCTTGTTTCAAAGTATAAAATTTCTATATTTAATTTTCTATTTAAAATTCTTTTAATTTTTATATTGTTTATTATACAGAGAAAATGTCATTTTCGTATATGGGTATATGGTGGCTAACCAAAAACCAAACTGACGACAGTCATGACCTATGGTATATACAAAAAGTTAATTGCTTGTTTATAAAACAGCAACTATTAAAATAGTTGTTCTTGTTGTATATAAGCAAAGCAGGTAAAAGAATAAAAGTGTAAACATTGTAAACACAGAAAATATTAGCTAAAATGAAAGCTTATATTCATTACAATTTTACCATTTTATTTATAATCAGGAAAAGTCAAGTGCAAGTGTTTGTTACTGAACTTTTTCTATACCATACACATAAACAACAAAAAATAATATTCAGAGTTTAACATGAATTTCATTATATAATTTATGATTATGTTACTATTTGTCTGTCATACTATGGTAAACCCAGTGATCATAAAATGGTTTTAAAAGAATGATTTATTCATTTTTTTTTTTTTTTGATTATCAAATTAACTAAGAATATATTTCGGTGAAGATTAAAAGTGACCAAAATTTAAATAAAATATCATATAAGTATTATATGGTGATTATTTGAAATTATGAATTTAATTTAGTAGTTATAAAAATTATGTTATATAAATTCGAAATTTCATTAAAATTTAAATTGAATTAATAATTTTAGACAAATTTTCCATTTTCTTAGACCATAAACTATTCGTACTTATACATAATGTGTCTATATTATTGAGATGATGACCCATAATGAGGCGTTATATATAAGAAATACAGGCAATATTGGTAGACTTTCCAATTCGGAATTGATGAAGACACAGAGGAGCCTCTAATAATCATTTTTCATAAATAACATCTCACATTTAAATTTTAACGATTAATTAAAATTGATAACAATTCAATATTATACCAATAAAACACTATATACATAGGTTCTCTATAAGGCTGCGTTTCCCCTTATGCCCACTCAAAAATATATATTTATTTTTTTATTATCCTTATTCAGCAAATAAAAAAAAAATTTTTATCAGAACGAAAATTATTTATTATAGTTTCCACAATGACGACACAAAAAAACTAACAAACAAAATGCAGATCTTAATAAAAAAATTTATATTTTATCGAAATTAAATAAATAAATTTTTATGACTGCACAAGGACATTTCTTTTTTATACATATCTCTATAATTTGATATAAAGTGTTTAATGTTATTCTTAAATATATTTGTGTTTCTTTTCAAGACGATTTCTATCTATCTATACAATATAGTTTAGGTTACATTAATTTAAGTAGAATTATCTGATTTTTATGATCGTAAAATACTCATATAAAAAAAAAAAGAAGGTTACAAAACAACAAAATATTTTCTCGTCCTTAAGAACAAAAAAAAATAATATCCAACCACTTACGAAACACTTTCAACACAACCAAAAAAATTGTTGTTTTAGTCATCAGGAAGAAAACTATAAAATTGTGAAGACAAAAGACTCCCCCCCTTAAAAGAATTCTTTTATTTTATCTTTGAATAAATAACTATATAAAAAAAAGGATAATTTCATTTGTATATATACGCAGTCATATTAAAATACAATTTAATTGTATGGGAGTAATATTATATTTTGTATAATCTTAAATTTAATATTGAACATGAGAAAATTAAGTTGATTATTATATAGATTTTTTTTTGGGCTAATTTCGTAAAACTTCTTTCTTTATTTTATATTGAAGAGTCAATTTTCAACTTTTTCTTTATTTTATATTGAAGAGTCAATTTTCAACCCCCCCCGTTATCAAACTATATTCGATTATATCAAGTGTTTTGGGTCTTTTTCTTCTATTAATGATTCTCATAAAGAATTTATTATATATATAAAAGTTTATATAGTAGGAAGCCATATTTTGTATCACAATTTGGTTCACAATATGTATACAAAGATTTCATTTTCGTTTTTCAGTTTTTTCTGAAAATATCTCACGTTCATTCAATGAAATTTAATTTTTCTGTTTCTTGGCGTATATACATATTGAATATATAAATTTTATTGAAACCACATAACAATTTCTGTATCTTTTTGTTTCAACCTTCTCAATCAAGTTTTTACTATCCCGAGATATAAAAAAAAAATAAAGTTTTATAAATTTTTGTGCAATTTTAATAATTTATTTGTATGATAATTTAATTGATAGGCAAAAATGCTTACAAATACTTTTGTTATGTACATATAATAGAATATTAAGAAAAATCGTTCAAATTTCTAAATTTGTAAAGAGAAATTTGTAGAATTTCTTTAAATTGGTAAGAAAACTTAAACAAAAACTTAACTTTTAACTATTCAAATACTATTGTAGTGTTTATTGCTTCAAAAATTAAACAAATGGAAGTAGGTAATCAATAACTGCTTATACTTTATATCTTAATTTACACAAAGCTCGCTACAATTAAAATACACTTCAAATGTTTAGCCCCAATTTGCAAAGAAATACATTCTATATAAAAAAAAATGTTCGATAATAATTTATCAAAAATAATATTCGTTGAACTTGGTTTGGTATTTTAAATGCAAAAATTTAGTCACCTCTATTCCTGTAAAAATTTTCCTTAACAAAATTTATCTCCTATTTGAAATCATTATAAAATTAAATTTCTCTTCAATTCAGTATCAATATTAACCACAAAATTATTTCATCCTTTTCATCAATTAAAATCTTTCAATAATCTATATAGATATGTATATAATTACCTATTATTAATTTTGTACACCATTACACAAGAACCACTTCAAGAATTTCATTTCCTTTTCCAATTAAAGAGACAAAACCACAGAAGGAAATGCGCATCAAACCACTTTTTTTTTTTTTGTATTCCAACATAATATAAGTATACTTGCAAATATAGAATTTATAAATGGAATTATTGTCATATACAACAACAGTATTTATCATAGCAAAATGCCACTCTGAACTTATGATATTATATATTTGTTTAAACTGAACTATCAGCAATGGGAAAAAACCATAGGACCGACATAATTACTATACTACGAATATTATTCTATTTTTGCCATCCTATCATTCTTCGTTTATTTTATTAGGTATATTTGAAAATTCCAAATGACATAATATTAACAACCTTAATTGTTTCATCCTTTTTTATAGTTGTATCTTTACATTATATATTTTATACCATTTTTGTTATGCTACAGAAGAAAAAAAAACAACCAAAGAGGAAAAATTATCATAAAAAAACTTGAAAAGAAAAAGACAAAAAAGAATTGTAACAGTTTTTAACAATTTTTCATTTCATAATAATAAATTATTTTAATAGTAGTATAGATGGATATACATATATATATTTACTCGTAGTCCAGGAATATCCATTATCACCTTAAGTTTTTCCTGATGATATTTTTTATACATTAAAAAAAAAATGTAGTAGTAGATGAAAAAAATGAAGTTACAATTTTTTTTTTTTTGCTTTCGTAATACAAAAAAAAAGAAAACTGAAATGAAAAACTAAATTAATTTTTTTTTTGTTATCATGACAGTAGGTAATATGGTTTTTTTCTTTCTTTCACTCTTTTAACCAGAGAAAAAATTCTATAATTGCTATAATAGTGAAATAGTCCATAAAAGTATGGTAAGAAATTTATATATGCACATGGATTTAAAAAATATGAAAATTAAGATGAAAATTACTTTTTATTTAAACAGGAAAATTATTATCTTTCATGAGATGAGAATGAATTAATTGAAATAAATTTTTGTTTAAAGATTTTTTTAGCTCATTTTTATGATAATGCAGAATTAATGACACGTAAATTAAAATTATATTTATTGGTCAAAATTTAGTAAGTTCTTTAAATTTCTTAAAGGATTTGCAGGAATTTTCAATTAATTTGTGATAATTAATTTGGTTTCTCGTTCCAGTGTAAATAATTATTTAAATTTATATAATTTATAATAGAAAACTCATTTGATTAAAAAACTATATAAAGAACTCATCATTCTAACTGAATTTCCACCACATCAACAAACATTTTCTTTATACACACTCTTTTCTGCATAATTCCCTTAACAAATTAATAAAAACCTTTACAAGTTAATAACCAGAATGAAATTTATTAGCCTTACAGGAATTAAAACAAGCAAAAAAAATACAAAACCTTCTTTACCCTCCTCAGCATAATAATTTTTCTTGTTTGTTGAATGTCAAAAACAAGGAAGAAAATTTAGATATTAAAAAAAAAAAACATGTTCGTTGTATACAATACAATTTTACCCACCAATAATATAAACACTGGTAGCTGGCGATGGTTACTTTGAATTTTAAGGTAATACATTTTTTCTTTTCATTCTTTTAACTTTATCTCGCCTCTCCTCGCGGTCCACATAATTAATTAAATTTAATATAAATATTTTTATTTTCTTGTTTTTCTTCTCTTTTTTTTTTAAAAAAAATATTATGTAAAAAAAAAACATTAATTGTTAACTGTGCGTTGTTGGTTTTCATCGGTTTTTTGGTGTGTTATGTTGTTAATTTACTTTTGTGGTGCGTCATGATCTTCATATTGTGTCGAGACGTGAGATTTGTACACAAAAGAATTTATTCTTTCTTTTTGGTGGTATACAATTTAAAAGTATATGGGCAAATGCACTATACGCGCTGTTGTTTTTCATGTTCTCTTACATTCTTTATATAGGAAAGAAAAAAATGTAGAGGAATTATGTAAGAATTGTTATTATTGACCAATAAGTAAAAAAAAAAAAAGGAAGTAAGGATTATGATATGGTTAAGCATTTGAATTCTTTTGATAATAATTAAATATAACTATGGTGAGCACAGTGGGAATTCATTTTAAGTTTTTCTATATACAGATTTTTTTTTGAAAAAAGAGTTTATTTTAATGAGAAAGTTGTTTTTAAAGAAAAATGTTGTCTGGTTAAAAATCATCTAATGGAGATTTAGAGAAAGAATTTTTTTAAAATGAACATATACGAATAATCAATGATCAAATATTTGTACAGTGGGAAAATTATGGAAATTAAATTTAGAAAGAATGTTGATTATATTCTATTGATTACGTTTATTCTGACATCGTCATTTTAATGGGTTCCGTCCTATCAGCTTTGGCCTCTCGCCCTATCAAATACAATTGCGTACTTAAGGCCAAATATTATTTGAGTTGGCATAAAAATAAAATTACTTTAATTAAATTAAAATTACTTGATTCAGGTAAAGATCCTTTACTTATTTCAAGAATTCATGAAATTAAAAATGAAACACCAATGACACCACTTAACGCATATTTCGCTTTGTCATTAATGTAACTTCTCATGGAACTATTAACATTCTCTTCGGATTCATTTTTTTCAATTTATATTTCAAGAGTCCAGAAATTTACAAACCACCCCATAATTCCTCAATAATTAATCTTTGACAATTATCAATAACTACAAAAAAAGCAACAACAACAACGAAAATTCCCTACTGTGCAATGGTGGCGGTTAATTTTATTATTTTCAATCTTAATTATATTAAAGCGTGTTATTTTTTCTTCCCAACACAGAAACAAAAAAGAATCATTCTTTCATGTACAATTTTCATAAAAGAAAAGGTAGAGAGCGTAAAAATTAAAATTAATTTTCCATTACGGCTATATACGTGTTTTACTGTCAGTTTATTTTTTCCCTTGCCAATCAAAAAAAAAAATAATATTCCGTTTACGTTAATTCCATCATGTGAAAATATTCATTACTCCTTTAAAAAATTATATATATTTTTTTTTGCGGTCTAACTAAAAAGGGTTTTATACAATACAAAAGCACAATGAGAAGATTGTATAATAATTTTGTTAACAATGAAACATAAAAATGTTATGTCATTTCCATGTTTCATTTAGGTCAATTCTTACTCAAAAAATTTATCATTTTCTTTGGTATATCAAAGGTGGCTTAAGTGAAAAATTGGATGTAAAATTTATTGGTATGTTATTTTATTAAAAATGACCACACCACGTCAAGATTATGGCTAAAAGGGTAATAGCATAGTACATATTACCAAATGGCAATTTATTATACTACACCAATAAAATATTCAGTTAAGTTTGCTTGGTTTTTTGGGAGTTGAGGGAAAATATTCAGTTAAGTTTGCTTGGTTGGTTGGTGGTAGCTTTAAGTTTGCTTGGTTAGTTGGTGGGTAATAATACTTATAGTCTATTCGATATTTGGTAAACCCCTGACAAGTATTTTTATTTTGAATTAAGAAATCTGTCTGTAAACTTCAGATTTCCCATAATCAAAAAATACAGTTTTAAATGAAAATTTTCCTGAACAAAATTTAAGATTAATTTTTAATTATTTACATGAATGTTCGTTAGAAACCCAAAACTAAATTCAATAAATTATTAAGGTTATAATTTCCAATTCCAATATTAATTTAACACCATAAACTTCGTACTATCCATTAATATTATAACTACAGTCAAAATAATTCAATATGTATTAGTTATTAGTAATTGACCGTTTTTAACAAAAAATCAATCATGGTGAAAATTTAAAACCACCACAATATCCTATTTCAATGACTTGATAATCAAAAAAAAAAATTTACGTATAGAGAGTATACTCGTAAATAAATTATTTCCCATTTTGTTTGATATTAATATTATTCCTATATGAATTTGATGCTTCTCTAAACGATTATAAAATATAATAACCCATTTTTATTATCCGATACCACATATTTTACATAATAATATCGTCCAAAAATTCTACTATTTATTTGAAAAATACTTCAAAAGTCGCACACAAAATTAATATAAATTGTCGATACAAAGCTATACTGTATATATTTCAGATGGTTACAATTATTTCTACAAAATTTAACACTCGAATATTTTATGTTTATAGTCACAAAAATAATCAACTTTTTATTTAGAATTAATCAAAAAAAATAATAATTTTTCTGTTGCATAGAGACAAAAAGTCATTGAAAATTGGAAAATATTTGTGTATAAATATATAGTAAAAAATTGATAATATTCCCAAAATACCACAAATTTAGCTATGACTATATACTTCGTGTCATTTTCAATATAAACTATGGAATTTTTTTATCATATTCGTCAACAATTTATTTATTAAATGCTAATATATAATATAGTATATGTACTATATTAAAAATTACTCCTATCTAGGATAAATTCAAAATTATATAAAATATGTGACTGTGGGTCTACTATTAATATACAATTTGGAATGAAAAATATTTATGTGAAATATTTTTGGAATAATACCAATTTCTAAATAATTCACAAAAGCTAAAATCCTTTTTTTTTTACTATAATTGTGGTACGAGTATATGAATTCATATATGTACGTGTATTTTATTTGGTTACAAAAAAAAAGCAATCAACAAATTTTAGTATTAAAATCAGAAAAATTATAATAATATTAAGGCCTAGACTATTTTTGTTGTTATAAATTTTGTAGTAAAATATTTTTAGGGGTTAATCACTCATTAAATTAAGTAAAAGCTGTTTGTCAAAAAAATATTTTTAGCAAAAATATTATATAAAAAACCTAAAATGAAGTAATGATCATTGATTGGATCACTGTAATTTAAAGGACAATTCAATAAAATGGAAATTTTCTAGCTTACTAGCAATACAAAATATATTAATATATGATTTATAAGGACATAAACAATCATGAGGTTCCTTACTATATTCTAACCTTACTATATACTTTAAGTTTCTGTCACATAATTTATATTATGAAATTTTAGGTAAATCATAATATTTGTATTCAAAATATTCATAATCATTAAGTATAACATTTTCAGTCCATGATTTTGAAACTAAAAACACATTAATTTTACCTGCACGAAAACGTTTGATATATAAACTAATGATCCCCTCGCGTTAGAAATTAAACCTAAAAACATTCCATTTTTTTAATATTCTATATAATAAAAACTAACTACTAAAAGTACATATGTGAATAATATCCTCCCAATCCATTAGTGTGTAACATCTTCTTCCACATTTTTTTGATTTTATTTTATTTTTCTAACATTAACTATTTTTTTGTGTGTTTGTATAATTGGTTATTTGTATATGTGTGAGGTATGTTTTAATTATATATATAAAAAAAAAATTACCCGCATTTTTTGTTGTTGTTGTTAATTTTCCTTAAATCCAAACCATAAAAATGAAGCATAACACAACATATACATTTAAATATATATATAATAAGTAATATAAAATATATAATAATATAAATTCCCAACATACCAAATGACATTTTCAAATTATTTTTATTCCACTCAATTTGTTTTGGTAACGATTTTCATCTAAATATATACTTTTACTTATATATAATTATTTAGTATATATAAATTATATATAAAAATATTATTTTTGTTATATACTAATTTGAAGACAAATATAATTTTTTTTTATATACATACTATACATATAATATAATTTACTATTTCTATTAGACCTGATATAAACTTCTTATATAGAGTCCTTTATAGATTATAATAGTAATACGAGTATATAGAATAGAACTTGCGGGAATTGTAATTGCAGTCGAGCATTAAACTCAATTAAGAACTATATAAAAAATTTGTCGTTTCTATTTTTTGTTTTTTGTATGATATTCTAAAAATATTACCTCAACCAGTCAAATATATAGTATACAAATAATACGTAGCAGAGTAAGAATATAATTTAAGTTGATATCTAATCATTTGTCGTTTAATGTCACCCTATTATATTTTTTATGGCATCTACTTAGAGAGGCATCAACTTTCTTCAAATATTATATATGTAAATGGTATTAAGGAAATTAATGCTTTGAGAATATTAAATGATAAGTATTACCAGAGAGTTATATAAATTATATCTAATAATTATATTACATTAACTGAAAGTTTTTGGTTGAATAGTTAAATTAGGAAGATCAGATTTTTTGTGAATAATTAAAATTCTTTTAGATAAGTTTCTTTGATTGAATTTGATTACAGTTTTTTTTTTAATAATTTACTAGTCTAATCATCAAATTTAATAAAAATTTAATAATAAGTTGATTTAAATTTGACCTTCTCACAATTTTCAGATCTATCTTAGTAGAAGAAAGATTTAATCAACAGTAACTTTGTAACTCATGATAAAAACAGGGACATACACATTTATGTATGTTGAATGACAGAATTACTCATTCTGTTTATCTCGGCCTTTTGGTATACCAGAATATCATAAATTGAACAAAAATATCGACTATGTAAAAATGATCGTATAAAATTCAAAAAATTATAAACTTTTGCTTCAAAAACTTTTATGACAAAAGTTAACAAACCAAAAAAAAAATTCATTTTAGATTATAATTTAATTTTTTTTACAATGTCATGTTTAAATTTTAAGCTTTATTTATTATAAAATTTCCATTATTTACCAATTAACAAAATTTTCATAAATTTCAACTTTAATGAATTTTTCTTTTTTTCAAAAGCACAAGAAACTTTTAATATAATTTTTTTTTTGGGTTAATTTTAAAAATCTGTTAAAAAAAATAAACTTAAAATTATTATAAAAAAAAAAAAATTTCCATTTTCTACATTAACATTAAATTATAATATTAACTAATACAACCACATAAATTACTACATATAACAAAAATATAATTATACGTATGGGATTTAATTAAATAAGTTTTATAAATTAAAAAAAAAAAAAATAAATTTTGCCCTTAAGAAAAAAAAATTATGTTAACACAAAAATAGTCCATAATATTTTTTCGTGTTATTATCCTTTTTTAGGGCATTTATTGTTAAAAGAAATTGTAATAGTCTCTTGCATTATTAACTATCTGTCCGTCTGACTATTTCGTTTGTCCAATAAACATATTATTTTTCAAGCTGTAATTAATTTAATATTATTAATGTGATTTATCGCAGCCTCAATGTCGAATATAGAACAGAAAATAAGAGTCTCATATATTAACACAGTAATAACGAATTAAAACAAATCCTACCCAATTTACCATAAATTAAATATTTGTCACTAGAGAGCGCTACCCCAAAAAAAAAGTATTTTAAAATTTAAATTAATTTACATGGTCATAGCTTCATTGAAATTAATGATGATGGTAAAGTATTGGTATAAAGGGTCCATGAATTTGAAATTGTTGCACAGTAGTTCAGCCACACACCACAATTTTTTTCTCATACATTATTAAAATTAATATTTTTTATTCTGGGTGTTCAAAATTCATAAATAAAGAAAAATATATGAAAACTAATAAATTTAATTAATGCATATACACATACATAAATAATTAATTTAACATATACACAGGTAAAATTTACAAAAGAAAAAACCAAATATTAATATTATACAAATATTTTCATAAAATATTTTTTAATTTAATCATAAAAAAATTAAAAAAAAAACACCAAAAATTATTTATAAAAAAAAAAAATATGCATACAAAAATTTAATTTATCTTTGAATTTTATTTTTTCAAAAACAAAATATGTAAAATTTATTTTAAAATATTTTAATTGTAAAAATTTCTTATCACGATTATGGTAAAACATTCTTGTACCATCACAGCGTGTTTACAGTAAAAACAATTTTTATTATCTCTAGAATCTTAAATATTTAAGACGATACGCACATAACTTAAATTAAAAGGGAGTGAATATAAAATCGTCAGTTTATGTTTTTGGGAGTTTGAGGGAAAAATTATTTATCCACCCCAAAAAATGTGTTATATAAATTATGGGTTGGTATATGGTGGTAAAATTTGGTTGGAAAAATCTCATTCCTCGCTATTTTGTTAATTGATCTTTAAGTATGTGTTTACCATCCAAACATTTTTATTATATATTCACAAGTAACACACATACAACGCCGCGCAAATAACTAAATATGGAGATACGAAAAAAAAAATAATAAAGAAAATATGAAAAATTAAATTTTCTTAAACACACAACACAAAAAAAAATTCTGTTTATTATTTCACTACCAACAACAAATACACAATATCCTGAAGGATCGCGCATCATAAAATAAATGGGTTAAAGATGTTTTAGCTTAGCATATATACAATTGTGGTTTAAGGATATTTTCATTTAAGAACGTAAAATTATTTTTTTAGAAAAATATTCTTAACATTTTTAGAATTTTACTTAACTGTTCTATGATTTATATATTTCGCCTTGTAAAATTATTCTAGAGAATCAAATCAATCAAATTAATACTTAAAATTTTAAGGATAATTAGAAGTTTGACGGAAGTTTGAAATGCTAAATAAAAATCGACAATTATCTTAAAATTTTTCAATAATCTTCCTCATAAATCCTTTCATATATATTAACCAATAATTCGTCCTTTTACAAATAAAATTTTGTCATTTTAAATTTTCTCATTTCAAATTCAAATTGAACTATTTTGCAATTAAATTGCTCTTTTCTAAGATTGGACAAAAACTCCTGAAATTAATATAAAAACTAATTTTGATCTAAACAATCCCCACGACAAAAACAAAATATGTACAAATCTTTTAGTAATTTTTCACGACGAAAAAAAAAAATATAATTTATCCTTTTTATTTATTCACTATATAATATTTGTGTACCAGTCGTGAATTTTATATTAAATATCCTTTCGTTTTTATTTTGTATATTTTGTTTTTCTTCACACATTCTTTATTATTTCTGTATGTCTATTTGTGTGTTGCGCAATCATATTATTTATGATTACTCAAAATCATCCAGAGAGCTCGGCTTACAGAAGCATCAAAGAATATTTTAAAAAGTGTCTAAAAAATTTTACACACACACACACACATTTATATACATTAAACATATTAAATGCAACAACAACAAAAAACATAAAAAATTTTTTTTTATAAATCCTGTATAGAATTCATAAGTCCTTTTCTACATATAGATATATATTAATATTAATATGTTACAACAGTTATGTGCGAACATTAAGGATTAAAGATAAAAAAAAATCAAAAAAAAAAAAAGTTTGACAATATTTTTTTTTTTTTTACTTTAAAAATACACACACTCACACAATTATAAATAAATATAAAACATATTGTGTGGTTTTTGTATCCTTATATAGAAAATATTTTTAATTCAAAAATGTATCAAAAAAAAAAAAAAAAAACAACAACGAAAAGGAGGAAAATGGAGAAAAGAAAAAAAGGGTTCAAAAAATTCTTTAAAAAGAATTTTCAAGTTTTTTTTTTGTTATTCATACAAGAAAATTTTTAAAATTTAATCTGGTAATAATATACGAACACACACACATAGAACAACAGCAACAACAAGAAAAATGAAAGAAAAATTATTTAAATATAAACACGTAGATATTAAAACTGGAATAACGTAGCAAGGATATAATATGGAACACATTATAATATTGCACCCAAGGGTGTACTCAAAAATTGAACATATATATATATATAATTTTCCCTATCTACACGAGTCCTTACATTTTTCCAACACATGGAAATATATTTTTTTTTTGGTTTCTTTAGTATTTTGGTACTGTATTGAAATATTTATAGGTGTAAAATGATTTTTTAAATTATAAATTATCCTTTTTTGGTGGAGGATATTTAAAAGAAGGCCATAATTTTAAATGAAAAAAAGATGATTAAAATAAGTTATAGGAAAATTGCAATATACATAATATAATAATGCTTCACTTTATGGCAATGTTAAATTAAAGATTATGTGCCCAATATATTTTAGGCTTAATATATGATTGGTATTAGCTTCGATTTTCATTTGATCAAACGAACAAATATTGTAAATTTAATTTAAAACAATTAAAATTAAACATAGAATTATAATTGGGAAGGAAATTATGTAAATAAAGATTTAGTTCCACTAATTTAAGGACTTATCATTAAGAAATAGCAATAATAACTGGTGCAGCAAGCGAATTCTGATGCGATTAGAAATGTCTCATAGAGTTTTCCCTCAAATTTAGAGTCAAATGAATTCTGATCTGAAGCATAATTGGAATTCAGAAAGTATTAACTGCAACAAACCAATGGCTGATTTAAATATGTAAATATACACATTTACTTACACTTAATATGGTAAATTTAGCCACCAGAATTTAGTACAAGATGGAAATTTTACATTCAAAAGGTCCATAAGTTTGATACAGCAGCCAAAGACTATATATTACTTATATTATCTTTCCTACAGCCAATTTTATATTGTTCATCTTTTACTAATTACCATTTTCAACATCATCATTTTCTTCATGTAATAATTTAATTTTTAAACGAATTTGCTTTACATTGAAATGTTTTTAAACCTAGAAACTTCATTATTTCACGTAAATTAAAATTTAGAAGAAAAAAAAAATCATTATTAAAGTATTATAACACAAAACAAGAATTATAATATTTTAATCTTTCCAGCATTAATTAAAAAAAAAAAAAACCTTCTTTTTTTATTCTTAGATAGCCGAAGGATAAAAATGAAAAGCTTTGATTACAAAACTAAAGGTAAAACAGAAATGAAAAAAAATTGTATATAGGTCAAACTTTTTTTTTTTTTTTTATTGAAATGAAACTTTAAAATAACGGATTACAAAAATCTACCTAAGGCAAATTGAAAGAACTTTGTGATAAATTGTTCAACGAAAAAAAAAAAATGTGAAAATTTAAATTTATAACTTGAAAAATAAAAATTTTCCTTAACAACAAAACTAAAAAAAAAAATAAAAAACTTTTATTTCTTTAAAAAATTTTAATTAATTTATTGTTATATTTCTTTCGCGCAATTCAAAAAATCGCGCAAATCAAAGAGTTTTATTATGTAAAAGACCTTGGCAACAATATTATTTTTTAAAGTATGCTCTCTAAGCTAAATCAAATGGAATTTGGCTGACAGACTATTGAAAATAAACAAGTGACTAGAGATGACAGAGTATTAAGTAAATTTGACTAACAATTTGAAGAAAAAAAATCAAGAAAAAACTACAAAATTTATCAAAAAAAATCAGTATAGTAGAAGTGGATTATAAAATCCTGATTAGTTTTCATTAGGTTTCAAATTTAAAGTCTTTTCATTGACAAATTCGAAAAATGTGTCATAATGTTACCTAAAAATTACTACACCATATAAATAAGTTTCCTTTTGAATCAAAATCAAAAATTTTTCATCTAGATTTTGTTACTTTAGTAACAAACAAAATGATGGATAGACAAATTGTAAGATTCCGAAAAACTTTTTATGACAAACTTTGCAAAAAAACAAAAATAGTGAAAATTGTCGAATATTAAATAGAAATTTAATAAAATATAAATTGTCGAATATTAAATAGAAATTTAATAAAATATAAATTTTCTCAAATTGTCATATTTTATGTAGAATTTAATAGAATTGATAAAAAATGAAAATTCTATTCTAATATTTTAACTATACTATATCTAAATATCCAATAATATTCAAACATCCTTTTTTCCCAATTATTTCATTTAAACTTACATATACATATATAAATCTCAAATATGAAAAAGTAATTTAAAATTATATAATATAGAAATTATATTTATAAAATTTCCACGAAAGAAAAAAAATGATGCCTTCTAAAAATTCATGCCTATTGTAAATATTTATTTTAATAACATTTTTCTAATAATAATAATCTGTCGTCTAATATATTTAATAATTTCATTATAAAAATATTTTTCCATATATATATTTTTATTATTATTATCCAAAAAATAATATACATAAATATCGATTTACAATTTACTATATATACGTTGGTGTGTATTAAGGGGTTAAAGGGTGTCGATTTAATTTCGAACAAACTTTTCAATTTAAAATAATGTCATAACAACAAAGAAAATTTTTTATATAAAATCCTTATATTGTCTCATAATATTTAAAGCTTTTTCTATATACAAGTACGTATTTATTATATGATTTTATTATGTGGTGTACACGGTTGTGTGATGTGTTTTTAACGATTTTCCATTTTCCATTTAACAAAAAAAAAAAAAAAATGTTTGACATGACTGAAAAAATGTGTCAATATAGTGAATTTTTAACATTAATCGATATTATATTTATTTTTTCGAGACTAAAGACCGATAAAATATATAAAAGACATTTATTTTTATTTTTTTCTAGTTATAATAAAATTAAAAATAATTTTTTATGAAATCGATATTTCATATTTTTTTTTTTTATATATTTAATATTTTCTGAAATAATTGACAACATAAATTTTATAGCTATATACAATTTTCTTTTCTGACATTAAAGAAATTGTTGACATTAAGTGTGTGTAGGTGTTTAATCATGATTAATATATATTTTACAACATCTCAGGTTAATAACATTTTTATTGAAACGAAATTTTTGCTGGAACAGAAAATGAAAAAAAAAAAAAAAACAAAAATCATTAATAATAGTTCAAAGATCCTTTGACACAATAATTGAAGCGAAAAATTATATACGTATAAGATTATAAGAAATATTTTTTTTTTTTTGTTAATTTTCATTATGAAATGAAATTTATGTAATGGAAAAATTTATGTAATTAAACTCCCATAAAACTTATTTAAATTTTCCAGCATTAAAAATTAATTATTAATAAAAAAATTTTTAGTCTTTAATTTAAAACAAAAAAGTATATATAATTAAATTTACACAACACGTTACTTGACTTTAACTTCAAAAATTATAATTATCCTTTCTACGTTTTTTCCCTATATACCATTATATAATTAAAATAGAATAATTACAATACTTTTTAATTGTATATAGTAAAATAATAAAGGACACTTTAAATTATCCACAAAAATTACCAAACCAGCAACAACAAAAACAGAAAAAATTTAAACCAAAAAAAAAACACAAAAAAAATTCCATTAAGTTAAAAGGATTTTTAATTTTCAAAACAGACAAAATTTATCATAAAAAAAAATTGCAAAATTTTTATACTTGCTTTAATGCATTATCCTTTTCTTTTGGTCCTTAGAATTATGACAGCAAAATAGGAAACTCATTTTAATATCGCATATAACTAAACCAATTAATAAAAAAAAAACTACAAGTATAAGTAAGGAAAATTCAATTTTAAATTAAAATTTATATTTAAAAAAATATTATTCATTTCTTCAGTTCATGTTTTTGTTGTTGTTGTGTGTGTTGCACAGGATGTCGTACAACAACAACAACAACATAAAAACTACAAAATGAAATTTAAATATTAATTTAGTTCAAACACAAAAAAGCAGCAGCATAAACAAAAAAAGGTCAAAAAGTAACTCATTTTTATTATTTTATGTACTATAAATGTAATTTGCTTCTATGTGTGTAATATTAGAAAAGCAAACATAGACCAATACATATAAAAAAGGCTTTTCTCCTGCAGGACGACCTTATTTTTTTTTTTATATATATTTACATCTATGCTTTATGTTTGTTTATGTTTTACTTGTATTAGAGAATTATAAAGTGCGGTAGCCCAAACTGCAGATGAACATAATTTAAATAAAGAAAGCTTAATGCAGATTTACTTAACGTCCCTACAGGGACAACCAGACAACTATACAGATATATATGTATATATTAACTGAACAGTATATCCTTTTCTACAAATATTATTATATAGAACAAAAAAAAAAAAAAAAGGAAAATTAAATTATATATAAAGTGTTTTTTTTTCTAGAAGCTTTCTTTCTTTCTGATTTTTTTTCTGGTTGCCTACATGTCTGTAAAATTTAAATAAAAAAGAATTATTATACAAATATCATGAAAGGTTATGGTCAGGATATTATATTACATTTTTTTTTAAGTTTATCAAACCCCAGCAAACCAACAATTTTACTCGGTGTATAATATTTTTCTTCTTTTTCAAACACATGCACGCGGCGGTCTGAGAATTTTATATATTCAATAAATATTTAAATAAAAAAAAATTTTATATAACGACTAAAAAATATTTAATGATTATCCTGGTGATGTTTAAATGTTTGTTTTTTTATTATTATTATTTAAAAAAAATATATATAGGTATAAATGGAATATTTGAGGTCGTTATACGTGTTTAAAAGTAAAGAGCTTATATTTGTAGGTATACACTGTTAAATTTTGTTAATATAGGTTTTGACAATTTGAAGTTTTAAGGACAATGTGTCGATTAACGAAGGTAAATTATTGTGGTTTAGCCCAGTACCTAATCAATTTCTTTTGTATAGGATGATAGTTAAATTAAGAATTGATTACAATCGAATAATAAGTAAGTGCATTGATTTGTCAAAATAATAATGATTATGTGTAATTTATTTAGAATTTCTCTATAATGTGTAAGATATTTCGATACGATTTAACACCTTATGTGGCCATCCAACAGATTTGGGTTGAAAATTCAACAATTACTTAAATTTTTCATTCGAATTTAACAAAATTTTACCAAGTAATTTAAATTTTTGAAAACAGTGTAAATAATAATTAAATATTATATTAAAAAAAAACAAATCTCTCTAAAAAATTATGTATTAAAAAATAATGTAATTATATTTTTGTGGTATTCATTTTTTATGGAAATCATAAGAATATATATATAGATACATCCGCCATATTTTTTTCATACCTAAATATACACACATGCAAAAATTATTAAAACAACAAAACCTAAGCCAAAAAAAAAAGAATCAAAATATAATTTTATTATATGTAAATGTAATTCCAAAATAAAATATAAATAATTAAATATATTTTAACGATGTTTCTACCATATCGTGTGCTCATCGTGCCTTTTTTAAATAAATTTCACATAGCCATTCATAAATTTTTTAACCATCATTATTAACAACATAAAAGAAAATAAGCTACCATGGAAATATTTAACAAGAATAACAAATCTCCTTGTTTTCAATTTATATTAATGTGATTTTTTTTTTTGGTAGAATTGTATTATCCTTCTTTGCATTTTAATATTGAAATTTTCACTTATAGTAAAAAATTAAAATTTTAAAAATTAATGTTTCTCTTTTACTTTTCATGCAATGTTGAAAATTCTGACCACATAAAAAAGTTATTTTAACGCGATTAAATACAACATTTTTTTTATTTATCACAGTAAATTTTAAATAACTTTTGAGTATATGAGAAACTATCATAGTAGAATATGGTTGAGGTGAAATAATTTCATTATCAAAAATAAAAGTTTGTAATTTTTAATCTGATTGTCGATTAAAAGTTCTCTTATATATAAAAGTTTACGAATTTACAAAATGCAAGAAACTTACATTAAGAATAGTTAGAAGTGTGACAGCAATTTCAGTTTCGTATACAAGGATATTTATAGTATATTGGAATTAAACTGATTGGTCGACGTGTATAAAAAAATTAATACAATTTATTATTATAAGTTAATGAATAGATAATTAAATGTTGATTAACAATTAAATAACATATTGATAATAATTAAGCCTTTAATTAATAATTAAATAGTAAAATTTAAAATTTGAAAAAATTTAATGCTAAATTAGATATTTTCCTAACTCTAAGTCAGTTTTTCAGAAGGTTGAAAATGAAATTATTGCTCGCGAAAATAATGTATGATTAAAATCAGATATAACAAACACAATAATAATTGCACATATAATTTCATTGAGTATCTTTGAAAAATAAAAATAATAAAATATATAATTAAGAATTTCTGAACAATTTCGAACTTTCCAATTAATTCAGTATAGACGTAATATTTTAAATTTTTAAGTTTTACAATATACATATACAATCAAGTTTTTCAAATTGTTTTTTCTCTTGAAAATTTTTAAGTTTTCAACAGAATTTTCTATTAAAAACTAATTTAATTAGCTTATAATTACCATAGTAATAAAGTATAACATTAGTATTACTGTAATTTTTCAGTTAATTATCCTATTTTTCAAATCTGTGGAAAATTGCCAAAACATGATAAGTGCTTTTTTGACAAATTGTAAAATTAATTTTTAATAATCAATAATTAATAAACAAAATTAATTATGTGACAAAAATATTACCAAAAACATAAAAAAACCTATTCTAGTTCCAATACTTGGTATTTTACAAATATTTGATTATTGAATTTTTAATTTTCTCTGCTTTAATTTGCTCTGCTGAAAATTTAAATTTTGTAGATATCATGTTTTGGCAATTTTCCACAGAAATTTCACAACATATATTTTTGAAACATTTTCTATTTAGACATATTTATAATTAATCTTTTACAAAGTACATAATATAAGTCCTATATTTAAATCAATAAATTTAATCAATTATCAAAAAATTAACAAACTAAAAATGTCAATTTTCTTAAATTTATATCACAAAAAAATTTCCTCAGAAAGATGAACCACAAATAAAAATCCATTCATGCAAAATGAACTAACAAAACATATATAAGATAATTTCATAATTATATACATACAGAGATAAATACATAGTTAGTTCATTGTTTAGATTCTGTGGTACATTATTAGTTCATATATAGTCTTCCTTAAAATATTAGAAAACTATCGTTAGAAAATTTCTGTAAAATTTGAATCCTTGTTAAGAGAAAGTTTTTTTTTATTGTATATTAAAATTAACAGACAAATAATAATGTTCACTAGATATTATTATATTGAGTTATTTGTTGTATATACAATGATGATGTAAATAAGGATCTGGTATAATAATAGTAAACAAAATGAACGTTAAATATTAAAGTCTTTTATATTTTGTGGTATAGAACAATTGTTTAGTATTAGACAAGGAAAAAAGTTAATCAACTTTATTAGTTAATAAATATAGTTTTTCAAAATATTATTACCCAAAATCTATCGATATATGAATATCTGAAAAATTTAAATTTACTTTATTATTTTAAATAATAGAAAATTTATGTTTGATATTTTCGTGTATAATATGGAAAATTGCAGGATTTGTTTACACAAAAAATTCTATACTCTGATATTGGTTAAATTTATATTTTGACAAAATATTAAAATTGAAATATAAAATGTGACATTTTTTTTATGTTTTTAGAGAAATTTTATTATTGTTTGCTATTAAATCAATAATATTTGAAATTATATGAAGAAAATTTTTAAAGGAAATTGTTGAACGTGTCCAAACTCTACTAAAATGAAGGCCAAATTTTATAGACAATAATATTTATCATCAAATAAGGAAAGTATATAATCTCATAACTAAATTTCATTAAATCAAACTTTACTAAATTATAAAAAATTTAAATAAAGTATATTTCTCTTAAATCCAATATTTTAGGCAATTTTACTATTAGTGAATTTACTAGCTACCATAAAAATATATATACAATAATCTTGATTAGTCCATTAATCCTTACATTATCCTTTATCAAATTAAAATATTACTAAATTACTTATTTATAATAAACTCTGTATAACCAAAAACCTTTTACAAAAACTTTTATGCCAACCCATAATTTAATAAAAAAAATAATAATAATAGTAATAAAATAGGTAACAAACGCATATAGTATATAATTAACATTAAAAACTAAATCCAACCCATTTAGTCCTTTTTTTTTAACGTATATTACCTTAATTTTTACCATATTTTTACCGATCTAACCATAATAAAAAAAAATTATTTTGTTTTTATATTTTTTTTTTTATTTTGATATTCTAAATAAAAAATAAAAATATAAAATTTCGTCCTTCATAAAAAAAAAAAACACAAAAGCTTTAAACAATATTTTAACTTTATAGACCACTTTTATATTGTTGACATTTTCATTTGACATTATTCTACCTCAAGATTTTGCATTCAAAAAATACCAGATGAAAATTTCGAAAGAAAATTTTGTTATTTGCTTTTAGACATTCCATTTTATATTTAAACATTTTTCGATATCCTTTCTTATATTAGAGTTGGAAATGGATCCGAAAATAATGTTGAACTATATAGTAACCACACGTTTTTGTTTTTTGTCCATCTCCTTTTTCTTCAGTTAGGCGTTCTGACTCAAAATGCTCAGAGAGAAATATATATGAATAAACCTGTCGACAATATATGGTTCAAGCTGTTCATCCAACAAGTTGAAAATTTTCTATGATCCGATTTGAATTAATGAAATGTTGTACGTGTAAAAGTTAAATTAAGCTTATTATTAAATTATAAACAAAAGGACAAAATACATAATACAAATTTTTTAGAACTTTTGGAAAATATCTTAATTAACACTTATACAAAAAATCAAAAAAAAAAAAAAATTTTTTAAAAATTATATTTTGGCCTAAATAAAAATGAATCATAAATAAAGAAAAACAAAAAAATTACTCTCTTTTACTTTAATATTCTTTCATTTTTATGTCCTTGCACTTGTTATACCATATAATAATATTTTGGCTTTAAAAACATTATATACTCGTAGATCCTTTTTTATGGATATTTATTTTTATTTGGAGACAAAAAACAAAATATATTCTTGTATTTTTTATGTGATTTTAAAGGGCAACATAAAAATTTAAGCATGTTTATGGGCAACATAAAAATTTACGAATAGTTTCTATTATTTCCATTGTGTCCATTATGTCAGTTCAGAAAAATAGATTTTATATTTGTAATTTTTCATACTCAAAATGATTATTAGTTCTAATTTCGAATATGTCTTATAAACGACTTCTACTTGAACCAATATTACAACACGATTTAAATAAGCTAAGTAAGCACTCATTGTATATAAATTAAGTATAACTCAATTAAGTATATTTTAAATTAAGTATTTTTTTTTTAATATTTGCTATAATAAGGCTTTACTACTGCACTTTATAATACTAGAAAAAGATTTTTAAAAACTAATGTCTATAAGATTAATTCTAATGAATAAAAGAAGTGGACGGATACTTTTGTGAGCAACTGTACATATGGCCAAAAACTCTGAAATTATGAAAGACTGCAGGTACCCCTTTTAAAATCAGTCATTGCAATTATTATATTATTTGAATAACATGACGAGTCTTATACAAATAAGAACAAAAAATCAAGTCTATAAATGTAGTGTAACAGACACCATAATTTCGTATAATTAACCCTTTGGCCGCACATTTATTTGAATTTTTTTTTGCATTTAGAGCACATTTAATTATTTAGAAACTCATATACGAAAACTATATATTTTCGTATTCAAATTCAAATGCGAAACTCATTCATAATACGAAAATTTTTTAGAGAATAGAGTAATTTGTAAGAGCAGTGGATTTTATGCAAGAATTCATTTATTTCATGAATTTATATATGATATTGGGATAACTTTATTTAAATATTGTCTCAGTTTCAATGATGTACCAGAACGTCATAATCGATTTTGCCCAAAATAATGCATGACATTCTGATACGTCAAATGAGGTCAAAGGGTTATTTTCATCGATCAGACGAATTCAGTTATTTTTTCACTATCCCACATGTCATATCAAAGAGATTATTTATATAACCTTTAAAATTAACCAACAAACTCACTTATTTACTAATTTATATAAATACATTTTTGTTCAAATAAAAGTAAATACTATTTTTGTTGAAATAAAAGTAAATACTAGAAAATTTATGTATATGCGCTCAAGGTTATAAGATTTCTTTTATATACTATAATTTACAAGATTTCATATTTAATACATAAATGTTTATACGTTTATGTACATGGTAATAAAATAAAATTTTTGGGTTTATATGTGGATTAATTTATGACGGGCGTATCCTTTAATATTTTAGATAATTTTCAACATATGGAACAATATATTATAGTATATATGAAAAATTAATTTCTGATAAAATATGAAACCGAAAATATTATATTCTCCTGTACATATATACCTTATATATTCCAATTTCTATGCTGTTGTTTGTTTTTTTTTTTTTGCTCTCTTCTTCCAACCCAATAAAAAAAAAGGATTTAAATTTTCTTTCTGTAGTATTTTTTTTTTTTAATCTACTTTATAAAAGCATAAAATTGATGTCTTTCTAGTGATATTAATCTCACTTCTACTTTTTTTTTCTCTCTCGTCAAAACGTAAATAAAAATAAACAAAAATATAAAATTTTTTTACATGGATACACAATGCAAAGAAGAAAAAAAAAAGGATCTCAGTAAAATGCTATTACAATAAACCATCAAACTTTTTTTTTTATTATTATTATTTTATGTGTTATGCAACAAAAATTCAAAAAAATAAACACAGGAAAATAAAAAAGAAATATAATAATATATAAATATATCAAAGTCCTGGAGAAAGGAATAAGAAAAAAAAAAATTTTTTTTTTTTTTGATTGATTACCAAGGATATATGAGAAAAACAGAAAATTTATAATAAAAATATACTTTTGTAATCTTTTCTTTCTTATTCTGTTTGTTTGTATCATTTTTTAAATATATTTTACGTATTTTTTTTCTTTAGACAAAAATAAGATTTTACCCATATTTATTTTGTTTAGTTTAGAAATAAGGATATTTTTAAGTATGCTTTGTCATAAAAAAAAAAATAACAAAAAAGGATTAAATACTATAGAAACATTAAATTCCAAAAAAATAAAACAAACATTAATGATAAATGAAATAATATTTTTATATTTTATTCTAAAATTGAAATTGAATATAAAAATA
The DNA here is from genome assembly GCA_949752835.1 of Empis stercorea. Lineage (NCBI taxonomy): Eukaryota > Metazoa > Arthropoda > Insecta > Diptera > Empididae > Empis > Empis stercorea. The sequence continues at coordinate 48,166,087 of OX457089.1, forward strand.
TGTTTTTTTTGTATATTATAGGTAAAAAAATTTCAGGTAAATTAAAGGTCCATTGACACAGAAATAATTTAAATCAAGTGATCTCAGAAATTATTAATAAATTATTAAATTTTTGTGAAAATGGGATTAAAAAAAAAATAGATAAAAATTAATGTAAACTAATTTTTTGAATTTATTTTAACTTAAAATTTTATTAATTTGTGAAAATTTCATTTTCTCATCAATATTTTAAACAAAATAAATTAATAATTTTATAATTTAATTATTTAAAATTAATTCCCCAAGTCCTTTAATTGATCATCAACTTCTTTAAAAAATGCTTAAAATCCTTTAATTTCCATCAAGGCCTAACTAAAATTTCATTCGGCAAATAAATATTTAACTAAAAAACGAAAACCTTTTTCTGGTGTAATCTCTGATGGCCAAATTTCCTACCCAAAAAATCCAGGACATATACAATTCCACCCACAGAATAACAGAGAAAAAAAAACCTTAACTTTTTCAATTAACAAAATAAAAAAAAAAGATAACATATTCTGAAATTTTTCAAGTGAATAATTAGGCTAAAAAAAAATTTCAATATTTTTATTTAAATATTCAAAAGGACCTCAAAAACAAAAAGGGAATAATTTTAATGATTTTTAATAAAAAAATAAATTTATTATTCATTTTAAAAAATGAAAATAATTATGAAAAAAGGAGGAAAAATTGAAAACCAAAAAAAAAAATGACAAAAGAAAGTTTTAAAATTATTAAAAAACCATGAAATTTATTTATTTATTTAATGTATGATGGTAAAATTATATCTTCGAGATATATACGAATTTTATGTATGCTGAAAATTATGAAACATAACCAAAAAAATAAAAAAAAGGAATATTCAAATTAAATTTAAATATATTATTTATAACAAACTGGAATAAATCATAAAAAAAAATATATATTATATGAAAATTTATGAAAATTTAATTGTATCAAAATAGAATTTTCCTTTTGGCAACAAATTTTTCGTATTTTAAATGCCTATTTACAATAATTATGTAGATATGCAAAATATGTAATTAAATTGAAATGTTCATTTTTAAAAAAAGGATATGTAAAGAAATATAAAAGGAATAAAAAATAATTTGGAATATTTTAATACAAAAATATTTTTGGAATTTTAAATATTTTTTTTTTGGTTTGAAGAAATTTTATAAAATATTTAAATTGTTATATTAATTTTTTATATATCAATTATTGTCGAGATAAAGTAATTAAATTAACATATATTTCTTTTATAATGATTTTTGTTTTGTTTTAAAAGTTAAATTAAAATTAATGTAAATTTAAAATTACTTCTGAATTTTTATGAACTTTAACTTTGATTGTAGCTTAATTTACTTCGAGAAGAAGCATACAATTCTTTAAAAAATTATCACGTTGTCATTACGTACAGCACACTCTGCAAAATTCGTAAATTTTATAAATTAATAATAATTAGAAGATTTTCTTAATTTGATTTTCTAATTGATTTAAAATTATGGTCTAAAAATTTATCTAAAAATATTTCTTGTGACCAGCAATATTATCATTAAATTTCTGATATCATAGTTAAATATTTTAACACATCCTGGGAACTCTTAAATGTCAATTTACTATAAATACATTTACATAAATAATCACTAGATCAAATTCATTAAATTTACCAAAAAAACAAAAAAATCATAATTTGAATAATTAATTTTAAATTTAATTTATATATCTTTCATTTTCAAATTCCCTCTCCAACCCAAAAAAATGAAAAATAAATAAAAATAAATAATTTAAATTAAATTTTTCGCTATACGAATAAATAATTAATTTTACTTATTTATTACTCTCTATGTGTACGAAAATATTTCTACCATTTCTACCTCCATTTTAAATATGTATTATTTTTTTTTAACCATATTAAATATAGTAGAATATGAGTTTAACCCTTTTTACCCATTTCCAGTATACTATGTCAGTTTAATAAATAAAATTAAGTAGACAACAAAATACATACTTTTTTTTTTCAGTTACAAAAACAAAAAAAATGAAACATTGTTTAAGCATAAAAAAAAAAATTATTAAATTACTTTACATAAAGGTATGAAAAATAAAATTTTGTTTATATTTTATGTTTAAAAAGAGAAAATTTATATATAACAATATTAAATAAATAATGAAATTTTATTTTTTGTTAAGGAAAATCATATTAAATATTTTATGACACATTATTTTTTCTATACATGCACACACATATCTACATAGTATGCTTTTTTACTATATACACACGCACATAATCAAAAAATAGCTATAAAATATAAAAGGATATTTAAAGGTGCTTGAATTATTACTTTATTATACACAAATATATTTTTCTGTTGTTTAAGGATGGGCGAAAAGCGAAACATTATAGAAGAAAAAAGGTAAAATCCATGGGAATAAAATGTAAAAAAAATATTTCTGTTTTTTTGGTGAATAATTTCTATCTTTTGGAGCAAAACAGGAAAAGGTTTATTTTTAAAAATAATTTATGTCCTGTACTTAAAAAGTATATATATATGTATGTACGCAATGTCTTTAATATTTACTATAAATGATGATGAAGAAAAATATTAGGGAACAGAAAATTTCTTCTAACTATATATAACTTAGATGTCGCGACTGCTTATAAATTATAAAGTAATGTTGAATAGATCTGTTTGGCTATATCCTAAACTAAATTATCCATTTTATAATTAAAATCTAAGGCAACAGAAAATTTATCAAAAAAACTTAGTTAGAAGAACTGAAGAAAACACCACAAAATGTTAATTTATTTGATTGTATTTTCAAGTCCAAATGAATTTCTAAAATTAGCTCATAATTTATACCAGAAAAAAATTCAAATTAAAGTATATTTTTTAAAGAATATTAAATTTTATAAATTGGTTTGCTATATTTACGATACAAGAGTCACAGTCTTCTACACTAAAACCTTTATATATATATAGAAACACTTTCTCTATAAAAGCTAAAACTACATTTTTAAAGAACAAATTTACCCAAATTCAATAATTTAATCAAAGAGGATATTTTTGAAAATAGTCCTTTTTTTCCCAATATATATAAACAATAAGCAATTTTATAACTAATTTTGACTAAACACGAAGAGACTTCAATTTTTTCCTTCCCAAAACATATATGGAATATTCTGAGAGATAAAGTATATAATGAGAAAAAATAGGTCTAAATAGGCAAAAGCATAATAAAATTTATGTTAGGAACTTTAATAGAATAAACATTCACAATTTTCCAAAAAACATTATAACAAAATCTAAATTTTTATTAGCAAAAAAAAAGAAATTTAAGAATAAAGATACAAAAATTTTTTTTTGGTATTATAGAAAATTTGTGTTTTCATTTTTTTTGGAAAAAAAATTAAAGAAAAATCTTTGCTGTTGTTTTAGTTATAAACTCAAAAAGTTATGCCCTAAATACATTTTATATATATACACTAAAAATGAAAATTGTATATTATATACACTTAAATATCTACTATAAAATATTATAATATTAAAGTATATAATAAGAGAATTTTATTTTTGTTAACACTTAAAACTTAAAGTATATATAGAATCCTTAAGGATATTATGAATATTAAATGAACCTGAACTAATTTTCTTGTATATTATATATATATATAAATTTTGCCTTTACACATACACAAACACATAAAATTTAATATAAACAGAAAAACCATATACCAAAATCAGAAGAAAAAAAAAATACAGAATAATAAAAGGAAAATTGTGTAAAATTTTCCTTGAAAAATAAAAACTAATACAATGCTAAAAAATAATGTTAAGTTCTTATTTTTTTTTTTTTTTTGTATTTTTGGGAAAATTAGTTTTCCATCAACAAACAGAAAATTTTGTATATATACAAAATCTACTTTTTAAGCATAATAAGAAAAGCAAAAAAGCAAAAACAAAATTCATTTTAAAACAACATAATTTTCATGAAAATGTCTCAATTTTCTTAACCCAAGAGCCCCAAAAAAAAAAAAAAAATGATTGAAGAACATATTTTACATTTTCTGGGTTGTTTATTTTTTTTCATGGTTAAAGAAAATAACATGGAAATGGACAGAGTAGATAGTGTGTGTAGGTGGTTTTAAGTACTTTATGTAAACCTTGAGTAAAATATGATTTATAAAGGGAATATTTTTGTGTTGTGTTGGTTGTTTGGTTCTTTTATAAACATTGGAAATAGTAGATAATTATTTTTTTGTTTTTAATGTTTAAGGAATTTCAGAGTTAGAGAGATTTTTTCTATGTATAAAGGACTTTTGACGATGAATTATATTTGTTAATTTGTCATTCTATAAATATATAATGTTGGATGAGAAATTCTTACATATAGAAACAAAAAAAAAAGGATACAAGATAATTTTTACCTATATTAAATAAAATATTTTGTAATTTAAAAATTTATATAATTTAAATTTAAGAGTAAAAAATTTAACATAATGTATGCTTTATGTATATTTATATAGTTCTATTCTTTGTTGATTACGTAAATCTTATGATTAAATAAAGTTGATAGGAAAATTTCCAAGGAATTTTACTTTAATATAGGTAAAATTATGGTGTAAATTTTAAAGTATCGTCATTTTATATGGAAAAATTAGATTTTCTGATTTAATGACATTATATAGAACCATTATTTAATGGCAAAACATGTGTAAATTATTTTAATTTTCTTCGATATTTAAGGTTAATGGAAATTCTTATTAATGAAATATGTAATTTAGTATCCTTAATATTAAATCTTCAAAGTTAAATTTATGCCCATATTTAACTAACCTAATCATTACAGAATTAAAAATTAAATTTTTTGTGATATTATAAAATAAATTTTAGAAAATATATTAATTAAAAATTTTTTAAATTAAATAATAACTTACAGTATATAAATGTCAAGTAATGACACGAAATATTATGTGAATATTAAAAATGAACTCACCTGAAATGAAAATAATTAAAAATATAATTAGAAATATTTTAGTTATTTTATAAGAATTTAGATGATATTTAGTGTAAGTTAAACAATTTAAGTTTAAATAAAATTCAGTAAATTATTTTATAGATTTATTTTCAAAAATATTTATTCAAGTATTTCAATTTTTTTTTTAAAAGAAATTCTTTAAATATTTTGCATATTTTTTATATTTATTATATATGAAACCGGAAAAAAGGAAAAACTTAAATCAAAGTAAAAGTTTAAGCATAAATGACGTCAATTTTATTTTTATATTTATAACATAAAAAAAGAAATGTTAAAAAATCATAATTTTATGTTGACTTAGAATCTTTAATATCCGCTATTCCGTGTATAAATTTAAAATATGTTATAAAAACCAGGACGAGGTCAAATAACTAAAAGTTTTTCATACAAAAAAAAAAAAAACTAAACTAAACTTTAATCCATAAGAAAATTTATTATACAAAAAATAATATTTTTTTTTAGATAATATTTTTATAAATTCATCCAAAAGTGGGGCATGTAAGCTTTTCATAAATTTTAAAAAATATTATATTTTCTTGCACAGAATGCGAACTCTGGAAAAGTATAGAAGAAAATACTATTTAAATTATTAATTTAGTATCAGTCCTCAATCAAGTATAATTCAAAATGACAAAAATATTGACTATATGGGGACATTTTGCAGAAATGCATAATATATATTGCCATATAGCTACAATGCACTTTGGACATTCATAAATTCATTTATAATTCTATATACAATATCACTTTTTCAATAAATATTTGATTATCCTCTCTTTACGTTTCATCATCCTTCAAGTTTTTCTTTAAAATTTTCAAATGGATGTGAATTGTGTAATGTAGGATAAAATACATTATAACACAAAAACAGTAAAAGGACCTCTCAACAAATGACTGAAAATAGAGAAATCATTCTTTCAAGTAAAAAAAAATTTGTAACACCTTGTCTTCCATTTCAAAAAATAAACACTGATAATATATAAAATAAATATAAGTTATATAAAATGTATCGAAGGATTTGATATGAAAAACCAATAACTATGGAATATACAATTTATATTTCTATCCGCTCATGTTTACAATGCACACAAAATACAACAATCGCACTCTGCACACAACAACAAAAATTATAATAACAACACAAAAACTACCACCAAGCTATTTAAATCGAAGAAAAGCAATACCATCCTTTAACCCTTGTTGTTATCCTTAAAATCTTTTCGTTGTTGTTTATTCGTTTTTTTTTTTTTTTGATTTTTCCATTATAAATATTTTCTTTGTGTACACATAACTTTGATGCGAAAAGTTGTGCATTTTATTATTATATAGATTTTTGTGCATTGGTGCAAAATAAAATAGAAAACAGCAACAACTAAAAACGAAAATTTATGCAAAAACAAAACACATTGAAAAAAGTTTTAAAAGGATATAAAAGGAAATTTTCCCGATAAAAAAAAAATATTGTGTTGTATTAAATAAATATGAAAATCACTTTAATACCATCGTCATTCTTTGTGTGCGACCATAGAATAAATCTTAAATCGCTTAAAACACTTTTAAAATATTTTATCAAATATTTTCATATTATAAACAAAATGACATTTTTTATTTTAAAATCGAAAATATAAATAAAGATTTTGCATAAAAAAGAATTTGATTTTTTTTTAAATGGTTCGTTAAAATGATTTTAAGAAGAAAATTCCCATATGGAAATATGGGAATTTTCGAAAAGTTTTGTGAAAATCCGAATAAAAAATCAGAAAATTGAAAATCATAGGATTAATTTTTTATTATAAATTTAGTTAGTAGTTATATAATTTCAAATTCTGCTTCGTAAACGATAATAATCAATGGCCATAACCTTTGAAAACATTTAAATTAGAAACTATATCACAATTTCACAAAATTCTTACACAAATAATTTTAATCGAATTTGAATTTTCGAACCTTTCCGTATAAATTATAATCACAATTAATCAATAATGTCAGGGATGGTTTCAATCATCCAACACTCCATATAAACTTTTTGTTATGTAATTTACATAAATGAGGAATCTAAAAATTCCATTTACTAATATAAAAATCGCATTAATTCGATATTAAAATCAAAATTATAATCAATTTCCATAAAAATTATAAAGAACAGCAAAAATTAATTTGGCTTATACGAGAATTTAGATTTTTTATATGTTAATTTTAGAATATTTTATGTAAAAGATTTATGTAAATTTTAGTAACAGTTTTACTATATAAAAGCTAATTTAGAAATTTTTCAAAATTATTTTTTGTATTTAATGTCCCGTGTTTAAATTCTATTAAATTACATAAATATTTATGAAAATTTGTATATAATTTTTGCATAAGAATTTCATAAAATATTTTATTTTAAGATTATAATATAATAAATTTACCAAACTAATTTGCACAATTTAAGAAAATAAATAAATTTTAAAAAACTAATATTCAAAAAATGTTATTAATAAAAACTCAAGTTACTCATTAACAGAACCTCCAATGTCAATGGAGAGATCTATGTTAAAAATAAGCCGATGGACTCGAACCAGAAACACTACCATCAGAGAAAGATCAAACTTTGTAGACGTAATTCAACGATCTAGAGAGTTAAAATGGTTCTATTTCGAAATATTCTCTTTTTTTTTGCACCACAATTCAGTTTAATTTCATTGAGAATTCCTCCCCTTTATATCCTTAATTTTTATTAGTATAGCAAATTAATTATGTTAATGTTAATAAGCGCGACAGTTGGCAACGACTTTTATTATATTTGTTGTAATCACAAAATCGCCCAAAATAAAGCCGAAACTTTAATTAAAAGAAAAAATTTGATTTGGAAAAAGACAAATTTGAATTGTGAAAAGTTAAATTTATCCTGAAAATGCTGTAACATCAAATTGAAACTTATTTTTTTTATTCTATCTCGTAACGCCATCTTTAATTCAAAGATTTATTACATTTTCAACTCATTAAAAATTATTTTTCATTCAACAATTTCCTATCTATATAAGGAAAAATTTTCCTACAAAATCAATCTTTCAAATTAGAATTCTTTATATTAACGAAAAATTTTAGACATATTTTTATTTTTCTTATTATTTTTATTGCATAATTTTACTAGACAAAAACGAAACATTGAAAAAAAAAATAAATTCTAATATTTACGACATATCCTCAATTAAATAACAACTTCCGGAATAATTTCCTCCTATAAGAGAATATAGAAAAAAAAAACATCACAAATATTTATATAAAATTTTCATTATAAATAAATTTAAATCAATAAACCGAAGGAGTGAAAAAATAATAATAATAAAAAACAAACAAAAAATTAATAAATAAAAATTTCTGACAAAAATTACGTATATATTGGAAATCACACACAGCCGAGGAGAAGCAACAAAGGAAGGAGCACAAAAAAATTGGAATAATTTTTTTTTTTGTTTTATACTTCCTTCCCAGCCATGGAGCTTCGTTTTACACCCGACCGCGATCCTTGTCAGTGTCGTCATTCAATTTTCAACACACCCCACAAAAAACAGAAAGAAATTCGAATCACAGGGACATCAACTGTGATTCTGTTTTTTTTTTTTCCTTGTGGTGAGAATATACACACACAGCCACTCATATAGTCAGGATATTTATATCCTTAATGAGAATTTTATTTGTTTAACTTTTTTTATTTTAATGAAAAAAAAAGGATATTGATTTGAATATAACACACAGGACACAAAAACAAAAAACAAAATAAATTTTTTTTTGTTTGGTGTTATAATTTTTTTTGGGGGTGTTTTTCTTTCAATTCGTGTTTGTGTATTATGGCTCTTATTTTTATTATCACAACAAATACTTAAGAGCAGACTTTTTGACGACAACCACTTATCGTTTTCAATATTTTTTTTGTATTCATTAATGTTTTTTTTAGTTTACATTGGAATTACAAAATTTGAAGTAGTAAATTTTTTTAATATTAGGAAAATATTTGTTTGAACAAAATTACACACAAAATTCAAATTAACAATAAATTCACGACCAGGAGAGTCGAATTTCTTAAATATTTTATTGGAAATCACTAATGTGTAGTTTAATTTAGTTTATTTTATAAAAGAATTCTGTAAACGAAGATTTTGAAATACATAAATAAAATATCCAAGTACTGAACGCCATGTAAAATTTTCATAAGTAATTTGGAAAAGGATCATTTTTATATTTCGAAAAAATGATTTTCTGCAACAGAAAATACTTTTAATGATTACTAATTAACTTTATGTATTTTGAAAATCTAAATTTGTCGAAAATTTGTTAGTTATCGTTAGTTATCGTCTATCAAAACTCTGATCAGAAATAAATTTTAAAAGTATGTATACATACTTGCATTTGAGATCCTTTTATGCATAATCTAATTTTATTTTTAAAAATAATAATACTTTTTAGAGATACAATAACACATACTGTGTCGTACTGTTGAGATTAATGTGCCTTAACTAACCTTTTACTCTCTACTCACTTATTAAATTATGAATTATTTGAATAAATATGTTAAATAAATCTTACAATTTATAATAATATTAATAAGAACATGCTCAGACTCATTTATTAACCGGCATATTAAGTTGAAACCGTAGGAAAATATTACGAATTTCTATTGCAAAATTGAAAAACTGAAAACGAAGTAATATTTATGCATTCAATATAATTATAATTATACCAAAATTCATAATTAATAATTAATCTATTATGTGGACCCCTTTTATTTATTATATTTACAAACTTAAAATATATCTAATATATTCAATAAATTACAACGAAACACAAAAACCCACCAACAAAATCCAAATTCCTCTTTTATTATGATGAGTTCAATTTTGAAGGTCTTAATGGTCGTCGCTGTTTTTGTGTTCTCAACATCTCATCTCTTATTAATAATTTTAAATGAAATGAAAAAAAAAAACAAAATTGTTCAGCTTTTTGTGGACTTTGCTCTTAACAACACAACTGATAACCCAAACATGAAAAACGAAAAAAAAAAAAAAATAAATAAAAAACCATCGAGGGTGAATCAAAAACGTAAAAAAATAAGCTTGGAATGTTTGAAGAGTTTCGGTGTGATTTTTATTGTCATTGACAATAACGATTACGATTATTATTATTATTTTTTAATTTGGATGAAAATTGAAACAGAAACACCAGAGAAAATAAGGATAACTAAAAATAAAAATTATATTCAATTTGAGACGATACAAGAAAAAAGAAAAATGTATAACAAACTTTTCACTTATTTTTTTCTTTACATATATTTATATAAATAGAATTCCGAGGGAATCAGCATCATTAACACGACAGAAAAAAAAGAAGAAGAAAAAAGTGATGACACACTAAATTAACAAATTGTAATGATAAACTTGGGTAATATAATATATATATATATAATTTTTTTGTTTGTCTACTATCGTGATGTGTCTTTGAACGACTAATGAATTTAGATGGAGAGAAAGGATCCTGGAAAAATTCGGATATATATAAATAATATATAGACTAAACAAATATAATTTCAATGGGATATTTTATTTTTCTGTCCACTTAAAGGCAATATATTAAATCTACGTATTGTACACCATACAAAAATCTTACAGATGTTTAGAAAATATATATTTTAAATTATATAAATTTAAAGGAAAAAAAAATTATGTTAAACAAAAATAAGAACAATAATAAAAGAATTTTAATGCACTGTAGATTTTTTTTTCTTCTGTTTTGATGATTTATTCAAAGGTCCTGCGGATAAAAAATTCTATATATGTAATAGAAATAATAAAGCCGCGTAGTAGACCCAAATGACCAGTAATTTTTACGTTGAAAAATCGAGAGTTAGAAAATAATAATATTCTTTTCAATTGAGCATTTTGGGAGCTTTTAATATATTTTGAGGAGGCGGAATAATTAAATGTAATTGGAAATCCAATTTTAGAGCACTTTTCTCTGTCTTATAAAAAATCGTTTTTGATAGTTTTGTTCATGATTATTAAAGCTTAAATATTTCGGAATCTACCTATATATTGTAATACTACATGACATCATTATAAAATGGGGAGTAAATATATCATAAGTAAACCTAATCGAGTAAAATGCAAATAGCACAATCGAAGGAATAAACTAGGTAAATTATAGAAGTAAAGAACGAGAGCAAAAACATGAAATTACCTTCAAAGATTCTAAATTTGTTGAAGCATTCCAACCAATAGTCAGCTTGTAACTGCCCCAAGCTGATATAGGTTTCCCCGATTTTGAATTTTTTTTTGCTTTCTATACAAGGACGAAATTCATTTTGATATTAGTTTTCGGCAAAAAAAAAAATACAGCAAAATAATTCTCGTTACACTCACAAAAAACTGACTGTACATCAATCAATAGTAATTATAAAAATTATATCATATAAATTCTATCGAAACTAAAAATGAAGAAAAATCCCAACTATAAAATTAGCTCAAATCAGATTTAATATGTCAATATTTTTGGCACCCGAAAAAGATTATGATGATATTAAACTACATAATTTCATTTTCTGATCATAGACATATATTTTGTAACGAATTTTTTGTGTTACACAAAATTAAATATCTTGAAAAACCATTTGAAAAAAAATAGATTTCGTTTCGTTTGTTTATAGTCCGGAAATACAAGACACAAAAACAGTGAAAAAAAACATATACATATATACATAAAACAACTAAAAAATATTACAGACCATTAAAAAAAGTAATTTATTTTCTAGGGATTAAGAAAAATTCACCAAGGATAATAAAGCAGGCTATATAATTTTTTTTTCCCTTTGCAATTCACAGAAGAAGAAGAAAAAATGATTGTAGTATGTAATTTCGTTTATTTTGTTCTTCTTCTTCTCTGTTCTATTTTATTTAATCTTTTAAAATTAATGCTTTAATTCAAAAGAATTAAAATATATATACAAAAAAAAATAACTGAATAAGAAAAAAAATTGCACATAAAACATTGAAAATTAAGGATATAATCTGAATTAAGGAAGCATGTGTTTTAAGGATATTGTATAACGGATATTTTTTGTTTTTTAAATTTTTTATTGAAATTATTTCTTTGTATATAGTTTTTTATTATTTTCTTTGATTTAATTTCGTGGAATTTCCGAAATTAGAATTAACGCAAAAGGAAAACAAATGAAGACAAAAAGAAATTAATAAAAAACTAAGAAATTACAAGACTAAATTAATTGTATATAAAATTAATTGGATAAGAGAAAGACACGAGGAATAAAAATATAGAAGTTGGAATTTTTAAATTATAAAATTTCTCGCAAAAGTTGTCAAATATACATTTCCAGTGATAAAACTTTTGAAGTTAATTCTCTAAGCGGGGCAAACCAAAAAACAAAAAATTTTAATCAAAATTGGAAATTATCCCTTTCAGAGTCAGCACACATTTGAGTACATCACTTTGTATGACGCGTAGGGGTAGAATTGAAATTTGTTCATGTTGGAATCATTCAAATTGGTAATTTTGTTCTTTTGAGTGTTCTCTATTAGTTCTTATACACATACACTCCAACCAAAGAACAAAATTACAAATTTGAATGATTCCAACATGAACAAATTTCAATTCTACGCGCCATACAAAGTGATATACGTTGTGTACGCGCCAACTCAAAGAATTAACTTTAGTAAATGTTTATCACTAATACTATATAATTTGTCCCAGACCTCGTATTTGTATAACAAATAAAGAAATATACTCTGTCATCCATGGAATATAGTCAAAACACATATTTCTCTTGCTGAAAAAACTATTTTGTCCTACTGCTTCGTATATATTTTGCATAGCAGTTTCCCATAGCTTTATTATATTTCATTCAATATTTTAAAATATTCTATTAGTCTTTATAAACATCAACTTCAAATATCAAAGCAATAAATTTTCCATTAATTATTGTTACATAATTTCATAAAAAAGAGCCAACTTAAAAAACATAACTAATTGCAGAGAACTTCTTTAAATATAATTAAAATACCCAAAAAAAAAAACAAAAACAAACGAAAAAATAAATATATATATATACAAAACTATTATAAAAACGTTATTGCAATCAATCAATCAAATAAATTTTAACAGGAACAATAAAATTTTTATTTTTTATAATAATGTTTTTTTTTTTTTCATATATAATTTCCATAAAAGCGTTAACATTTTTCAAGTTTTTTAAACTGACTCCAAAAGCTAAGACAACAACAATAATAAAAGAATGATATTTACCTTTTTACAGGTTTTTTTTTTTTTGTACCTAAAAATAACAGTACAAAGCTAAACCAACAACAACAAAAAAAACTGATTTCATCAAATTCAATGAATGAGTATTTATTATATATTTCTCATATAACTTCCGTCCAAACGCCGCCACCATTCAATATAATATAGTATAGAAGATTAAGCCTACCAAAAAAATATTCAATCTCTACAAAAAAGCAAAATCTAAATTTTAAAGCCTATATAGAAAAAAATATATTTCAGTAATATTTGGCGCGTATTTTAACCTTCCAGGTAAAATACTATATCGTTATTATAATACCTATAAAAAAAATTTTTTTAAATTACTTTACCAACACGTTCGAAACCTTCCCATATTTTATAACCCAGAACTAACACAATCATAAGTGTAAGTTGAAATTTTTAGGTGCTTCTAATTCGAAATGATCACTTTACAAGAAAAAAAAAAACAAGATCGAGATTATAAAGTTCGAGTGAGCCGGTTATGCATATTCGAATGAATTTTGTACTATACAAGTTTTTTTTTTCAGCGTATTACCGAATGAATGTATTTGTGTCGAAGGGCACTGCCCTCTTATGTTTACGTTTTTTTTTTGTTGTAAGAAAACGTAACACAAAAACAACAACAAAACAGAAGATGATGCTGGGGAGATAGTGATGACAAAAATAAAAAATAATATTTAAGCGCATTAAAAAAAATGAAAATACCTGATCTTTTCAGAACTTATACAATAATAATCTTAGTTTAATTACATTTAAGGTAAAATTTATCCTCAATAAGCATAAAAATTATTGAGCTGGTTGAGTAGAAAAAATTTAAAATTTAATATTTTGTTAGATCGAAGCGCAATAAAAAGATTTCTGAACGAGGCCAAATTAAAAATTGTTAGATAAAAGTGACTTTTATAATCTAAAAATAATTGAACATAACGTGTAAGACCGCTTATAGACATTTATCTGTGATTCTTAAACCATATTTCATAGATATTTTAAGTTTAGATCGACTAATTACTAATTCTACGAACAAGTTAATTATTCTCAACAAATGGGCAAGTGAAAATTTCTTGTCTTCAAATTTAGTATACATACTTTTTAAAACAATTCAGAGTAACATTGATATATTATCCACCGACGTATAATAATGGCTTACACTATCTGCCACAGTCAGAAATGCAGTATTTTAGATCGATCTGTTAGAATATAGAGGCTTCCGTGAAGAGTATGTAAATTATATCCATTTCACTTTTACCAAAGCCATTGATAATATGTAATCAAAATTATCTGTTAAAATATTCAGAAAGTTATGGTTATTCCCAATTTTCTCTCAAATATCAAATGGTAATTGAAATAAAGCCAGAATTTTTATATTCGATGATCAGTCAGTACCTATTCACTTTGCTTTTTGCTACATTGAGTATTTATTTATCATAAATATTTATGGTCTTATAATGATAACGAAAGCATAAATTTTGATCAAGCTAATTATTTGCATTTTGGTATCATATTTTTTCGTGGAAAAAAAGCATTAATAGAATTAACTTTTTTTTTTCCCAATGTAATTTTCTTTTCGTGAGAGATCATAAAGAAAAGTGCGACGACAAGGAAGTAAAAAAAACCTAACCAGACAACAATTTGCACATCACTGAGTATACTGATTATTCTGTACTTAAAGTTTGATCATTCGTATATATGGGAATCTTTTGTTTCTTCTTTTATGATTTTTTTTTGGTTTTATTTTACATTTATTTTTTTCTTCATTTTATAGGAATTCCAAATAAAAAAAGATTTGCCGCAGTTTAAAAAATACCCAAAACAAGCAACATTATTTTTTATATACATTCATAATCATATTTTTATGGTTGGATACCGTATATAAATTGATATGCTACAAACTACAATGACGATCACAACATAATAAATATTTCATAATCGCGGCCGGGCATAGTGAATTATGGAAATTTATCAAATTAACGCCATTAATAAATTATCAATAAAAATAAAAATTTAAATGAAGATTAATATAAGATGAAAATGCATGAATAATTTCTTAGTTGTTTTTTTTTTGGATGTAGAAGCGTTCATAAAATTTTTTTTATCATTTTAATTGGGGCTCCATTCATCATGTGGTGTGGCAAGTGAGAATATAGAATTGAATTTCAAAAATCAATTAATTTAAAAAAAAAATAAATATCTTAATTTTGATGATTTTAATTTCTCATTTGATTGTCATTTGTATTAAACTTTTGTATATTCAAAAATTACAATTTATAAATTCATTTTTAATGGAATTTAATAGGAAAGTTAGATTGATTCAGAAAAAAGGAAAATTTCAATTGGAAAATAGAACTCAATATTGATGTAATTGAATGACAGGAACTCAACTATTCAATTTTTCTAGAAAATTTAACTATTTTCCCTTCAAACCCGTAATATATACTAAATCCTTTATTAATTTGGAAAAAATATTAACTAAGTATTCTTATATATTCTAAGTAATCGATCATTTCCGTATACAAATGTACATTATATGTGAAATCGAAACCATACATTTTTAAATAATATTAAAAAGGAAATTACGCCAATTTTGAACTAATTTATTATCCTTTACTTTTCCCTAGTATCAAAAACTTTAAAGAAATTTTAATTAATACAAAATTCTTGAAATTTTACTTAACAAAAATAACGATTTTCATCAAATTTAAAGAAAATTATTAAAAAAATTATATTAATAAAAATATTTATCAAAAAAATTTTCAAGGAATAAATTTATTAGTTTTATCCTTCACTTATTCAAAACTCCATCCATAAACCCATAATTCTGGTTCTTACCAGCTTTAATCTACTACACTTACAATATAAAATTCTCTATTATAAAATTTAATTTTTTTTTTAAATTAATTCCAATTTCCTTAATTCACATAAAGGATTCGAAAAACTTCTCTTTAATTTTATATACAAAAAATGAGTTTTTCCATTAAAATATTTATTTATTTATATTTTTTAACAAAAAAAAAAATCGATTAAAATTTCTTTGCCAAAAATCTAACAAACAAAAAAAATATATAAATTTTTTTTTTAAACGTTTTCTCCTTGGCCAAGTAAGTATAAAAATTAAAAGGATAATAATAACATACATATAATAATATACATAATATAATAATAGAAATTTCTCAAGGATAATATGTTTTACACATATTCATGCTCAACTTTTGATATTTATAAAAAAAAAAAAAAATTATGTAAAAAAAATGAAGAAAATTTCAGAAAAAGCTTTTAGAGTGTGTGCTAAACTTAAAAAAGCTAAGATAATTCTACAAAATTTTATATTATATTATTATCCATTAGAGATATAATATACAAACTTTTATTTGTATTTAATTTCCAACTTTTACGTTACATAATTTACTTAAAGGATTTTTAAATTGCAGTAAAAAGGATTTTTCTCAACAAAAAAAAAAAAAAAATGCATTTTAATATTAATTTTAAATTTAATTATATAGAATTTTTTTTGTGTTCGAAAGCTTAAAAATTTCTTCAAATCACTCAGTTCTTTTACATACGTATACGGACGTGTATTATAAAATTTTATATAGATTTTTATGTTATTCAATTTCTATTTTTTTTATTTATTTTATGTTTGTATTTTCTTTTGTAATTTTTTTTTATTATTATTATTATTTTTTTTATTTTTTTTGCCATTTTATAGCACTTCCTTTACTACTGGGTTGGTGTGTAAAATGTAAACAGTAATAAAAAAAAAAATCTATATACAATCAATAACAACAAAAAAAAACTGGTATATATAACAAATATTAAATACATAGACAATTTTTTTTTTTATGTATCAAACTTTAAATGGAATTATATATTTTTGTTAGACAATTTTTTTATTTATGTGTATTGGAAAATTCCAAAATCAATGAAAAAGCAGAAAAATCTATAGAAAAAAAAAAATGTAAAAATTTGTACATAAAAAACTAACAAAACTTTTCTAAAGGTAAGCGCGATACAAAAAAAAAAAAGTTGTATAGAAAATTTTGTTACATTCGGTAAAGAGCCATAACAAATTTCGCTGAAATTTTAGTATTTCCTATAACCAAACAAAAAAGAATGAAGAAAATTTGTTAAAAAAAACGTTGAAAAATGAAGAAAATTTGTTCACAAAAAACAATTTCTTATATACAGGAAAAAATTCCCTTTTAGCGTTAATTTAAATACCTGGGAGTTCAAACCAACTAATTTAAAACAGTATAGTAAATTTTTCCTAAAAAAAAATTGTTTTAAATAAATCGAAGATCACGAAAAATACTTGACCTATTAGGGTGATCAGTCATAGAGTAAAAAAATTAGTAAAAACTACCTGAATTTATTTAAAAGTAAAAAAATTTGATTGTGTGACAAGCATAAACAAAATGTGGAAGACATATACAGTACAACAGACATGGACTATTAATGAGGAATAGAAAATGAATGATTCAGTACATTTCATGCCTAATACATTTATTTAGTATAACTAATTAAATATAATGATAATTGGCAAATAGAAAATGTTTGGTTTACTTAATTTCCATAGAGTTTTACACGAAAAAAAAAATGATGTTTATACAATAATATTGAATATACCAAAAATTTGAATGCTAATCAACTTTATTTGGCATTCAATCATTAAATAAGTTAGTAATAAATTTAATTTAATTAATAATTTAATATTTATATTAATTGAGAGAGCAGAAATGTCACAACTTTTAATTTAATATTTTCAATTGGAAATCAAAGTCTTTATTATTTATGATGGTGATAATGTTATGGACATAATACGAGAAAAACTTGTAATTATTGATTTTTTAAAGGAATTATTAAAGAGAAAAATATTAAATTATATTTATGTTTTTTTAATAATGTATAAATTGGCAAATTTTTTTACAAAATCGGAGAAAATCATGAAACTAAGTAAATGCAGCTGCAATCAATTTGTTCGAAAATAATAAAATATATGTCAAAAATGTAAAACATATTCATTAAAATTGAACTATTAACCTGCCAGGTTACACAGTTACATTAGAAATTTTCAGAACAATAAAAACTGTTATGTAAACGAAACAGAATTATTTTTATGTTCTGACATAAATGTTGAGACAAATGTTATTGGTTTCAAAAATATTTTAATAACAAGGATATTTTTATTAGAAAATTAACTGGGATCTAATTCCCAAAGATATTTAAATTTGTATAGTATATTTTTGTTGCGAATTGTTTCTTAATCTAACAGAAATGTCCACTATGATTTCCTACTAGTATGGTATAGAAACTAACTACAGAATTGTCCAGCATGATTTCCTACCAGTGGTCGAAACTAACTACAGTCAAACTAATCAATTTTATATGAATTGAAAAATAAGACTATACTTATAATTTTCGAATAAAATTTACAAAAATCTTTTATATTTTACACGTGTTCGAACTTTCGATTATTTACTATAAAAGTTCCGCAAAAAAAAAAATCTAAAATTTCATTGATTTTTGATATCCTCCTACACTGGTAAATTGTTTCTTTAAATTTTTGATGAAGGTTGTATAAATCAATTCGTGATATTTTATTACAAAAACATCGACAATCGACATTTCACAATTACACGAATATATAGAAACTCGCTCTATACAATTTTCTTTATATAAAATTATCTTAAAAAAATTTTTCAATTCTTTTAAGTTGAGATAAAATTATTTTATATATAAAAATTAATAATTTTCTTTTTTTTAATGAAACTCAAGGACCCCAAGTTCCTATACTCTTTATTTACATATATTCCACATTAATTATGCTTAATCATTATTATAAAAAAAAATATGCTACTGTCTACTTGTGACCCTTGTGGTCTCACACATGAATTCCATACAAAAAAAATTTATAAAAATATTTTTGCATAATCATTCCCAACATCCAGTAGATTAAAATTAAAATTTAAAATTAAAAAAATTTCAACATATATATTTTTTTTTTAATGATTATTTGATTTAATGAATTTTCACGCAGCAAAAAAAAATAAATATTATAGAATTTCAGATAAAGTCATATAATAATTTAAAGAATTTATATTTTCATAGATTTTTCTATAGTTTCAATTGTTAAAAGCACGCGACTTTAATAAAAGTTTTTTAGGGCTTTTTTTTTTATTATAATGTTCGGAAAAAGAAAGTAAATTTAATAATAATAATAATAAAAAAAAAATGGTTGACCTATTTTTTATTATACAAAAAAAAAATAATACATACATTTTTTTTTTAAGTACATAATTATAATTTTTAAAGGTATATCGTGATATCTATAATTTCTAGTGGGTTAAATTTAAGAAAACATTTTTAGAGCAAAAATAAAATGAAAAACAAAAAAATCAATTTATTTATTTTTTTGATTTCACGATTTTGAAATAGAAAAAAAATTGTTTTTTTTTTTAATTTGTTCTGTCTGACTTTCATATTATGTATAATAGGTGTAATTTACTTTATGTATCCCAAAAATATCAATAATTATTCCAAAACCTATCTTATACTTTATCCTCCCTAAAGAAAATAGTTTACTTCACTTTACCAATGTAAATTTTAGTGCTAGATCAACTCATACAGGACCTATTCCTTCCATTAGACCTTGTAGATCTTCTATTACCTAAACCTAATTAATGATCATATCATAGAAAATTATAAATGATCGTAGATAACATTTCATCCTTACGGTTCTACGACATTTCTATCACTTTTGATAATATTAAAAATTTATAACATTTTTCTTCAAAAAAAAAATTAATTAAAAGTGTTGTTAAAAAAATTAAAAATTTATTAAACTTACCAAAAATATTGATTATATAAGACACTAAAAACTAACTGAACACTAGTCACCGTTTTAAAAATTTACAACTACAAAAAAATTCAAAAAAAAAAAAAAAAATGGATGTGCAGGTCTTACGTATTCAAAATTCGCATTGCGACTGACTATTTAACTTAAATTTTCTATGGACATTAAATTGTGGGAGGAGTTAAAGTTTTTTTTTTTTTGCATACAATATGATTAAGAGCGGCCATCATTAATTTGTTTTTGTAAATTCTATTCTATTGCCAGGAAAAAAATTGAATTTGGAAGCCATTATAAAATAGGAGGTGTTCTTGGATTTCTTTTTTTTACATTTCAACTAAAGCGAAGCGGCCATTTTAAATTACTAAAGAATTTAATAGGTTCTGTGGCTCATAAATAGGGTGAATCAAAATGGGTGAATTTTCTCGATTGAAAATGAAAAAACTCGAATTCGGCTTTTTCAATGTGCAAGGATTAAAAATGATATAGTTCAATAATTAGATTTTCAATTTACTGCATTACCAAGGGAAAATTCTAATAAATTCGAAAATTATGCTTTCAAGAAAACTTGAATTCTTCACAAACCCCTTAGTTATGTGAATTGATCTTTTAAAATTAAGTGCGTATTTTGCTCTTAATAGTTCAAAATTCTTTAAAGCAGTAATTAAAATTGAAGTCAAAATTTCAAAGTATTTAAAATCGCTGTAGGCAACAAATATTTGTTGTATCAAAATCCGCACTATATCAGAGATGGTATAACGCTATAAAGTTACGTCAAAATTTAAAATAATCATTCTGAAATCAAAAATTTGTTCTAAAAATTAAAGCTTTGAAAATATTGAAAAGAAAAGCTCTGAAAATGTAAACTTCATCGTGTACAGAAAAACTTTGGATTATATACAAAATTTAGATCATTTGCGTGAACTATTTTTAATCTGAAATTGGTTAGTTTTTGGTTACCGTAGACCACTTCATCATATACGTAACGACTAACGACTCCAATACGATTGCTTCAACACACTATAACGCTAACCTGTTTTAATTTACCTGCCTCATCAAGGTTATTTGGTAACAAATCGTAATTTTTCGAAAAACTCGTAATAGATATTCGTCAATTTTCATTGTTTCCTTTAATTTAAATTACAAACTAAATTTGTTATCTATTTATTTTTATTTTTATCTAAAATGTAGGTGATTTTTCTTACCCACCCACAATATTATAAAAACATTATCCCAATTACAATCATTAAATGAAAAATTCACCTTAAGGGCCTCATAAACATAAAAAATCAGTTTTTACACAAAAAAAAATTAATTTAAAATATTAATTTTCAAAAATAAATACTATAACCACAAAATATTCATTCATAAATATCTAAATTAACAATCACTCCTACTATCAAATACAGTTAAAAATCTGCTCCCACAAATCCCCCCATTCCACCTAAAGAAAACCAGAAAATTAATCTTGTTTTTTTCATTTTTTGCTTTTCAAATTTACAAATAGTTCCTGGATCATCGTTTTAATTTTCGTGAAAAACTTCAAAGATATTTCAAGTCGACAAGAAAATATATATAATTTTTAATTAAAATAAAATAATATTATTAAGATTTTTTGGAATGGAAAAATTTATGAATAACAAATAAAGAAATTTTCAATTAAGTATAGAGAAAATTTTTTTAAAGGAAAAAATGATTTTAATAATTTTGTTTTTTCTTTTGTTTATTTTCTCTTTTAAGATTTTCCTATAATTTTTTTTTTTTGGCAACAAAAAATTATTATTTTTTCTTTAATCAAATATTTTCCAAATCATTTTTCCGAGAAATAATTTTTTATTAAAAAAAAAAATTATATATTTATTTTTCTAACGTTCGATCTCCATTCGATCTTCCAAATTTTTTTCCCGCACTTATTAGAAAATAAAGGAAAAAAATTTATATTTTCAATTAAAAATTTTCAACTTTATTTACTTTTCTAATTATATAAACAAAACACAAGAAATCAAATACAAGAAACAAAAATTAATGAAATATTTAAAAATGCGTTCTTTTCCCTCCCAAAGAAACAAAAAAAAAACACACAAATTTCATTGATGATAAAAAGAAAACAAAAGAAAATTTGTACCCTAAAACCATCAGGGGTTAATAAGCGAACTGATGGATACATTCAGTTTTTTTTTTAACCAGTTAAGCGAGTAATTTATTTTCAGAAGTGTATTTTTTGGTGCGTAATTAAAATTGCCGATCACGTATCACGAAGTGGCTGATCGACGATATACCACGCTATTGGTGGCAGTATTGGAAGAAAAAAATTATAAGAGCACTTTCCTGGATTCGGGCCCCACTTCGAGCTAACGACGATTTGCTAGTGGGACCTCTAAAAAAAAGTAATATCATGTTTGGGTCCATAACTTTTCAAGGGGTCCACGGAAAAAACTAGTTTTGATTTTGTTGAATAGGTATTAGACAGGCCCTTAACACAAGCCATAAAGAGTTCTTCAGGGGTTTTGAACCTACATGCCCCGAAATGTGATTTTTAATTTATTTTTTTTAATATTTTGCTCTAAAAACCGATTTTCTGGAAAAAATTTACACTAACAAATAATTTTTAAAAATGCGCACTAATATCTTCTTTGAAATAAAAAAAAATTACTAAAATATCTTCACCCTACCTCTAGAAAAATCTTGTTTTTATAGAATCACTTCCACATGACGTATATATATACGTCAAACGCGCTTAACTGGTTAAATATAACAATTTCCCGACGTTGCTATCATCTCTCATCTCATCAACTTTACACAATAAATGTAAATAAATTATTATATTTTAAGTAACGAATTGTAACTTAGACAACAAAGAATATTACTTAAAAAAATCTTTTTGCTTTTTTTTTTTAATATTCAAATGTAATGAAAGAAAAAATCACTTTTATAACATTGAAATTATTATTTGTTTATTTAAGATATTAAATGTTGTAGATACTTCCATCTTACAAAAAAAAAAATTATAAAGAAAAACCATAAATTTAATGCTACATAAACTAAAAAAAAAAGTGGAGTAAAGAACAAAGTAAATGGTGAGGGTCATAAATTATTGAAAGAAATTTTTTTTTATTAATAATTTTTAAGTAATGGTGGAAGTCAAACTTGTTGAAAGAAGGTCTTAGCATTACAAAAGTTTTGTTTACCAACAAAAACAAAACGAAAAATTATTTTTAAATATTTATATATAATAAAAAAATTATCCTGTGTGTTTACACAAAGCTATCAAAGCATATAAATAATAATCACACATTGTCTAGAATTTTTTAAGAGGCTGAGAATATGAACAAAAGTCAAGAGTGTGAAGTTTCCTGTGAAGTTAATCGTCTTATACGCAGTTGTAAGAAATGTTTGGGTTAATTCTGTAGGATTTATGATTGAAGGCTTTCTTGATCGAACTCAAGCTAGATTTGTCTGACGAAATTATTAGAAAAATTAATAAATTTATACAGTAAATTATTTTCTTCGCATGTCCTGTCTATAAACTTTTTCAAATTAACCGAATATAATCACTTGTATTATCACTATTATAATATTTAGTGTTATAAAATGTGTTACATTTAATTTAGAGGGAGGTTTACAGATTTAATAATCGATTATTTTTAATTAAAAATTATTGGGAGCACACAAAAGTCGACGACCAAGCGTTGATCTTTTATATCTTCTTCTAATTGCAGTTTTGCCAAAATCGTAAATTTTCGAAATATGATTTAACAGACTCCTAAACTTGTCACTTTCTGACTTATTGTAAAAGAAATATTTTAAATATTTAGCCTGAATATATAGACAATTAGCTTAGCTAGACTATAATCGTAGCCTAGACCCTCCTAGAGCCTAGACTATACTAACTATGAATTTGAAACAATTTACGTAATAAGCCACCCGAAAACTTAGAAGAGGACTTATTAAAGATTGTCTTAGCTCTTCACAATAGCTCAAGATTATGTCTTCTGATTCATATTCTTTTATTGTCAGTTAGTTACAAAATGTATTTTATTCAATTTTTATATTATATTTTTTGTAGTAGATTTTTTAAAAATATATTTAAAAAATTCTCAAACTGAAAATCTTTTTTTTTGCATAAAAGTTGAAATTTTTTTTGGGGTATTTTACTTACTTTAGATAATTTAATTATATACTCTCTAAAATCATAAAAGATACATCAAAAATTTTTTAGAGAAAAAAAAAAATTATAAAGGATATTTTATTTTTGTTAATATTTATTTAATTTAAATAAAATTCATTGATAAAAGTCTTTATAAAAGGTCAATTTAGAAGAATACTCTACTGGTATACAAAAGAAAAACATATTAAATATTCAAAAATTTTAAATTATTAATTACAACATATACAATAAAAAAAATTTATATTTTGATACAAGTGCTTTTAATGGATAACTTACACATTATTATTTTTCTTTACTTTATAATAATATAAATAAATTTATTTATCTTTTCCTTATTCCGTTTCAACCCCATAAACCATAAAAATATAAAACAAAAACCCAGGAAAATTTTTGGAAAAAGTCCTTCAAAAAATAATTTTAATCCAAAACAATGTAATAATTTTTCAGATAAATATTTTATTATTAATATTTTACTTCATTTTTTTTTTTTATATTTATATCCCATATATCCTTCATGGCAATATATAGAGAGATATACAAAAAACATAAATGAACCAAATATAAAGTAATTCGCGGCCTGGTACAGACAAAACTCTCAGTAGGATTCTGTGAAGTTATTATAGTGTTTGAGGGAAAGTTTCAATTATAAATATTTTGTCCTTTCCTTAATTAAAAAAAAAATATGAATTTAAAGGACCAAACCAATAAACAAGCCACCAGATTATCCTATAGTTCAAATAATGTTCAATTTATATCTATATATTACTGTCGTGACACTTAGGTTTCCTGGGGGATTCGTAATTATATAGTAGGTGTATACAATTTATTAGGTATTATAACAAAGTATTCAACTTTTGAATAGCATTTTATGAGGTGAGGCGAAAATAACTAAAATTTTATATCCTTCATCAAAGAAATTAAATATAGGATAAATGTCGGACAGATGTTGTATATGGACAGGATAGCAACGAACTCGTCGTCTCTTAAAATAATTAACCTATAAATCATGACACAAATGCCAAATAATTGACGCGACAATTATCCCCAATACAACCCTGAATTCCCCAGATAAGAAATGAAACCTCCCAAACATCGAAAAAAAAAAAAACATAAATTGAAAAATAACAAAAATATTTAACGTAAAAATAAAAAAATTATCTAAAAAGATTCTGCAAAAAAAAAATACCAAATTTTATTTTAACATTTTTATTAAGAATTTTTAATCGTAAACCTTATTTAAAGTGGGTGGTAATTCAAGGCCCTTTCAACAACAAAAGATACCAAAAATTATGAAAGAGATGTTATATAGTAATATAGTAAATCGAATAAACGGGTGGGTTCTATATTTTTTTTTAAACATAACTTTAACATAAATCATAAATGGATCTTTTTTCTTAAATTAAAAATCTGACATTTTTCTGGTATACAAAAAATTTTTCTTTATATACCATTGCGTATATAGCAAAAAATTCGATATTTCTTCCTTCTAAATATTAATTTCATATTTTTTTCTGTTATACGCTTAAGGATATAACCAAATTTTGTTATTGAAAAAAAAATAAATAAATTTGTTTGTTTTGCGTATATATACGTGTACATTATATTTTAGAATTTTAAAGATATCAAAAATAAAAATGGGGCCAGAGAAATAGTTTTTTTTTTTCGTTAGATAATTTGAATTTTTTTCAGATATTTAAAAAAAAAATTTTTTTTTGGGCACAGTTTGATATCGTTGCTGGTTTTGGTGATATTGGGAAAGATATTTTTATTAGGAAATTTTATTTTTTTGTCACACTGGGCTATTCAATATTATGTAAAAAAAATGTCTACTTGTTTGTTTGGTATAAGAAAAATTGAATTTCAATGAAAAATAAAACCAAGCCTAGAAAAAGTTTGATTTCTTTTTTAAATCACAGAAAGAAAGAGAGAAAAAATATATTTAAAAAGTTATTAGCATAAAAATTATTTTTAATTTTCATAAAATTTTATTGATTTGGTGTCTCCCCCCATCAAAATTCGTTGTCAATTCGGTGAATGTACAAAAATTGTTTTCAAACTTCTTTTTTTTCTTACAAAAAATATTTTGTCTGATCTGAGCTCTATTTACTAACGTAATTGAAAAGCTGTTGTCTATAGTCAATATTATAGTATTTCCTAAATGGCTAATCGATCCACGAAAGGCTCCAGCCAATTGATTGATTTTAGTATAGCCCTTCATCCATGAAGTTCAATTATTATGGAATTTATTTCAATAATAATTGAACTTAATTTGTTCAAGTTAATAATTGAAATTATATTATATTGCATTTTTTTTTTGTTTGCCTAAATGAGTTGTTACTAGTCCAGTTTACCCCAGAGATTAAATTGTTTTCTATAGATTTGTCCTTTTCGAAATCAAATTTATCAAATTTTCGAAATTTTCGTTTTCTAATTTGATTTATCAACTATTTAAAAATTCGTTAATTTTATTTATGAAAAGTGTAATTTAAATTTTAAAAGGACAAATTTGAAATTGTAAAAATGTCGAATTTTAAATGATATCGAATTTTGATTTCACATTATATAGAATCTTTTTCGTTAAATCTGCATTTACTATAATTTAAAATAGGATGAGTCTATGATCCTAAACAGACAAAATTTGGGATAGATTAAACCTTGTACATCTTAAATCTTATTATATAATATTAGCAAAAGCTTTCCTAATCCTTAAAAATCGAAATAATTTAATTGTTACAGACTTTATATTAAAACCATTTCATTACACTCATTACTCCAACTCCATTTAAAGTCACTGCCAATATATACATAATAAAACCTTGATTGATTTGGGTATATATAGTCGTCCATTATATCCGTTTTATGAGCTTTGTCAGAATTTTAAATATTTATTTGATATCCCAATTTGAAACATTTCATCAGAATCTAACAAAACAATGAGTTCAACATGTTTATATACATAACTTTCAAAAAAAAAAAAACAACAACAAGAGAAAAATTGAAATGTATTATAATAACTACATAATGAAACTCCATATTCTTCGATTCTCTGGTGTACTTATTATTATTTTTGTATATCTTTCTGTATATTCATTTCGATATACCAAAAAAAAAAAAAAATTAATTTAAAAAAAATGCTCAAACCAATTTATGAAACATAAAAAAAAAAACAAATTGTTTGCCAATATTTACATTTATTCTCGTTTATATTGAGCAGAAATAACAACAAACCAATTGGATGAAGAAAAAAAAATTTATGAAGCAAAATAATCAATTTTTTGTATAGTAGAACAACAGATGCAGGTCATAGGATAATTTGAACTATTTTTTTTTCAGCGGAAAAGTTTATAATTCTGCATTTTATATAAATCCTAGCCATTCTGTATAATACTTTGTCGAATTTGTCAATGTAGAAAACCATAACGATGCTACATACATTATCTTATTATTTAAAATGACTCTTCTGACATTACTGCATTCTCCAACCAAAAATTTACTTGTCAAATCAATGATCTTTGATAAAAATCTTCGATATTATATATAAAATGCCCATCAGACAAACAATCACAACGTTACATTCATTATTAGTACCTAAAGTTTTTAACCTTTCTAGAGAATGTCTAGACATTCTATAAAATGCGGAATTATACAATTCTGCCGGTAAAATATTTATTGTTGTTTTGAATTTTCCAGACTACCGAATCGTTTTTTTTTTATTGTTTGCGCCTATTTTTTTAACTAAATTTTCATTAAGGACCCCCCCGGACCCCACAATAAAAAAACATAGAAATGCAATCAAAAATAAAAATGAAATATTTAAATGAAAAACATTTTTTGTTTTTCTGTTCGACCATGACGTTTGTATGACAATGATGACAATCAAGAATCAAAATAATAAAAAAACAAAAAATTTTTGTTTTTTAATTAATTTTATTGTTATTTTAATTTATTTTTTTCTTGCAATTTTTAGATTCCGATGATTATTTGGATTTACTATATAGAAACTGGTCATCTTGGACAGAAAATATTTAAATCTGAAATTTCTTTATGTTATAAATGTTATGAATTTATGAAAATTATTCTTTTCAAAATATTTTCAAAAAAAATTACCATAAAAAAATTAAACATATAAAATAAAATTTAACCTAAATAAAATTAGCACAAAAAAAAACAATGAAATTAAAGTGAAAATTATAAAATTTAAATATACTTATAGAATAAATTAGAAATATTATGATTCTAATATTTAGGTTAGAATTAAAATTTCAATTCAGCTTTAAATTTCATGTCATTAAAGTAATTTAAAAGACCAGTTTTGCTATCCACTTTTTGTAAAATTTAGGTGCTTTATTTGAGACCAAGTATTTATATGAATTTGATATTAGGATTGCATAATCTAGGAAAAAATATCAAACTGAAATCTGAATTCTTAGCAACTTTGAAATCCTGTGTAGTACACTTGATGTTATACAGCTATATGTATAAGAATATTATATTTCAGTGAATATAATATTTAAGTTAGTATACTTTTTCGTTCTCTGAGCGATTAAAATTAGCTTAACTTCGGAATTCGGATAGATACAATATAATAAACCTCAGCATATCCTATTATAAATAAAATATTAGAGACAATAACATGATATTTCAGACTCTTAACTAAACATTAAATTTAAATTAGCTATAATTGAGTTGAAAACGTAAATTTAAGCGTAAAGCTCACAATGTATGAAATATGATTATAATAATGCTACATCATATGACAGCTTCAAATTGCCAAGAACTTTACAACACAATTCTATGATTGAGGTATTTTTACTGGTCGAAATAAGTAAAATTTAGAATATACTGGGATTGGCATATGATGTCTATAATTTTTATATA
The DNA here is from genome assembly GCA_949752835.1 of Empis stercorea. NCBI lineage: Eukaryota > Metazoa > Arthropoda > Insecta > Diptera > Empididae > Empis > Empis stercorea. Next base: position 48,195,345 of record OX457089.1, read on the forward strand.
ATTGAAATCTCTGTAACTGACATAATGTTGCATGATATATTATTATATAAATCAATAAGAAATTTATTATGTTATAGAAAAAACACCTTTAACAACAACAACAACAAAAAAACAAAACCCAAAATATTTAAGATCATAATTAAAAACAATTTTTTTGGCCAAAATCATTCCCATTCTTAATTACAAACTTCACAATGGTCATCATCATATTTTAATGAATAAATTTATATTAATTTATTTGTTTATATTTATATCTCGTGTCTACCCACCCAATAACTGTTTCATTTGTAAAAACTCACACAAAAACTCATAAATAAAAAAAAAAACATAAATAAATAAAACATAAATATATAAATTTGTTTTTGCCAAAAAAAAAAAACTATATACACAAATTCCATATTGCGATCTGGCACCCAGCACCCACCCAGGTACATTTCAAATATACAATATATATATACAGACCAAAATTAACAGACCAAAAAAAATACAATAATATATAAAATGTTATGATGTAGGTATGAAAATAAATGTAAAATGTTATAAACATAATTTTTATTTTACAAATTTTACCTTTTTTTTCATAAAAAAAATAAATAAATAAATAAACAAAACAAAACATAAAAAAAAAAAAGAACTATATTTGAAAACCAGAGACAGATTCAAACTTTTATAGGACTAAAATGTTTCCGTATAATATTTAGTAAAACTGATAGAAATCTAATATATCAATTAATTAAATATTTGAACATTTTTCCTTACAAATTTTCCATGGTCTGGAAGAAGATCCAGAAGTAGAATCACATAAAGTTATTTGTGATTATCAACTATCACATCTTACAATTTTGCATTTAAATGTCTATGCAAAATTGTAAAATGTGATAGTTGATATTGATAGTCAAAAATCACTTTATGTGATTCAACCTCAGATCATGAATAACTTGGAAGATAGAACATTAATTGTAAATATGTACGGTAAATGAGTAAATGGAATTTAATTTATGTTCTAGAAAAACAACAAATTATATAAAAGCTTTCTCAAAGTGCATATATCATTAATCTGACGTATTACTTTTGGCTCAACAAGACGATTTATGTCTAATTCTTTATCTGATAAAGATAACACCGACATTCTATTTGGTACTAGGTTTACAAATCCTTCATATAAAGGATATCTAAATAGCATCTATTTTAATTATATCACCACCAACACCATTTACCTTAATCCGTCACTGATCTACCCCAGGTATACAAAAAGTTATTCTAAAATATTTTAAATGATTGTGGGGTCCAAAAACAGGTAAAGGTGGTAAGTTAATGATAATTGTATTAATTAACAATTTTTTAGCATATCATTCATTAAGAATTATATTATGTTATTTCGAATTATACAATTTCGTTTGTTTTTTTTTTTTTTGTTGTATTTAAATTTTAAATTTTATTTATTTTAAATAAAACGATTTTTAGTATTCCATTCAGCAACAACAAAAAAAAACCTTTTAAAGATTATAACATTTAATCGGTAAGTTAAACATGAACAAAAAAAAGAACTGTTTGTAAAAGATTATGTATAAAAAAAGCTTACGAATAAAAACGATAAAAACACGAAAAAAATAGCATTGAATTTACGAAAAGTTTAAATGTTTAATGTATCAACAAATTTTACTATCGCAGAATTCAAGAGGAAATAAAAGCTTATAATTAGGAGAGTAATATCGAAATTACAAAACAGTTGTTTTATATATTTTTTTGTAGCAAGTTAGAAGGTCTTGGAAAAAAATGAAACTAATTTTTTTTTTGTAAGTTTGTTGAAAAATAATTAATAACATAATTAAGAAATATAATACAAATTGTACATATTAAATGTAAAGCTTTATTGGTAACAATTTAATTAAAATTTCTTGAGGAAGTAGGGGAATTATATATATTTTAGGTACCATTGAAAGTACCATTGAAATTATGGTCAAGTAAATGAAAATTGTCAAGCAAAATTTGTACAAAACTTGAATAGAGACGACGAGTAGTAATAAACAGTGAAGAGTAGCAAAACTATTACAGAAATTAGTCAAAGCTGAAGGAAGTTTAAAGACAAAACTATATAATTAATTACTAAAACTATAGAATTTCCGAGTGTATATCGAAAAGAAAACTAAAATATTATTATATGCAGACTCACTAAATGGCCCACATATCATCTCAGTGTAATAGCGAAATTATTGCAATTGCTTAATATGATATGCTACGTTATATGAGGTCATGAGTTCAATTGCTCACAACTATTAATTCACTAACAATTGACTAAAAAAAACTATAATAGTCTGCTCATCTCTATATACGATAAAATTATCAATTCTCAAAAATTAATTCAAAATGCAAATAGTATTTTTCATTTTGTTTTCCAGTTAAGTAATCGATTAAATTGCACATCAATTTTGTTTTTTTTTTTATCTAAAACTTCTGTCCATTTTCATTTAAAAATCCATTAAATTTATGTCTACATAATGATTGCAAGTAAAAATATTATTAAAAACCAGTTTTCAACATTATTTTATCTAAAATATTTCTAAGTGGAGACTAAATATAAAAAAAAATGATTTACGCGTAGGCTCACAAAATATATTTTTTTTTTGTAAAAATCATTTATAATTATAATCATTTTAACGATATATTATCGACAGGGTGGCATTAATAAAAAAAAATTATCTTAATTAGGAAAGAGATGATATTTTTCTTCATTAATATTATAAATAAAACCTACAGTAGATTTTTTAAAGGGCCTTGATTCATGAAATATTAATTATTAATATATTCATCAACAACAACAAAAAAAAAACGTTTAAATATCGATTGAAAATATCTTGTAACAAAAATTTTTTTATATATAGCTGACCAGTGGTCTATTCTATACCACCTAAAATTTATAATGTACCATTTTATTTATACCAAAAATTTATATAGTAAAAAAATTTTTTAAATTGTAAATAAATTGTTTAAATTAAGATAAATAAAAATTAAATTAAATTGTTTAAATTAAAAGTTAGCGAGTATTGCACGATACTATAAGAAATGTAAACAACAAAAAAAATGTATGTTTCAGAGTTAGATATGGGAGACCCGCATAATTTAAAATAAATTTCAACTTATAAAATATTTTTCTATATATATTTTCATTTTTATTGGACTGATAAACGAAAAACAATCTTTTTTTCGGTTTTTGGTTGAATTAGTTTTCTGGGGTTTAGTGTGGTTTTTGATCTATCCTATAATAACTTTTTTCTTTTTTGAACTATGATGTGTTAAATGGTATTTAGACCATATAAATAAAATTTATGTGGTGCTAGAGATTTTCGTATTTTCCATATTATATACGATTAAAAATTATGAATATAAATTATTTTAAGCGGGCATATATAGTTAATCAATTTTTGATTATTTATTATTTAATGTTTCTAGACTGTAGATTAGATAATTTAAAGGGAAATATTTAATAAATTTGATTTTTGTATACATTATTATTTTTATTTGTTTTGATAATTTAATTCATAATAAATTTTTATATGTAAACAAATTGTTTTTAATTATTTTTTTGAAATTTATAAAAGTATAAAACTATTATTTACTTGATTCATTTCAATAATAGCTGGAATATAAACTGCGTCTCTCTAGATTAACTTTAGAAAACTCTAAAATATGTTCTAAGCTCTAATATGTCATTAAATATCACACAATTGAAAGTTCGGAAATTGTAACAAGGACGAAATTTTCCACACATTCCTTCGCTTCTCCAATTTCTTATAAAAAATTAGTAAATATTCGGGGAGCTTATTCTGTCTGCATTCATGTAAGTGTAGTGTAGGCACTAATTTAGAGTTTCCTTGGTAATACTTAGTGCAATTAATGATCATTAATTATTTTTCGAATAAATAAATAAGAAATTTGAAAATACTACAAAATGAAACAAATTTTTGAAATATTGAAATTAATGAAGTGATGAATATAAACACTACAATTTCAAGTAGAAACTCTCCAGATATGAGATATTTTATTTAAGAACTTTAAATCTATTTTAAAAAGAATTATTATTTAAATATATTAAATTTAATTGTAAAAATTAAATATTTATTCTTACATTAAAAATTTAAATTTGATCGTCAATTTCCCAGTAAGAATATTGAAAAAATTTATTATTAAAATGTTAAAAGATCTTGAGTATTTAATTTTACAAAATTTATTAAAATTAAATTTAAATACGTAAAAACAGAAACGTTTTTATTAAAATTTAATGTTTTGTGCAATTCTTTCGTACATCTTTTCTATGTTGTTATTGTTACCAAACGTAAATTCTTTTTTCGGGTCATTTTCAAATTTATATATAATATAAATGAAATAATAAAAAGGGTTCACAAATCACCAAAACCATCAGCTACAAAAAGATAGAAGCCCACGAAGAAAACCCAAAAGGGCTTGAGAATATTATACATTATTTTTTTTTCGTTTTGTTTTAAAGGTATGAAGTGCTTGAGTAAGCAAAAAGATATTCATTCCGTTTTGCATTAATAAGGGTTTTTTTATTTTGCTTTCATTTCCTTTGAAATTTCAATTTTCAACATCAGAGGGAAAAAAAATATAATAATTTTGCTTTTGTAAAAAAAAGAGGGGATTTTTGTTTTTATTTCACTTTCATCTATAAGAAGATATTCAGTTAACCGTGTTACAACAAACAACAAACACAAAACAACAAAAAAAATCCTCTCCATCTGTCTGAAGATGGACATTAGTTTTGGAAAAAAAAGCCCTTGAAACATTAACAAAGATATTGTAATAAAAGGAAAAGAACATATTGCGAGAAATTAACTTCATTTTACAGCCTGGGAGTTTTGTCAAAATTGGAAAGGTTGATTTTTATTGAAAGATCTATAATTTTCGGAAACAAACTGCTTTTAAGAGTATTGGAGTAATATTATGAAGAACTCTCCACTAGAACTTGAAATAAGTGATGGGGAACTGAAAACTTAAATTAGGTTAGATGTGTCACCAAAGGTCCTTAATAATGTCAGTATCCATAGACACGAAGAGATTCAATATTATATGTTGAACAACTGCAAATTCGTTATCGTTATTCAACCAGTTGAAAAGATCAGTTGACGTAAAAAAGTATTTCCCTATATTTCCTTCTATATACTATATTTCCTTCTATATAGAAGAAAGGATGCATATACTTTAATTAATTAAACTTTATTTAAAAATAGGCCAATTTAAAATGATTAATAACAAATTCAATGTCCAGTTTGAACTATTTTGAGTGTCCAAATACAGGAAATGCAATAAACATATCCCATACGATACATCCCTTCCTTCAAGATCAAATTCAATTTAAATAAACTGAATTACCCCTCTTAAGATTTTCGTGTATATTAACAACAAATTTGGAACTTTTAGGATTCAAATAATTACCTAACAAATTTTAAAATTAAATTAAAATGTTGACATTACATTAAAATTTCAAGTTACTCAAAATACATGTACTTCAATTCTGAAACTCCCAGAGGAAGTAAGATTTCAACGTGATACCTTGACATACATAAATGAACATTAATAACTATACAAAAATTCAATATCGAAAATATTCAAAATGTGCTTATAAAAATATTTGTGGTTAACAAGGTATCAAAACAACGAACAAAAAATATTCGGTTTTTATATAAAATATTTTTTTAAAATTTGAATATCCCTTTTTATGTTTTATGCTTGGTTTTTTTTATTATGTTCTATATAATATGTTTTAGAATAATAAGAATGAAAATAATTCATGAAAAATTATGAAGAATAAAAAAAAACAAAATATTATGCGTGTGTATTTTGTGTATAGTACGTCAAATAATTATAATGTTTAGTTGCACCTGTTGAAGTACAGACACACATCCAGGTAAATTTTATTATAATAAAAAATGTAATATTTTAAATGAAAAAAACGATGATGTGTTGCTTATTTTTTTATTTTTCCTGTGCAAAAATATTTCAATTTATATTTTCCCAACATAAAAAAGACTCACTTCGCTGTGTGTGTGTGTGTGTTTTTTTTTTCTAGAATAATTTTAAGTGAATTTCCATTATTTAATTGAGTTTTTCTTTGTGTGAATATTTTAATAATTTAATTTTTTTTTTTTTTTTGGTTTTTTTTATGAAATTTTTTAATATGAGAAAATATAATTTTGAAATTATATTCAACGTTTTTTATTTTATGATGATGATTGGATGATGATGATGATTTTAATATATACATTCTACATGAAATTTTTATATTTATGATTACAATTTTAATTGTCATTTGAGCGAAAAAATAATTGTAGATAAAATTTATGTTATGATTTAATTAATCATAAATTGATAACAAACAATAATTTATCTAATTGCCAAAATTTGAATAATTTTAGTCTTATGTATAATTAAAATGAATCATTTTATTAATCCAAATTTGATAAAATTTCCTATTTTAATTGAGTATATCATCATTTCAGTATTCCAAATAATTTAAATGTTAAATTTTTTGAAAAAATTTTTCTAAGTATTTTAATAAATTTCCATGTATATACAACTTAAATACCATATACAAAGATGGTATTTAAGTTTTCAAACAATAATCTACAATTAACCAACTAAAGAATCAGTTTAAACTTCGAAAATAATCATAATTAGCTTGCAACTTGTTTTGACCACTCAAATTTCATGGTAAACATTACATTTAACCGGAAAATGATTTAAAATCAAAACAATATTATAATTAAAATATCTTTAAAAATTTAATTATAGTTTTGAAAGAATATCCCAAAAATTTTCCAATCAATTATATATAAATTTAGATAAGTATAAAATAATTTACAAATATTTTGTTAAAGAGAATTTGTATATACTACAAAAGTTGGCCACCGAAAACAGTCTAATTACATTTCTGTGTACTCATCAATTTTTCTACTAATTCATTAATTAACCATAAAAGAAAAGTTCTATGATAATCAAAAATATAATCAACAAAACAAACAAACAAACAAAAACGCTAATATAACTAATTATAATTTATTAATTATAATATCCTATATTTTCCTATTTTTCTTTTCCATTCTTGTAAATAAAATTCTAAACCAGACGAAAAACTTTTCAAACAAATTTTTAATAAAAACATAAAACTTTTTCAATAAAAACAAATTTTTTTAATCAGCATTGCAAGTCATTACAAACTTTGCTTTTTTTTTTAAATATATAAAATGAAGTCTTTTAATTCCTGTTTTTATCCAAACATTTGTTGTTTAAATAAGTCAGACTATTAAGTAGCTGCAAAACGTTTCAATAATTATGTCATTTATGGTATAAAGGCATTTTCATGTCAAATTAGTAATTTTACAATTTAATTTAGTTTTTCTGAATATCCTTTTCTAAGTCAAATTTATCATTTTTTCAAATTAAATTCATAATTTTTCAAATTTTCGTCTTTTTAGAAAATCAAATATGTCCTTGTCGAAAGGTTCGTCTTTATTTATGAAATTTAGAGAAATAAAGGATAATTTTACATAAAAAGACTAATTGAAATTGTAAAAAAAGACTAATTTGACATCAAAATTAAAAATATTACATATTAATTTTCTCAGCTCCAATAATTTTTTTACATAAGCTGACACTGTCGAGTCATTTTTCTATGTCCATAATATAATTAAAACGATGGGAAATAGAATGTAATGAAAATAATAATAATAATTTTTCTAAATTAAATAAAAAAAACTTAAATTTATTGTATATTCAATATGTAAAATTTACTACCATAATCATCAGGCGAGGTGTAATAATTTCAAGTGCCGGCAAGTACACTTACTATACATAATGTTGTAAAGTATAATTAAGAACTTATATAATTTCCTCGTACATAAAAAAATAGATAAAATAAAAGCATTGTGTACTATGGGAGGTTTGATTGTGAATAGCCACTTTTTTTTATGGGGTCATTGAAGAATCAGTGCAGCGTATAGAATAATAAAATAAGGTGCGTTCATTAAAGTGTGAGAAATTTTCTTATTTATATAAAAAGTGTAGAAGCCATTCATGTTCTATGACTTTTAAAAATTTCTTCAATAATTTTGATCAAATTTCTTTTTTTTTATGAAAAATTGAAATTTGAATACTTATCTAGGGAAAGAAAATTGATTTTTCTTAGGAAATTCTGATTCAATTGATTTAGAAAAATGATTTGTCTTGTTTTGTTAATCTTTAGGAATTTGTTATTTATTCTTTTGGGCAAGTGGCTAGTCAATCAATTGTCTTATATTCTCTGTTAGAAATTAGAAATTTTGGATCGCGAAACTATAATTTTAGAATGTATATTAATTGAAGTACAAGTCTTGTCATATATGAATTAAGTGACTTAATTAATTCACACCAGACGCAATTTGTGATGTTGAAAAAATACTAAATGATTATAAAATGTAAACGCTCCTAATTGGAATCTTTACTATAACGAAAGTTTAATATATTTTCCTTATTATTTCATTATATCAAATTATGATCTACTTCTGAAAAATTTCCCTAATAAAAAATTAATAAATACTAAATTTTCCATTTTAAATTTCACTCTAAAAAAAATGACAAGTAATTATTATTAAATTTATAAATTCATTAATTTTATAACAATTTAAAATTTTTCCTCTAAAATATTAATATTTTTCTAGAAAATTAAATAAATTAAAATTTATAATTAATTACTTTCTAAGATTTATATATAATAAGTAATAAATAATATTACCGCCTACAAGTACAAAATAATTATAATTTCTAAAACATTAATTACTCTCTACTCAAAAAAAAAGCTAATGAAAATGAAAGCTTCCAGCTAAAATATTTATATCTAATTTAAAACACCCAGAATTTATTTCAATTTAAAATATAATTAATTGTGTTTTTTTTTTCTCTTACTTATCTGAAAATATTTTCCAACATTTTTTTTTAGTAAAATTTCTTAATTGTTTATAATAAAAGGTCAAAAACGAATCATAGAAAATTATATTTATAAAATTGTATAAATTTAGTAAAAACTTTTTTTGAATATCTCTCTACTAATTGCAAACTTTAAAAAAATGAAATAAAACCGAAAGATTTATGAAAATAGATTATTATAATAATTAGTAAAAAAAAACCTTGAGAAGAATATTACATACAAATTATGTTGGATTTTTACAGTTCAAAACTATATGCCTACAAATAAAATTTATGTTAAAAAAACTGTGTATAAATTATGAAAAAATGTCAACTAAAAAAAAAAATTTCAATTTTCCCATGTTGTATATTTTTTGATTGTTTCAATTTTTATAAGACATAAACATAAAAATTGTTACTTTCAATGTGAAATTAAATTACCATTTAAATAATTTTAGACGAAAATATAAAAATGAAAATTATGTCATTGGGTTAAAAACGTTAAAGTAATATGAATTAATACAATTTAGAATTAATTTTTGAATAATAAATTTAAATAATATTTTATAATTAATTATTTAGATGTGAAAGATGGCCAGTAATTTACTCCACCACAAAAATTATACTGACAAATAAAGTTCTATCTATATAAAATTGATTTCCATAATTGAACTTTTAAAATTAATTAATTTTTCGACCCACTTTATTTTTTGTAAAAAATAAGTAACCTTTTATACAAAAATATATATATATAATGTAATATTACATTTAATGAAATTCAATCTTGTAATATTGCATTAAAATTCGATCTATCACCCACCATTAATAAAATTTTTATTGAAAGTCAATTTTTTTACATAGACATTTAACAGAAAAATTCCATTAATAAATAAATTTAATAATAATAAAAAAATTTTTGTCAAAAAAAATTATTTTATGGTGTTTGATAATAAATTTTCATAAATCATAAATTTTTTTTTTTATCAAATTTATGTAAATTACAAAATTACAATGCATATAAGCCCATTTTTATATGCCTAGAAATTTTGGATATAATTTTATGTATTTAGTTGGACATAGTATTCAAATTTGATAGTATAGTTGACTCTTGCGTAAAATAAACGCCATCTATTTACCAATAAATTATTAAAATTTGATTTATAGTAAATAATTAGAGGTTTAATATAATAATTATTAAAAATAGAATATTTGGAATATGCGGGAGAAAGGATCTGATCAGACTCAAGATCTGAAAAGTTAGTTACAATTATTCAAATTGAGAAACAGTCAGCACAAAAATTGAGATAAATTGATAACGATCAAATGAAGATCTAGCCCTTCAACTCGACTATATAGGAAATATATGAAATATATAAAATATATTTTTAAAGCCAATAAATAAAAAGTTAAAAATATCATAATTTTCTCATTTGAATATTAAACTCTTCAGATTTGAAAAGGGTAGTTTGAAAAGTATGATTGGCTTCCTATTTTACCAAAATACTTAAATAATTTCTAAAACTATATTCTAAATTTATATTTAAATTTGATGTAAAAATTATTTCTTTAAATTTAAAGTTAAACATTATTGTCAGATTGTAAATAATTTCCATTTTTTTTTTATAAATTATTAATTATATTTTATATTCTACAATGAAATTTTCCATTTCTTCTTTTTTTCAAATTCATAAATATTAATGAAAATCACTTACCATTTGACACCGTTGACTGCATAAATTTTGATCTATACTAAGTCTTCTCTCTCTGTGTAGCAAATAAACGAAATTTTCCTTTTCAATTTCCTTTATATAATATAGAGAAATGTATGATATAGTATTTTTACTTTTTTCTAATAAAATTTCCACGGAAAAATGAATTTACAAAAATATAATTTATTATAAATTTAATCTGAAAGAATTTTTTTTTATTACTTCTTAGAATTTCACTTTTAATTATTTTTCACACTATTTTTTTTTTTTATATATATTTTTTTCACAATTAATCATTAATTTATTTTATTTATTTTTTTATAGCACAAGTTAAAGTAAAAGAAATTATTTTTATAAATGGATGAATAATAATTTACTTTTTCTATATATTATAATTGGAAAATTTATTATATTCGATCTTTAATTATATTTGCAATTCCAATTTCATTAAATTTTCTTCTTTATCTGACACCAAAAAAAAAAAAATCAATTTCTATAAAAAGAAAATAATATAATTATTTATTTTTAGATTTATTTATAATTTATTTAGATATTTTTGCAAAAATTGGTAATAAAATAAATTGGTAAGAAAAATTATTGTAATCTCCAATTCCACTTTTAACTTTTTTTTAATTTTTTCTCTCTATTTTCAATTATTAGAAGAAGAAAAATATTAAATTACACCATATAAAATTTTAATTTTACAAACCAAGCGCGACCACACCGAATTAATTATGCTTATTTATGCAACAAAAAAAAAAAAAAATCAAAGAAACATAAAAATAATTACAAAAAAAAAAAAAAAATCAATCTACAAAAATCTTTCAGTCAAAAACAATCGAAATTAAAGAAAAACATCAAATTTTTAGTAGGAAAAAAACAAAAATTGCACAACAAATTCATGAAATATTAAATTTTTTACCTTCAAAGTAAAAAGTGCTCAGAATAAAATTGAGTGAAAATTTGAGTATTTTTATGTTTGTTGTTATTTTTTTTTTATGTTGTTTACAATTTGAAGAAAAATAAGAAGAAAATTGTTATAATTTTTTTATATAAATATAATGGAAAAATGAAAATTTGATTAAAATAATTGAAAATTTTCTTAATTTTCCTTTTTCAAATTATTGCTATATGAACAATATTTAAAAAGTAGATTTTAGATATTTTTCAATGTAATTTTACACTGTAAAAAAAAATAGAAAATATATATGTAGAAAAACTTTTTATTTTATAAGAAAAAATTGAAAATTTATGTAAATTTCAGAAAAAAAAAATAAATTTAAGTAAAAAAATGAAGAAAAACTTTTTTTTTTTTTTTTAGTTTAGAAAGAAAACACAAAAAACTTTAAAAAATTCTCGAGCATAAAATTGTTTTTTTTTTCTTGTAGTATCCTCTACCACGACTGGTTTTTGTTTTTGTTGTTTGTATGTTCTGCTGTTTGTTCTCTGTTGTTGTGGTTTTCGAAACAAATTTTTTTTTTGTTATTTTTTTTTTACCAATTTTTTAGCATCCAAAAAGAAAAACAATTTTTTTTTTTTTGTATTTTTACCTTTTTTCACATAAAAAACAAAACCACAATAACAGAGATGAAGAAAAAAAAATTTTTTACCTATCGTTTTCGAAATTTCAGTTAATGTAAATTTTTATGCTCGCCGTTAAAAAAACAAAAAAAAAAACAGATCTTATTATGTTTTTAGGTTCTTTTTATATGCTTCAAAAATATTGATCATCAATTTTGGAGGTTTTTCCTTCTTATAATATTATAAATTTCAAATTATTTAAAAAATAATTTTTAATATATTTTCACTGAAGGAAAAACATTAAAAAAAAAATTGTTTTGATATAAAAAAAACATAAAAATGTTTTATGCAATTTCGGTTCCTATATAAAAAATAAATTCAAATTTTTCACATTTAACACAAAATTTAATTTTTTATTGGAATTTTATTAGATGCAAAAAAATAAAAACTAACAAACTCGAAGGACAATTATAATTGCAGTTTGTTTTGTTATATTTTGAACTATAAGTAAAAACTTTTAGAGTTTTTTTTTTTTTTTGGATAGTTAAAAAAAGCTTTAAACGTTTTTTTTTCTCAATTAAAAAAACTTTATATTAATTTTTTTCGTATAATTTCATTAAATAAACCGCAATTTTTAGGTATAATTAATTAATTCACATAATTTTATTCAACTTATTTCTATATGTACCACAATCAAAAAATTTGAATTTTAAATTAATTTCCTTTTATCTAATTTTAGGATACCAAAAAAAAAAAATCGAGAATTATTAATTTTCAATTAAAAAAAAAATCTAAAATAACAATTATTATTATTATTTTAACACACCATATATATACCGACCCAACAAGTTGAACAGTCACCAAGCGTCTGCCTATATGCCTAGTAAATACTATATAAAATGTTTAATACCAAAGAAAATCTCCTCCTGGGGTTCAAAGAGGGCACACCATTAAAATTATACAAGCAGAATATAAGCACACAGAAATACAAAAAAAAAATTGACTGTGAAACATAAAATTTCTTTTTTATATATTTAATTTTTTGGGAGCATAAAACATAAAAAACAACAACATATTTTTATGCTCTCTGGAAGCTATGGTGTTGTTGAATTATTAGATATTTTATGTTGTTGTAGAAGATAAAAAGATTTTTGCTCCAAATTTTTTTCATTTCGGAAATCGAGAATTCTTTATTGAATATTATATATGATGATGCGCGGATATGTTGTTATGTTGGATGGGGAGTTTGGGAGCATAAAATTGTATGTATAAATTATTCTTATAAGGATATATTTTCCCTAAAAAAAAAAAATAGGATCGGTTTTTGGTTGTTGGTATTTGTTTGTTAACTCAAATTCTCTGATAGTACGAGTACCTATATTCCAGAGGCTCATATGTTAACGTTACGGAATGGTACGTATATTGGATCAATTAAGTCTCAAAAGGATTAAAATAATAAATATTGTAGGTGAAATATTTATGGGAATTTTAGTATAGTTAGTTTAAATTCAAAAATATGGCGATTTTTCTTCATTATGCTCAAGGATAATCGGTCAAAGCGGAGCCTACACTTCCATTTAAAGATCAAAATGTATGTTAAGCGATGTGAGTGTCGTGTAGTCTCAACTTCATCTTTGCATTAGGGGTAAAAAAGGAGAATTTAAATATTTTTTGATTGAAAGTATTTAATACTTTAATTTCATGACCCCGAATCCAGAGTATATTTCTTGCAGTTGAGCCGATTGAAAAAATTCTCAATTAGGAAAAACAAATAGCATACAGATTGAATTAATTAATTTCCATCTCTCTCTATAATTTAAATATTCTAGAATTTCAAATTTTTCAAAATCTTATCCTACTTTTAAGTGTATCCGATCATTAGGTATCCGACAAAATCATCCCTTAAATCGTTGTGATAGACCAAAAGGAGGACAAAATAGGACACGACATAAGATATCGACACAAATATATAATGGTATAGCGCATAAAACCACCCTACTAAAATGAAAATTTAATTAATATTTACTAAATTTCAATTTAATATTATATCTCCATTCAATTATTCTAAAAAATTAATTAATTAAATATATTATTTATTTACTACTCTTTTTACTCTTATGCAGATTTTACCTACTTGTAAAAACCAATAAAAAAAATTCTCCCCGAAGCATAAATATTATATATATGCCACAATTTTTTTATCAAACTATTTTAATAATTTGATTTTTATTGTTTTTTTTTTTATAAAAAAAAAAACTCAATGCTGCTGCACTTTTTCCTTACACGAAGAACATGTTTATTAAATGTTAACAAAAAAAAAAAAATTCTTATATTTTAGAAGAAAAAAAATCTTTTACCAGGCAAATGATGGTAGAGAATCAACAGAGGCGACAGCACACCTTATAAAGAATATTATGGTATACCTCCTATAATAGTAATAATAATAACCCGTTCTTGTTGTTTGATTATCTGTTTTTTTTTCTATTACGATCTTTTCTCTCTTGCATAAAAAATATGGTTTAACATTTATATTGTTTGAACCACAAATTTTGAATTTTTACCATTGAATATAAAATATTCTTGATGAATTTCGAATTTAGTAAAAAGAAGAAGGTAAAACATAATAATATGTATGTATGTAATCAAAGCAAATTATAATTTGAGAGAAAATATGTTTACCTTGTTCGAAAAGAATTTAATGTATATATGCATACCAAACACCAACCTATCCTACCTGTACCTATACCTAAAACCTAACTAGACTAATCTCCCAAATTTATGGAGCATAATTAATTCATTGTGTTGGTGAGATGAAATTTATCCGAAATTCTAGCATATGTATAAACATTAAAAAAAAAGAACTGGAATTGCGCGCACATGTCTTTCTTGCTGTTGTAAATTTTTAGTAAAAGCTTTTCGTAATCCGAAAAAAAGAAACTTTTCAGTAAAACTTTTCTTTGATCGGAAAAGATTTTTTAAAAAAAAAGTTAAGAATTTAACGAAAAAAGCTTTGTATAATGATATTAAATATAAATTTGATATTTTAAGTTATGATGAAAATCAACTGTAAGTATTGAGATATAATCTTATAATGTTTGAAACCATTTCATTCAATATATTTAATTTCATATTTAGTACTTAAGTAAGCAAAGACTATAATAAGGCTATATAGTCTTTGAAGCCAATGAATAATAAAATATTACTGAAGTATTTATGTATATGCTACTAAACAAATCATTTTACTAAAATGGACTGATTTGTTATTATTCTTAACTAAATAAAATAATCTACAAATGTGAATCCATCAGTTAATAATGTAAAAGTTGAAACCTATTTTACATTAAATCCACTATACTAAATTTGAATTACGGTATTAATGTGTAATATTTTATTATAAAATTTCCATTCGAAAGACTAACCAGATGCTACAGCCCTTTTTGTTGTACCATTAAAAATTTTTTAGAATTTATTTACAGCAATTTCTTTCGAAATTCCTTTTATTTTCCTACATGCTTTTTCGTTGATGTAGGAAAATGAATGTCATAATAAATCTCTCGTTATTGGAAGAGTTCATAGAATTAAAAATGTAAGACTACTCTTTAATGGCTAACTACTAATATCTAGTCAAAAGGGAATTCAAAATGGATCGAGTGATGTGGGGACTGCCTGCACTATTGTAAATAAATAATAATTGAGTAGTGATTTCAATTCTATCTAAATTACCTATATTCCATTTTTCAGAGGTGAGGTTATTCTTGAAATAATTAATTCTCGGCAATTATTTATCAATTAAAAATTTTTTTTTAACTAAAATACGGTGTACAACTACGAATTATTGATTTGACACACTGGGTCCTGTGCAATTTCATTATTAAAGCACTATTTCCTTCCATTAGAATTTAAATAAAACATGTAAATTCTATGTTTCTTTTAACATAAACTTGAATTGTTAAAATTTATTTGATTTATCTTCTCATCATAGAAATTATAATTGGAACAAATATAAAATATTTCCCATTGATTTTTTTTTTCGATAGGAAAAAAAAACGTGAATGTGATAATCCAGTAATTTACTTCAACTTCTTTTTTGGGCGGAGATTATTAGTATGTCCACATTTCTTCTTGCGGCAATTAGTTGCTCTTGGATGTAAACGTGCATAACATTTACGACATATCATTTTATCGCAATTATATTTTTGTGCCAATATACGTAATGATGGTTCAATAATACCACCACGAAGACGTAACACCAAATGTAAAGTTGATTCTTTTTGGATATTATAATCGGATAATGTGCGACCATCTTCTAATTGTTTACCAGCAAAGATTAAACGTTGTTGATCTGGTGGAATACCTTCTTTATCTTGAATTTTAGCTTTGACATTTTCGATTGTGTCAGATGGTTCGACCTCTAAAGTAATGGTCTTACCAGTTAAAGTTTTAACGAAGATTTGCATTTTTTTATTATTTATGTGCTCTCTAAAAAAAATAGAAAAATTTTATAAATTTATTATCATTCTTTAATTCTAATTAATTTAAATAAGATTTTTTAACAAAACAAATAAAATTAATTTTTAAGGTTAGAAAAAGTTTAAAGAAATATTTACATTAGATCCAAGAAATTGAAAACTTAATTTTAGTTATAAATAATTTGTAACTTTTAATGAACAATTGAATACAATTTTTTTTATTAAAATAATAATTATTATAATTAAATTTCACAATTTTTAGCTTACCTTCTTGAAACGTGCAATCAAATGCCACACACAAAACGGAAAAGAAATTTCCCAAGATGGCAGGATATTATTTTTGACATTTTGACATATGATGTGGATGCCCTCTATGCCACATTGCCAGTACTGCCACTACTACATTTCGTTGGTTTACCGCCATCTGTTTGTAAATTGCCATACTAAAATCTATCCAGGTTATATTTCAATCGGATGAAAAAAACACAAAACTAAATGAGGTGAAGAAGCAACAGCATCGCTTAAGAATAACAAAGCACCAGGGAGTAGATAACATCTCGAACTAGCTCCTGAAGGAAGGAGATGAGTGTTTAGCAAAGATCATATACGTATTTTTCTAGAGGCGAAAGGCGACAAGCTGTACTGTAGCAATTACAGAGGCATTACACATTACACATTACAATTACACTGCTCTGCTCGGGTCAGCTTATAAAGCACTCTCATCCATTTTAAAATTAAAGCCATATGCGGGGTGGATATACTAGGAATTCTCACTATGAGTATAGATTTCACTTAAGAACTCTACTGGATTAATAATTCGGAAATCCAAAACTTTAGTTCTATTTACGGCTCCATATTTCTTCATAGCGCCACTTATAAAATTTTTTGACAGCAAGGAAAATTCATCATGTATAAAATTCATAATAAGCAGTCCATGTCCATGCCAAAAATTCGAAGATTGAAATTTAAAATAAAATTGAATTTTACTTTCTAGTGGACAAAAACAAAATGAAAGTTATTAATTTTTTAAAAGGAATAAGGACTAATTGGAAGAAATCTACATTTGCAGCATGTGCTTTCGCATATGGCGTGTCTTACTTAAATGATAATCAAAAGTAATAAAATGACTATAATATTTTCCACCCAAATCAATTATGTTTTTTTTTTTTTTTTAGAATTAGGCAGTTAATGCGGACAAATTGTGAGGAATCTGCAATTTATGGAGATTTAGCAATCCATGCTCAATCTGAGCCTAAAAAAGTTCTTGTGATCCTCAATCCAGCTGCTGACAAGAAATCAGCAGAAACAAAAGTAAACTTTTAAGTGCATAATTATTGGATAATAAATTAATTATGTTTTTGTTGATTATAGTTTGAAAAATATTGTGTGCCAATTTTACATTTGGCAGGGTATTTAGTTGAAATTGTTCATACCGACTCAGTTGGCCATGCCCGAAGGTATGTAGAGTCTTTGGAAAAAATGCCAGATGCAATTTTAATCGCTGGTGGTGATGGAACTGTAGCAGAAACAGTAACTGGATTATTACGAAGATCAAATAAAGATGAACGCTGTCCAATTGGTATATTACCGGTAGGTCGAACTAATGCTACTATTTTGGAATATTTCAATTTTCCTGGAAATCCAAATAAGGTTGAAAAAGTTCGAGAATACGCATGTTGTGCTTTAGCTATTGTTCGCGGTAAGACTGAACAAAAGAATATTATGAAAGTTCAGGTTCTTAATGATGATCAAAATAATTCTGAACAAGAGATTGAAGAAAAATATTCAAAGCCAATTTATGCTATGAATTCATTGCAATGGGGTGCTTTTAAGGATGCTCAAAATCTGAGAGATAAATATTGGTATTTAGGATCATTAAGAGAGTATGCATCTACTTTATTTAATGCTTTCAAAAGTGAAAAATTAACATGGAATTGTAATGCTGTATTAAAATATACTCCACCATGTCAAGGCTGCAGTAATTGTTATGTTAAAGAAGATTACACACAAAATAAAGTAAATAACCGTTGGTGGTCCCGTTTTATACCAATGTTTAAATTAGGACAACAATCCGATACCAAAAGTATTGATTATTCACAAATTAAAAATGATAATTGTAATAAGGAAACGGTAGTTGAAATAAATCCTTCTGAAATAATCTTAGGACTAAATACTCAGGGACAGTCAAAATTGAAAGTAAATGTTGCAGGTGTAGACAATTCATTTGATTTCATAAAAGAAAATTGGAAAAGAATAAAAACTGGTGAATTAGATACGCAAGTTTTACTTGAAGGAAGGACAATCGAATTGATTCCAGATCATCTCAATAAGGAAGCATTTTACTTTATAGATAATGAGCCGTATGAAGTACGAGCCGTTAAAATTAGTGTAGTACCTAATGCTGTTAATGTTTTTGTTCCTTAAATATACTAATTACAAAATGTTTTTTTTTCTTCATTTTTTATTTCCTTATAATAAAAAAACAAATCACATTTCATTTAAGCTGCTTCAGGTCCCCCAGGAACATTATCTTCGGAGAGCATATTCATAACCCACAAACTAGCTTTTGGCCCTAACCATAAAATATTAAGTAGCAATGCTTCTAATACTCCAAGACCACATCCAGCTAAAACATCAAGTATGTGGTGTCTGTATATTAAAAGACGTGAAATTGATACACTAGATGCCCAGACAAATAGAATTGGCCAAAACATATATGATATTGGATATAAGAACGTGAAAAAACTTAATATATAAAACGATCTAGATGCATGTCCAGACGGAAAACTAAATTTATCTGGGCCAATTGAAAAAAAATCATCATTCGCTTTCGGTCGTCGACGTCGTGTAGCTGCTTTTAGTAGAGCCACAAATATGATATCCAAAAATAGACCTAATAACATATTCATTTGCATTTCATAGAGATTCTTATTGTCCACTACCCACACAAAAGCTAACCAGCCTCCAAGCCAAGCAATTCCGTGGCAAGATATTTCTAAAAATTTACAATGCATTTGCAATGATCGAAAAGCAACGAAATGTAATAAAGACGATACAACATATTTAGTTACTTTTACATCGTAATCTAATAGTTTCCGCAAAGCAGAATGTACATTCCGTTTATCATCCAAACGCTTCTTTGAATCCATCTAGTTACATAATTAGAGAAATATAAAAATTAAAATTTCCCATTGAGCCACCATAATACCTTTTTTGTGATGAATAAAATTCCAATGTTTTTTGACGTTTATCTTGACGTCATTTGCCCTTTAAGCCCAAATGAAACATGAATTTGTTTTCGTCCATATATGAGCGAGTTCATGATTGACTTTTGTTTCGTTTTTGAATAAAATTTATTATGCATCAATATTGAACCTATCTCGCTATTGTGATTGTAAAAGAAAATTTGGAATATCAATTAATTTGAATCCAAAATTCATTTAAACTGAAACCCAAAAGTAGAATCGATTCTGAACTTCTGAACTCTATATCAGCGCCATTAGTTTTGATTTTGAATCGACCTCCGTGTGAAATGATAATTACAATGTAATTAGTGCTGCCAAGCGTTAAAAATGTATGTCCAAGTTTGTATTCAATTTTGGTTGAAACTTTAATATTTCGAGTTGCTTTACGATAGGTCAATTTTTATGGAAAAAAGTTTCTGAAAATTTCAATATCATGAAGTGGAAGTAAAATTTTTTAATGTTTGCGGTGATTGTAGCTGTAGCCTAATATTAAGCTCGATTTATATTTATTCAAGAGACCTTATTAAGGTTTTTTTGTTTATTTTAATTTAAAATTATAAATATTGATAAATTTTTCTATAAAACGCTACAAATTTCAAAGTAGATACAAAATTAATCTATTTTTTTTTTATAAAATACTTAAATTTATGTCGTTCTGAATTGATTCAACTTTTAATGAGTACTGCTGAGTGCTGTTACTCAAATATTTGTAATAATCAATATTTTAGACTGGGAGAGAAAACGCTATAGCGAATAAGGTCGATTGTTAACATTAATTGATCTACTTTATCACAGAACTATTTTATTCGTTGCCATTACAATTTATTGTAATCACCCTCGACTAGATATTTAATATTCTCATAATTAGGAATTTAATTACATAATTAATTTACCCAATTTTGTAAACATTCAAGTACAAAATCTGTAAAATATTTTATCAGTAATAAGTAAGTAATTAGAATATGAGACTTTATCAATGAACATTATCAATGAAAATAATAAAAAATGTACAACCAATTTTCTGTTCAATTAATTTGTAATGATTAAAATTGAACTCATTAATTAATTTCACCTCATAAATTCAAATTCTAATCAATTTTATAAACAATTCAAAATTTTCCTTAATCTAAGTTGAGTTGGAGTAACAAAAAAAAAAAATTATTTGTTTTCTTTATTTTTTTTTTATTATAATTTATATTATTATTAAATGTTTTTTTTTTATAATTTTTTTCATACTTTTCTATTTTTTTTTATATTGAATAAATTGTTCATATTAGAAATCGGAGGTAAAAAAAAAACTAATACATTTTTTAATTACATTTTTTTTTTGTTTTTTGCATTTAATTAGATAAAAATAATACAATATTTTTGTTTATATTATAATAATAATAAAATAATAATAAAAAACGATGATAGAAAAAAAAAATTAAAACTGTTTGTTAATTTAAAAATAAAATAAAATGCAATTTATATCATCAACTGTTTTTTTTTGTTTTTTTAATTATAAATTTAATATAAATACGGAAACTAATTTATTTATTTATAATTTATTTTATAAAAAACAGTAAAATATCAGTTTTTATTTTAAATATATTTCAATTAAATTAAATATTTTCAATTTATTGATTTATTTTTTTAAAAATTAAAACTGATTTAAAGGCTTTTTTTTTTTTATTTGTTAACGAAAATTAAGAAATTTACGTTATCTATTTTTAGTATCATTTTTTTTTTTTAAATATATATAATTTTTTTTTTAATTTTATACAGTAATAACATTTACTTAAATACTACATTTTTTTTCTAAAAAAAAAACTTTTTTGATTTTTTAACTTTATTTTGTTTTTTTTTTCTGTTTAAATAAAAAAGAGAGAGAGAGTTGAAAAGTAAAATTTAAAAAAAAAATAATAATTATTTTTAATATTAAAAAGAAAAGGGAAAATTATTTTTAAATAATATCCATCCTCCTTCGAATTTTCTTCTAATCATCATCATAAAAAAAACAAAGTATTTATTTATAAAAATGAAAAATGAAAAAAAAAATTATTTATTTCGATGTCCATTGAAATATATAATTTCTATATTTCAGTTATTACCACCATCTGGTTTAACACTACGTCTCAATATTGCTGCAGCTAAATCTTGTTTCATAGCAACTTGATTACGATGATCTGATAATAATTGAACACTTCTTAAACCATTAACAATATCTTTTGTTTTACCAAAATATATTTCATTTAATGTATTTCTAATTTTATTTTCCATATCTTCAACCATACGACCAATATTTGCAATATGTGGTGATGTTTCACTAACATTACCATCTTGTTCAACTTGACGTGTTAATGAACCACCTAAATTCATTGTACCAGAACCCAATTTATTTGTTTGTAACCATAACATTGCTGTTGATGTTAATTTATAATGTGCTGTACGGCCAGTACTTTTTTCTTGTACTTCAACAACATGTATTGAATCCCAACAACCACGAATTTTTTTATTACCCTCACCAGCTTTTTTAATTAATATAACACCAGCAAAACCATGATCTAAATCCCATAAATATACAGATGATACACCACCTTCATAATACATATCACGATATTGATCAAATGCATAATTTGCTTCAATTTCTAATTTTCTTAAACGTTCAGATGGCATTTGACCATCTTCTAATATTGGATCATATGTATTTGACCATGGTGAACGATATGAATCACCATCACGATTATAATCACATAATAAATAATCTTTTCCATTTTCTTTATCTTTAGCAATTTTTAATGGTTGATCAACAGATGATAATAAATCTTCACATAAACCAGGTGCTAAATCAATTAAATCTATTAAATTTTTTTCAATTTGTTGTGGTGGTAATCGCCTCATTAAATCTAGGGCACAATCCATTTGAAGTTCTGTCTACAATATAGAGAGGAACAAACAAAAAAAAACAACAACAAATTAGTATAGTTAGCAGAAAAAAAAGGGGAATACATACAAAAAAAAAAATTATTACAAAAAAATTAGAAATTTTGCTCATATCAAAAAAAAAATCAAGATTAGATAAATAATAAAATTTGTAATAATCGATTATTAAGTAATTAAATATAGGAAATTGGAAATTAATAAAAAAAAATCTATTTTGGGTGTGACAGATACTATCACCTTTTTTTGGGAAATTTATCAACAGAACGAAAATTTTACTTACCATTTTTTTTACGATGATATCACAGCTTAAAAAAAAGGCAAAAAACTTGAACAGAAATTAAATTATCTAAAGAATTTATGTTGCTATAATCTGAAGTAAAAAATTAAAGCACAGTTTTGTGTTTTTTTTTCTTTCTTGATATAAAATAAAAAAAAATTAATTTTAACTTTTATTTAAAACAAAAAAAAATATTTCACACACTCAGGCAAAGAAAATTTTCGGCTCGATGATTTTTTTTTTTGCATGAGTTTCGGACACAATTCGTTCAATTATTTTTGACAGCCCCCAATAATGTTTTCCCAAATATAATGCTTTCCAATTAATAAATAATTTATATTGCCCAGTAGAGCATGTCACTGATTTCAAGTTGCGAATTTTAAATCGGTATCCAAGACAATTTAAAGTATTTTAATTATTTTGAGTTTAGAAAACCCCTTGGTTCTAGCTACGCGTGTCTATTTCGAGTAAATTGAGTTTCAAGTTTTATTTTCCTACTTATAATGCTTCATATAAGATGGTGAGGTGGATGGATTGGAAGAGAAGGATTAACAAGGGATCCACCATCCACGTACTCAGGCCAACATTACCCCTCTCTAGCCATCATAAATTAATAGATTAGCGGTTTAAATATAATGTGAAAAAATTACTAATCTAAAAGATTTCTTACCGACTACCCGTATCCGAGTGGATTTAGGGAGTTCCTTTACATTGAAAAATAATTTGTCTATAGGGTCAATAAGAATAACAAAAAATAAACCGTTATATGTCATTTTAAACTTTCTGAATACAAAGAAACGAAATATATTATTTAAATAAAATTCAATCTTTTTTTTCTCAAACAAAATGTCCAAATCAAAAGAATTTTCTGAAGAATTCTATAATCTTCAAACAAAATTATCCGGTAAATACATTTACACTTTTATTAATACATTAAATGTAAGCACAGTGTGAATATTTAAATATTACAATTTTAAGAGTTGGGATTATATGAAAAAGGAATGAATATTTATCAAATGAAGCAAATTGAAGGTGCAATAAATGAATCAGTTCTAGATCAAATGGATGAAAGTTCTGTCCTTCAGGTATAAAAAAGATATAATTATTTGTATAATTCATAATTTCATATTTTTAGAATTCTAATTGTGAATTTTTTACTCATAATTCTACTATGGTTAGGTAAGTAAAATCGTTTAATGTTAAATTGGTATTCTTACAATTCAAATTCATCCTTTCCTTTTCTTAAATCATAAATTTCTCCTTTTTAAAAAAGCCAAATTCCACATAATGTTTTATTTTGGTAAATACATAACAAACGAATTTGAAATGTAAAATAACCCAATTACCCAATTTAAACTCCAAAACGTTTTGTCGTTTTTATCATATCTTTTTTTAGTTTTTCAGAAAATTTTAATGTTGCAGAAAGTGGATTTATATCACATGAAAGCTAGTTAGTATTTATATATGTTATAAAGTAAAATCTTAAATTTTAAAGTAATTTATATTATCCAATATAGTACAGAAAATAATAATCAACCAAAAAGTCCAATAAATTCAAGTAAAAAAATAACTGTTATTGCACAAGTTCATCATGAATTAAATTATAGTCCAAAATCAAAGAAATTGAATATGGAAGAAGTAGTAATTAATGAAAAATTTGATGAATTAAAATCAGAAATAAATAATATTAATGATAATAATACATTTAGAGAAAATTATGTTGGTGATTCGGGAATATTTTTAGAACCTACGAATATTATGAAATAAAAGTACGGTATTAAAAAATAAATGTAAATAATTTTTTCCCAAAAAAACCAACAAAAAATCATTTAAAGTAATAAATTTGAAAATAAAATTTATTTTATATAAAATTTAAATATTTTTGTGTTTATATTTACCATAAAAAAATTATATAGTTTCAAATATTACAAATATTTTTTCCCAAATATTTAAGTCAATATTCCAAATTAATTACAGTCAAATATAGAAAATAAAATCTTTCAATAAATCCACAAAAAAAAATTCTTCTAAATAACTGTAAAAATTAAAAACTTGACTGAATTTTTATTGTATTTTTTTTTTTGGGCATAAAATCCAGAATGACAAAATCAAGAAAGAGATAAAATTCAGAAAAACAAAATCCCGAAAGACAGAAGACTAAATTTAGATGAGCTATTCAGTCGGGAGAGGCAATTTGGCTTTTCCGGATTCTGTCGTTTCTGAATTTTGTCTTTTTTTTTTTAATTCTGAATTATGTCGCCCTATGGATTTTGTTAATCTGGATTTCGAACCGTTCCCTTTTTTTTCTTTTTTTTTTTACTTTTTTTCTTTTTTAATCATCTATGTCTTCTTTGATTTGAATTTCTATCTTGTCGATTATTATAATGTCGATCTCTATTATAATTATCTGGTCTTTTATATGGTTTATCATTATGTTGTCTATCATGACGTGACGATGATGATGATGATGAATGTCTTGATAAACGATAATCATCTTTTGTTGATGTACTTTGTAAATTTAATAAATAGTTATTTGATTGTAAATTTTGAAAACAATTTATATCTAATGGTAAACCACCACCAAATGGATTTGAATTTAAATTTTCTAAAAATTGCATATTTAAACCAGCTATATTTAATATATTATTTTCTCCACGGATTTGTTGATTAAATAATAATGATGATGATGATGATGGTGGTTCAAAACATTTATTATATCGATCATTATTATTTGGTGTACTATTATTATTATTATTATTTCTTTTATTATTATTATTATTATTTGGAATACGAGATCTTATTGTTAATGTCCGTTTAAATAATTTAACACCTTCATATAATTTTAATGCATATGGTACTGTACATTTATGTACATAGGTTACAAAGCCAAATGTTTTTTGTCGTTTACCGTCTGGTTCTTTTGGTATTCGTACTTGTTCAATTGGTCCAGCCTAAAAAAAAAACAAAATAATTGTGATAAAAAAATATAATTAATTAATTAAAAATTATTCCACAATTAAAATTTACTTGTAGAAAAAGTTCATATAATAAATCTTCTGATACTTCGTCACTTAAATTGGCACAAAAAATTGTACGTTTATCTTCATCATCAGAATCATCATCGGAATCATCAATTGTTGTAATTGAATCACGTTCTCTTGTCGACATAATTACTAAAAGTTTTTATAAGTATTTTAAATGAAAATTTTTAAATTTTTCTTCTCAGTGTAAATTTTGTTGTTTAACCGCGTCAATTTTTCTGTTTACGACGTAATTTTAAAGAATTGTTGCCACCAAAGACCAAACCAAAAAAAAAACTTTTATTTATATTTGTTGTAAATGTTCTGTTTTTTTATTGAGAAATAGAAATATTTATTATTATTTATTAAATGATGTTTTAGCGCGAATTAGTTAACAAAATAAGAATAAGAAACAATTTGACATGTTTTGTGTTCTTTTTTGTCTAATTTTTTGCTTGTTTTTGCTATCTTGCTCGTTTACTTTCCATACCAGCCGGTAAGTGTCGCTTCACTGTTGTCAAAAGTGCGTTCAGAAGATAGTACCATTATTGAAAGCGATTTTCGAAGCGCTTTCTAGCTGGATATATTAATTTAAGTATGGAAATTTACAAACATATGGCTGTACAAACAAATAGAGAGAAAATTTTGACTTTGAGATTGAGATATCGGCTGTGCCGCCAATCCTGTTTTGCCTAAAGTATACTATTTTATATAATTTAATATTAGTTTTAATATTTGTCCAAAGATGCCGCTTTTTGCCTAAAATTTTACTATTATATATATTTTAGTATTAGTTTTAATATTTGTCCCAAAATGCCGCTTGTCCTATATATTTTTGCCTAGAAGTATACTATTTTATATAATTTAATATTAGTTTCAATATTTGTCCAAAGATGCCGCCAATCCTTTTTGCCTAAAATTATACTATTATATATATTTTAATATTAGTTTTGATATTTGTCCCAAGATGCCGCTTGTCCTACATATTTTTGCCTAGAAGTATACTATTTTATATAATTTAATATTAGTTTTAATATTTGTCCCAAGATGCTGCCTATTCTATATTTTGTGCCTAAAATTATACTATTTTATATAATTTAATATTATTTTTAATATTTGTCCAAAGATGCCGCCAATCCTTTTTGCCTAAAATTATACTATTATATATATTTTAATATTAGTTTTGATATTTATCCCAAGATGCCGCTTGTCCGATATATTTTTGCCTAGAAGTATACTAATTTATATAATTTATTATTAGTGTTAAAAACTGTTCTACATTTTTGCCTAAAAGTATAATATTTTATATAATTTATTATTAGGGCACAATGTACTTCACCGATGTACGATGTACTTCATATATTATAATAATTAATTAAATTAATATATACCTGACAAAATATTATATATAAAGAAATCAAATAAAAAAAAAAATTATAATTAATTTTAAACTTCAATTAAAAATAAATACTATTCATCCCTATAAAAACTACTCAATAACTTATTCTCATAAAAACGTTTCCTTTTTTTTTAAAAAAAGAAAAAAAAATCTTTATTACCCAACATAATCATTATTTTTCACATTAAACGATAAAAGCTTAAAACATTTTTTTTTTGTTTTTTTGAAAATATATATTAACTGAAAAACACCATGATTATCAGAGACCAAACTAATGAAATATATTTCGACTATTAGACCATTTTTTCTCTTTCTCTATATAAGAATAACTTTTTATTTTACTAATATTTTTCAATAAATTTTCTTAAAACTTTTTTTTTTATACATATATGTGTGACCATTTAAGATAAAAATCACGTTTAAACCATTTGTTAAAAAGGATTTTTTTTTTATTTAAAATGAATTTAGTTTTTACAAATACGATTCAAAGTTTAATTTCCAATTTTTTTATATATTTTTTTTTTAAATAAATAAATTATAAATTGATATTTTTGACTTTTTCTTGTTTTTGGGAATATTCTTATTTTTTAAATTTAAAAAATGGCTCAATGGAAATAATTTTCTCTGATTCCTTCCTTAAATATACAATTCCGAAAGTTTGTTTTGTTTTTTTTTTTTCTTTAATTATTTTGTGGAAAAGGACGACCGACGACAAACGAAAAAAAATGGTTTATATTAAATATTATGTGTAATTTTTAGGGGTGGTTTTATATATATACTTATTATATGGTAACATATAAAATCTTTTGGTAAAATAAAAATGTTAAAAGAAATGAAGAAAAAAAAAAACTGTTCTAAAAATAAAACTTTAAAGAAAATTTATAGAATAACCTTTTCTTCCATTCAATTAGGTATAATTTTTGCTTATGGTTATTAAGGTTGGGTTAGAGAGGTTATAATTTTGGAAATAAAAATTAATTTTGGTTTTAAAAAAAAATTTCTGTTTTTAAATTAGAAAATAATTTCTATTTAAATTCTCAATGATGAGGCTAATAGAAGCTTTGAATATCAAAAAGCCTATTCGTTTGTTGGAAACATCAAAAGTTATGTCTCTTAGTGCCTTCTTAATTACCAAGATCTATAGCGATAGTATTTTTGTCATTCTTCAGATTAACATTCTTCTGTTAACTCAACAACAGGCGCGATGCGAGCTTAAGCTTTTTAATTCAATTTATACAGTGTTAGCAATTGGGGACCTAATTAATTTTTTATGAGTATCCTATTGAAAGTAGTAATAAGTGAGGAACTAATGCAGTGTGGAATATTTTAAGTCCCACAATCACTGACTCATTTACTGTCATTCGCTTTCTGCACTATAAATGGTGTGGTGGTATTTTCAAAGTAAATTATAGTAGGCCTGGGAAGTGTTAGAGTGGATACCTGAGATGTGTCATCTAGTGGTGCAATTTATGTATAGATATCTTCTTCGTAATAACAATAAGTTGATCTTGATCATATGTGGAGAACCTTCTATAATTGATACAATCAAATGCTGGTAAGAAGACAAATAATCTGCACTATATAAATAGTAAAAACTAACTGAACCCGTACACAGCCCGAGAAATCAAGGTGACCGCATCATAAATCTAACCCATATAAAAACAAGTATTTATAGTTTAAGGAAAAGAAAAACAACTTTCCACCTCCCTATTTAGCTACTTAACAAAAATAATATACTATACTATATAATATTATATTAGCTCTCGAATAATTTCTAAACAAAAATTTATTTATTGTATCCTTTATATAATTTCATTTCCTTTCTTAGTTGCAACTAAAAAAAAAAAAGTTCAATTTCTTATACATACATATAAAGTTTTACTTAAAAGATTTTATTTTTCCTTGAAATATGTAATAATAATAAAAAAAAAACGAAACCTGGGTGAAATGTGTGTCTTTTTGTATATTTGGTATAAGAAAATTTCTTCAAGGATCATGAAAATAAATTCTCATAATAATAATAAAAGTAAAAAAAATAGCTAAAGTTCACCATTTTATATCTTTCTCTTTTTTTTTGTACGCTGGAATGTGTCTGACTTATTTAATGCACTTTTGTAACTTTGGTTTTAAGTTTATAGTATTTTTTTTTACTAGAAGAGGACATCAAGGGAATATTGCCTTTAGGGACAAGGAGCTAACATTATTTTATTTATATATACATTTATACCAATATAATAATGTGTGGACATTTCCTTTCTGTTTCTTGGTTAAATAATGTGAATAAACAATGTTTTATATATAAATGTAATAAGATTTAAGAAGCAACAAAAAATATTATTTAATTTATAGCTTTTAACAGTATATACGCGATTGTTGTGAACTCTCATATAGCAACTTTTTTTTTTTAACGATTTTACATTTTTACGCTGTCTTTTTTCGTTGTTGTCCTGATATGTATAGATCTTAAAACAGAAACAGGACATTGTATATAAAAATGGGTTAGTTTTTAATAAAACATTGTATACAAGATTTAAAATTTGAAAAGTTCCAAGGATTTGTTTATTTTTTTTTTGTATGTTAAAAGTTATAAGAAATGCTTTTTTATAGTTTTTTTTTCTGCTACAAGATTTATGTGCGTTGCTGTATATGTAGACCAGAGTAAAAGTAAAAAGGAAATGGATCATGATTTTAAAAATTATTTACCAATTGTTTGGAAAAAAACTTGGTATTCAAGAGGACATTGTAAAGGATTATGTAAGAAAAATATGCGATTTTAAGATTATTTCGATATTTTAAATCTTTATAATGTGGGTGCATTAAGCTTGCTAATGTGTTGATGTCATTTGCAGGAACAATATTGATTCATAGTAATTATAACTCATTTTTCCTTTCAATTAAAAGTCGTTTCCTTCTCCATACTACGAAAAGGAGCCTAAGTTTCTAGTTACATATCGAGCCTCAAATACAATAGAATATTAGGGAAAACCAATATTAGTTTAGTAATAGAGAATTCGACTGTCTGATGGGTACAATTGGAAAGACGAATAAGTACCTATATATAGAATTATTATTACTAAATAGAAATTTTTCGTTGTCCTCAAATTCTTACTAACAAACTATAAAAATATTTACAAAAATTTTCAATTTTATTTCTCTTTTATTATAATCTGAAACAATTTCACTATATTATAAATCATAATATTTATAGCTTCCTATATAATTGTAGTGGCTCCTATAGTAGTTAACCCCAATAACATCTGTAAATTATATTAAATATCAATATTTTACTTTTTCTTAATAAAATGTATACGCGAAAAATATGGCCAAAGTTATAAATTATTAGTTTTTTCTATAGATGATATTAAGTATATAAATATTTTAGGACTCTTGGCAACAATGTGATACATTCTATTATACCATTTTATGTATATACATGCCTTACGGCTGCACAAAAAAAATTATTCCAACATATATAATATTGTATAATATATTTTCTTCTTTTTTTTTTTCTTTTCATCAGGGAAAATCCCACTTTGAACACAAAACACTTACAAATTACCATTCCCTTTTTAGTTTCATACACTGGACGTATTCAATTTAAATTTATGGCCTTGATGTGGTGTTCTCTGGTTAAGTTGATTTTCCATGAAAAAAAGAATATGTATGTGTATATATAAATATTTTGGGACGTGATATACTTTCAAAAGGCAAAAAACAAAAACCTTAAGTTCGTATTTTTCTTATATAATTTTTAATTTATTTCCTTAAATGGCAAAAAAGGAAATTATTATTATTATTATTATATAGGAAAAAAGTATATATAGTTGAAATCAATGTGGGTTTTTGTATACTACTTTTTTTTTGGGAAATTATTTGATATAATTTTGTTGTTAAAGGATATTGATTAATTTTTGTTGATTTCCTTAAAGTTAAATGGTTTTCGATTATAATTTAGAAATTTTAAATTTTATGTAATAATTTAATAAAAAGCTTGTTTTAATAATTTGTTGAAATATTTATACGTTTACAAATATATACGACCAAGTTACTTGAAATAGTCTCACATTTTAATTATGATTTTACTTTCCGTTTATCCACCATTGTAAATGATTTTTTAAAATCGTTTTTCCTGAATGATCTGCCAGAATTTAGGACTGGAAACCAATCTTTTTATTTACTCTACTCGTATAAAGTGAAAGACTACGCTAGTCACTACTGTAATCTCTCTAAACATCCATCTTCATTCTAGGAGTATATACTTTACTTACTATATTTTAGTATACTTACTATAACCATAATACGGTATTACATTTTCTTAATTAACCCAACTTTTCAATTGCCTGGCTGTTATTTTCAATATTTTAAAATGTTGGATGAATGATATATATGAGTTTGAGTAGATATAATTGGTATGTGATTCTAAAAAGGTTAAAAGCATATTGTTATACATTGAATACAATAGTAAGGCTGTGACATTTATTATCTCTTATGACCAAATGCTGGATGGTATATAATTCTTTCCAACCACGATTTCTATGGGTTAAATTTCTCTTTTGTATAAAGTTGGAAAATTTTTCTAACCTTCAAATTTCTTTATTTATTTATTTAATTTATGTTCTATAAATTTTGAATATCCTCTCTAAAATTAAATAATGATTTCAATCGTTTATGTATACATATATATTTAAAAAAAAAAAAGCACATGTCATCAAAGTCCATCACTTTTAGATAAAAGTTAATAATTTTAAAAGTTTAGTTTTTTGCAAAGTTTTTTTTAAGCAATTTATTTATTTATTTTTTTTAACTAGTTTCGGTTATGTCACGATTTTCAAGTATATATTAGTAAAAACTTTGAACATTTCATCTACTTTAGCATACCAAAATATATTTGTAAACCTCTTTGAAACTTTTGTACAGCATTTTTTTTTTTGGTGACCACAAATAAAGTTCGTATATATTTTTTTCTTAAGGATAATTTGTTTTTTTTTGTTGGGAAACAACCAAAATTTTAGTATTCAAACTACGTTTTTTTTGTGTTCTTTGAAAAAAAGGAGCAAAAAATTTTTTTTTGGTAGTTATTTTTTGTTTGTCAAAAACCTTTTATTTTCTTTAATTTTTTTTTTTTTGAAGGTATTTTGCAGCACTTTTGAAGACTTAATAATTTGTTGTTTTTTTTTTGGCGAACGTAAATCATTATAGAGAAAAATATCTTAATCGAATAGTATAAACAGGCAAAATAAATTATAAATTAGATTATTTAAAATTTGATGGTTTAACAAAATTCAATGTCAATTATGAATTTTCTTATCTCAATTTTCAGATAAATTTTTATTCATTTTTCTTTAATATAAAAATAATTCCATTTTTTACCAAAAAAGTATAATTTGACTTTTACTTAATATGTTATTTATAATGTTACTTAAGTATAGTAGAGATTATTCCCAAAAGTGAAAAAAAAATGGGCACTTAGGAACATTTATTGTTACTGATGAAGAAATGAAACAAAGAGTCACTTTTAGTCAAGTATATTATTCACGATTTGAAGAACAGGAAGTAAATACTATATACCAAGCTCAGTCCTTACGGTTGTATGGATATATGGACTGTATTTTGAAAATACATAATAACACATTAATCGGAACGAATGAAATTGTTAATTAATTTCTTTGAAATAATCTAAGAATTTACTCTTGAAACTTCAATTCAAATTATAAAGAAAACAGATCTCAAGACACTTAGTAGCCACATTTGATATATAAAATTGAATGTGACGCGCAGTTGATTCGTCATAACTCCCTGAAATATCTACAACTCGAAGGCAATATAAAGGAACCCATATTAAACTGAAATTGGAAGAAATTATAAATGCTTTTAGATATTTCGAATTTTCTTTATAATAATTTTGCTTTTGAAATTAATTTTTGCCTTCTTACAGATTGGGACA
Source organism: Empis stercorea (assembly GCA_949752835.1). Lineage (NCBI taxonomy): Eukaryota > Metazoa > Arthropoda > Insecta > Diptera > Empididae > Empis > Empis stercorea. The sequence continues at coordinate 48,228,809 of OX457089.1, forward strand.
AATAAGTCGAATTAAATGACTTAGTGTGCATTGTCAACTCTGATCGCAAGATCAGTCAAAAGTGTAACAAATTTCTGAGGATTTTTTTTTTTGTCAAAGCTATAAAACCTCATTTTCCAGAAATCGACATTCATTGTTTCTAGGAATTAAAATCCTTCATTCTCCGTCGAGAGGTTGAAGCATCACAACTATAATTATAGAATTATTAAAGTATTAATTATATATTATTCTTTCTGTTTGCCCATAACAATTCACAAATGAACTTCAAAAAAAATTTATATTGTATATAAAAATCTAGAAAACTTTATATAAATATTTTTTTTGTTCATCTCTCATTTTGTAATTGGTTATTCAGATCGTGGTATTTTTTTGTGATGCTATATACTTCAGCTGTTGTTTTGATTTACAAAAAAAAAAATTTAAAAAAAACTTTATTTACTGAAAAAAAAAAATAAATAAATAAATATTTTCTTTTTTTTTTCAAAATTATTTTTATTTTTCATTCTATATTTACAAAAATAAAAGAAAAATGAAATTTTCTCTATTATGCAAAGGAAAAAAAAAATTAAATAAACCAGCAACAACATTCAAAATCATCGCACTAACGAGCCTAAATGAACTTTTTAATTAAAAATAATAATAATAATAATAATAATAAAAAAAAAAAAAAGTACATTGAAGAAAATATGTTTTTTTCGTTTTTGCCTTTGTATTATACAAATAATTTTTTTTTTTTTAATTTAAATTATGCGCGAACGATATGATTTTATGCTAAAGGTAAAAAGTTTTTACTTTTATTTAGATTTATTTTTTTTTTCTACAATAAATTTATGGACCCTTTACATAATTATGAAGATGTTTAAAGGTATAAAATAAATTTTAGGTTTAATTTCACTCTCTCTCTCTCTCTGACTCTGATTAAAATATGTATCTTTTTTTTTTTGTTCAAGAGGAAATGAAAAATTTTCCTCAGTTACAAAAAAAAAAATTGAAGAAGAAGAAATTGAAATGTTTATTTATATATACAAAAAAAAAAAAAAAAAAGAGAGTAAAAAAAAGGTAAAATTAAGTAGATTCATTATAAAATACCCAAGGAGGAGTATATAGCTATCTATCTATAAAATAATTATAATATAATATTATATAATGATGATTTAAGTAAATCCTTTTTAAATTAAAGAAAAGGACCGCCAAGGAAATATATATATATTTTTTAATTAAAAGAGAAAAGGCGAAAAATATATAACGAATATTTTTTTTTTTTTTTTGCAGAAATGGTCAAATAAATTCCAAAACAAAATAGTAATAGAAAATAGAAATAATATAAAATAAAAAAATTTTCAATTGTGGTTATTCAGACGTATTTTTTTTTTATGCTAGGAAAGGTAAACCATTATTGAAATCATAGAAAATCATATTTACAAAAATACAAAAAAAAAATATTGAATGGTTTTACTTTTAATTAAGGAAAATATTTTAAAATAATTCTATGAACATTTTTTGTTTTTTTTTAACTATTTTTAAATATTATTTTGTGTTTTCTCCATCATCTCAAAATAGACTTTTTTGACTATAGAGCCGCAAAATTATATCCTTTTATAACTACCCTTCACAAAAGTAAATTGAATCCTTAATAGAAAAGAATTTTAATAAAAAAAAAGAGTCAAATAATTTTGTTTGGACATTTGGAAAATGAACGTTATATGGGATCTCTCTCGTATAACTTTGGAGTTGGAGGTGACCTTGTTTCCCCACAGTATTTTCAAAATAACAAAATTTACTAAATTGTGGGAATAAGAGCTCTACCTAAACACCGGCGTATGGCGTCTGTCAAAATCGATATTGGTACATACATTTTGTATTGGAGCACCCGAAATACGCGACGTACGTACGCCGAGAATTGGAATTTCCAATTTTGACGGGCGTATAAAAATTTTTAATTTGATTTTTGAAATTTAGCAAAAAGAAACATCGATCAAAAAAATTTTAATGTATATAAATGTGGCATTTTATTTCGGGATACGCTGGCGTATCAGCGTATCGACGTATATACGCCATACGCCGTACGCCGGTGTTTAGGTAGAGCTCTTACCTTCTATATAAATAATATTTTTAATATAGATTTGACTTAACCATAAGTTACGTTGCTAATTGATTATTTGTTGTCAATTTTCACCAACAATTAAACTTTAAGAGGAAAATATATATAGAATGAAAATTTCGATGTAAAATTTTATTTGATTGAATTAAATGTTACTGTGTCAAAATTATGGTCATGATTGGTAGACATTTGAAAAAAAAAACTGTTAAGGACTGAAAGCAGTATGTTATTATAACTATTCCGAAATAAAATAAAAATATCTTGGAATGACAATCCCAGTATTAGCTTCAAATTCAAATAAAATTGATTTTTGTTACGATTACATTCCTTTAGAACATTTTTGATATTTTTAATAAAAAAAAATTGTTTAAGTCATTAAACTTAAAAATCATTAAAAAAAATTACACAAAATAAAATAAAAAAATCTAAAATGAAAATTTCATTTATTAACCATTTATAATTTTATAACTTTTGATTTCTTGTTTCCTCAAATGTAATTTTGTTTTTTTTTTCAACAAATTCAGCACAAATTTGAAATCGTAAATAACATAAAATCAGGAAAAAAAAAATTGAATTGTTAAAATCTGCTAAAATTGCAAAATAGACAAAAATTGTTTAAAAAATCATTTATAAAAAAAATGTAAGTATTTAGGTGTATTATTTATTTTTTTTATGTGAATTTTTCATTTTTAAACCATAAAATTACAAAAATCATAATAAAAAAAATTACCAGACTACCAAATTTCTACATAAATATAAAAAAATAATATAATATTTTAATGCTTGTTATTCTAAAAAGAATCTCAGATTCTTTTTTTTTTCTGCTTACGTTTATGAATTCTGCATTTTCTCTACAGTAAATAATAATAATAATAATAAAAAAAGAATCCAGTGCTAAAATACTGGAAACATGGTTTAATAGTCAGAAGAAATTTCAATAGAAAATTTCTTTATATAGAAGAACTATGTATAGAATTAGCTCTTTAGTGTGCTTGACGGCACGCTACTAAAGCTAACAAATATTATGTCTTTTGATAAAAAAATAAAATTCTTCATAGGATAACTAATATAGAAACTGTGCAATAGTTTCAAAATTATGAGGCATTTTCTTGTTAGAGGATAATACAATAAAAGTTTTTCAATATTTATTTCCATACAAAGTTTACTCAATATTTCATCAAAATATTTAATTTTTACATTACATTTTCAATAATAATAATAATTTTTTCATTTTGCGATATCAGGCACCTAGTGGTAGAAATTTGAATTAAAGAAATTTCATTTTTAATGGTCTTTTAATGACTTCTCCAATGAATATAGTCGTATACATAATTTTTTAGTGAAAATTTTGCAGTATAATAATATCGCCATCCGCCGAAGAAATTTTATACTTTTATCACCTGGCCTACGTTCCAATGCATAATTGCGACCGACAGACGAAACAGACGGAAAAATGTTAAAAATTAAGATATATTTTATATACAAATATATTTTTTGCAATCAAATTGTTCAGGGTTAGGAAAAAAATTATAATTTTTTTGGCGACATTTTTATATTTTTTTATATACATAATCTACTCATGCATCCATATTTAATTTGTACAAGTATATTATATAGTGCACATGAAACGTACGAAAGTTTCCCTGTGTGGAGAAGCTTGAAAAAAAAATCTGTGTTTAATGCTTAATAATTCTGCGTACACATAAAATTTACAAAAGGTTTGGTATGGAAATTTACTAAGTTGAAATGAATAGATTATTATAAGTTTTAAAAAGAGTCCTATATAAGGACTGCAAAATTATTCTGGCTGACGAATTATTTTTTTTTTATAAAACTTATATTTTCAGATGCAGTTAATATTTTTTTTTCCAGTTTTATGGAATTAAAATGTTTTAGAATATTTAATTAACTAATTATTCAACAATATATACACATTTTTATAAAAATTTGAAGGATAATTTTTCATCAAAATGTTTTGTATTTCATTTTTCCACAATTAAAAGAGTTTACATGGTCTGGGGAATTTCATATTATTCTAGAAAAAAAAAAATATTATGTTACTTTGTCAATTTAATATAATTTTTGTATGCTGAATTCTAAAAATGTAATTTTCCCTTGGATAATTTTCATCGACGCGTCATCATTAAAAATGCAAATTTTTTAATAATAGAAAATATAAAATTTGTATTTTTTTTATATGTGTGTATTTTAAATATTCATATAAATTGCTGACGAGAATTTAATTCCTTTAGGATATTTATATTTTCAAAATAATAATAATATCCTTGTGCATATGCATTTCGGGTAGAAAACTATATACAACAATAATGGTACACTTAACAATAAAAAAAAAATATGTATATGTATATTTCCCAAAACTTATATAGTAGAATGCATAAATTCAATATTGTAAAAGATTTTATTCATATTTTATGAAACATATTTACCATAAAATACAATCATATACATATAGAGAAAATAATTACGGTTCGTTAACCCATGAATTTTCCACAAATTGTTTTCCATAATTTTTTTTTTGTTATAACTTTGTAAATTCCCTAAATATTTTGTTGTATTTTAACTATGAATAAAAAAAAAGGTTAGGGTAAAGATATTAATAATTTACCTTCTAAATATATATGTATATTGATGCATAAATTCAGGATTATAATCAAATAGATTTTTTCCTTGTTTTATTTGAATGTCATTAATTAAATTAATTTTAGTGTTAGATTTTGGATATACATATATTACATTTAACGCGATCCTCTGATATTGTATTCTGACATCGTCATTTTTAGTTGCTTGTTAATTTGAGGATCGTTAAAAATGCTCACAATTTCCAGAATAATTAATTAATTATACTTCCGCCTTCAGTTAATTACAATCCAAAAATACCTTACTTTAAACATGGATATACGATTATGACAGAAATGGAGTAGTTTGTATGTGTTATTATCGTCGAAATTTATCACTGTAGAATGTCAATAGGACCAAGTACAATAACATGACTTTGAAATTGAAATTTTTGGTCTGTTGCTGTTAGTGATTTGATATTTGAATGCAAATAAGAAATAATTTTCAATATATACATTAATTGTTTACCTTGAACTAAACTATAGATTATAGAATATCAAGTTGCAAAAATGTATAGAAAATTTCAATAAACAGAAATCGAACGGAAACAGCAAATAAATTAGAGCGACTACAAATAAGATAACCAACACAAATTTCTCTTTTTAATTTAATTTACTCCAAGTTCTAACTAATTAGATAACAAAATTTCATCCTGTCCAGTCATGATTGACAAAGGTGACTACAAAGGACACTTTCTCTAAACAGTCTGTTTATCTCTCTTAAAATTTATATTTATTTAAATCATAACTAATGCTTCCTTAAAGCTTTTTTTAATTAAATTAATATACGTAACTGTGAAATAAACTTTATTGAAATCATAAAATTTTCCCGATACATTTTCTATAGTCAAAAACTTTCTGTGTATAATTTCATATTTCATAATTTTCTATTCAAATATGTAATTATTTTGGTATGACAGGATTAAGTAAGTGCATATATATACAGGATATTACATAATAAGGTAAACATAATTTTTCATATAACATTTAATTGGATAAATTCAGTTTAGGAAATATTTTTAATTTAAATATGTAACATTATTTACATTTGAAATATCGCAAAAATTCCAGATAGAAAAAAAGGATATACCATCAAGAGTATAAAAAGATTATGCTAAAAGGTCTCGGGACTCAGATTTTATATAAAATTTTAAATGAAAACTAGCCCCCGAAGTTAAGCTTTGGGATAACTTTTGTTAATTTAGCTACTTGTTTTTTTTTAGTTCTTTTCCAGATTTCATAAAAGAATTTTTCAACAAAAATATTTTTTTTTTCTATCATATTGGAATTTTTTTTCTATTTAAAAATGTGACAGGAAATTTCCGGTCGACAGTTTCCTGATTTTATAATTTAATTATGAACTTTGTTACATTTAATATTACACACATATATGTATATATATCCTTTTATGTAACAAGGATATATAATTTTCCATATTAGTTAACTATATAATGTTGTGTGTATTATAATGATGAAGAGTTTTACAAGAGGGATTCAGGAATTATATCATCAAGTCGAAAATTTTATTTCATTTTTATATATGTTTCTTTTACCAATTTACTAAATTTTCAGTTACATATATTTTCTTTTCTAGCTTTGGGCGATTAATGTTTGTTTGGAATTCCATTTTTTTGTGCTGCTTGCTACTCAATTTGTGGATGATGATATGTTATTCGATCTACTATATATAATTTACTGAATTATTTTTTTCGAAATATTTTTTTTTTATATTTAAGTTGAAAAACAGAAAATTTTACAAAAGTTTATTTTCTGTTTTTCTTGAACAATTTTTTTAGGATACAAGATTTAATAATAAAAAAAAAATATAGAAAATTAAAATAAATTTAATTATTGAAGTTGAAATTTATGTTTTTTTTAAGAGGCTGATCAATCAGATTTGATTATATATGGAATTTCTTTGTTGAGGTTTTACCTCGGATTGATTTAGATAATTAGGTTTGGCTGGTAATCAAACCATGGACATCTCAAGTCTAGACCTTAACCCACTAGGTTGTACTAAAGGTGAATGAGAATTTCTAGTAAAATAAATAATTTGATTTCCATTTTTGAAAGACAGAAAAGCATTTAGTTATTTATTAGGTTTTAAATCGAAATTAAATTTTATAATGATCATAGAAAATTTAAGTTAAATTGTCAGTCGCATGGTGCAGATGTTAAATACGTTAGACATGTACGTGATTTTTTTAGAATTTTATTTTTGTAACTATTTTTACAAAGAAATATCAAATTTTATGCTTAATTCAGATTTTGATTACCATGTTTTGATTTTGATAGAAATTTAACTGAAATTTTAATTTGGTAGAGAATTTATAATTAATTTAAAATTCCAATCTGATAGAACTTAAATAATTTCTCAAATTGCATGATTGAAACCTACCAAACTGGTAAGTAGATAATTAAGTTTATTTAGTATACTTAATAAACAATCCAAAAGTATATAAATGAAAAATTGTTGAAAATATTAACAAAGAATTTAAGAGTTTAATGAAAATAATTATAAATTTTTTTTGTATAAATATCTTAAATAAACAAAATCGCTACAATTTATATGAATTTTTCCATTATAACCTGTAAAATTTGAGTAAGAATTTTATCCTTTTATATAGTTTACCTGGTAGCCAAAAATTTATTGTATGCCATAGAATTTTATTTAAAAAAACAAAAATTTCCAACTAATTCCAAAAGATTTTTCTTCACAAAAAAAAAATATATAAATAAATAATTTATAAAAACAAAAAAATATGATTTTCTTTTTATGGAAAATTAAATGAATTTTCTATAAAGTAAAATGGTGTGCATTGTATTTTATTTTGTGGAATAAAAATTTTTTAATGCAAAATTATGTTACATTTAATATTTATGCATATACATTTCTGTTTTCTGGTTCAATTAATTTTGAATTTTCAAAATTATATCAGAGATTTATTAATAATATTCCTATTTATTTTGTTGTAAAGGAGGAATTATTTTACCTGTTTAACTTGATTGAATTATCTGATAATAATTATAGTTATCGAATCGTAATTCAACTTCTTTAGTTAAATCTGACGAATGTATAAATTTTTTTATGTCTAATTCAAACCGAAAAAATATTGATATAAAAATCTGAGTGTAAATTTCTTAAATTTTCTCCAAGTTTGTCATTGTGTTTTTCTTTAAATTTATTTATATAGACGAACGACGATACAAAAAGATAAAGAATTAACATCACTACTTTTTCCAAGATTTATCACTACTTTTTGCAAGATTTCTGAACGTGTCTATTGGTGCCAGATCTGAAATTCTTTGCTAGCCAAATCGTTAAAGATAAATTTTACCAATTTGCTTCCAAATAAACTTAATCTCAGTGACAGGAAACTTAGCGCATTGCTCAAAGTTGTTTAAAGTCAGATTGTATTTGCTTATTTATGTCATCTCACCTTAACCGGCATTCGATTTAATTCAAAAATATTCATTTTTAATGAAGAAAAATATGAAAAATTATGTAAAAAATTAAGTAATCATATTAAAAGAGAATGATTAAATGTAATTAATAATAATTATTTAGTATTGAAAAATCGGATTGTGGGGAATTAAAAAATTTACAATTTAATTAAAATTCCTTTTATTTTTTTTAAATATAAATTTTTCATATATTTTACTTATTTTATTGACAAATAAATCCTTTTTTTCTTACTCTAATGTGAATATTTTCAACAATTACTTAATTGCCTATAAAAAAAAAAGATATTAAATTAAATAAAAATCTTTTCAATAATAAATTATATATTTAAAAAAAAAAATTAATTGATTATTTTCAATTTCAACTAAATTTCGTATCTACCAATAAAAAATATTGTCAATATAAGATTAAATTTTCTACAAAAAAAAAAAGGTCCTAAATTTAAAATTAAAGAATCTACAACAACAAAATTATCAAAGATCCGTTAAAGTAACTGAAATCGTTAATCAATTTCATGGTAAAAACGTGAGAAACCTTTTGTTTATTTCCATTTTCCCAAATAATTTTTATTTAATCAAATTTAACCCTACAACACAAAACTCCATCTTCAACCGAACAAAAAAAAATTGAACCCCAACCTATCAATTTATAACCATCAAATAATATAGTAGATGGTACAGTGTGGTCCCCAGCAGGATTTCAATTACCATTTTTATGTTTGCTTTCTTTCTTTCTTTTTTGTAATTTTATTGCCGTATGTAATGAAATAAGCAAAAGTCCTTTTTTTTTCTGGATATCACAAAAATTCTTCGTGTTTTTCTCTCTTGTAATATTTATTTTTATCATAGGACGAAAAAATTGGAAGTTTTTTTTTTTGTTAATACTTTTTTGGTCCAACACAAATAAAAAACCATTACCATCATCAATGGTTCACTTGAGATAATTTTTTTTTTGCTTTTGTGTTATTGGGGGTAACAGCAGGAGTACCAAAATAACCGCACAAATTTAAGAGATTTTTTGTTTTTTAGAGTTAAAATATATTATTGGAATATTTTTCGGTATAAAATAATTTTTTAAGGTTAAATTGGTCTTATTATATGTCAAATTGGTCCTTAAATAATATCAAATTGGTCTTTATATAATCAGAAATAGTCATTATCCAAAAATGATGATGATACTTTGGAAAAGGACGAATTATATATTGTAAATTTTTATAAATTTGATTTGGAAAACGAAAAAATTTGATTTGAAAAACGAGTAAATATGATTTACGAAAAGGACCAATTGTAAAAAGATAAATTTGACCTATACTATATAAGGAAAATTGAAAAAGGATTCAATATAAAAGTAAAAAAAAAAAGTATAGTTTAATAAAAGGAATGGCACACACAAAACAAAACATTTAATTGAATTTTTTGTTAAAATTTTCTCTTCATCCTTAAATTTAATATCCTGGCATTGGCCATAATTATCATCATAATTTCTGGGTAAACATTTTGTATACATTTAATTTAAATTTAATTTCAAGTAATATTTTCCAAGGATTGATAATTTTCGTATTATTTAAAAAAAAAAAAAAATGGGGAAATGGAGAAATTTTTAACCATATTTTCATAGTTTTATGATTTATGTATTCAATATTTATATTATATAGAATTTTGTTTTGTACATTTTGTTCTGGTGCCGATAAATTCCAGAGTTTTCTGTGAATTCAGTTTAAAAAAAAAAAAAATTCACGAAAATTATAAATATTTTTTTGAAAGGGGGTGAAAAAATATTAATTAGAAGCTGATTAATCTTCTAAAATGATATTTTTTTAATGAATTTTTTTTTTGTGCCAATATTAAATGGCGTCAGATTGTGCAGTTTTTTTTTTTGGTTATTATAAATTAACATAAATTTATGTTGGTTATAATTTTTTATTCTAAAATAATTTAATTATTAAATATTTCTCCCAGATGGGAAATTAAATGATTTATTTGAAATTTTTTGAAATGAATAATTAAAATTTATAATTTCGAGGTTGAAAATATTTAAAATCGAAAATTTTAGACATTTAAAATTTAATAAATTAAAATAAGTATATAGAAATTATATGGAAATTTTGTATTTGATTAAATTCATAAACATAATGATAACTTCAAGCATTCATTGATCCTTTAATGTTGCTAATATTTTCCTACATTATTTAATATGCTGACAAGACTTTATAGAATTTAGACTAAAATTTAATAAACCTTTTTAGCATTTTTGGTATATTTAAATTTAACAAAATATATTTATAACCGTGCAGTGTACCCAAAAAAAAGCTTTTCATTTTTTATATTGACATTATTTGTAAAAAAATTTACAAATCTAAAAAAAAAAATGTAATGTAACCAAAATGGGGAAATTTTCTCGTCGTAATCGAAAAGCTCAAAATATTCTCAACAAATTTTATTTTTAACTTTTATAATTGTGTTAGTGATTTCTCCTAATTCAATTATCATGTTTGTTTTTCCTTTTTAAATGAAATTTAATAAATATTTAAATATAAGGAATTATTATTTTGCGGAAAAGATTTAATTGAACATTTAGAATTGAGAATGTTTCGGGTTATTTTAACCTCTAGTTTTGTAGGTACTACCTTACCATACCACTAGTAAATTTTGCACTATCCAATTTTAAGAAGATAAGTAAGTCAGTTGTCAGTTACGTCTTGGGAAATACAGAGGCATTTGATTACCAATTATTATATATTTTCCGACACTGGTCTTATATTTAAAATCGGTATTATCCTTGTTTGTCAGAACAAATAAACCAACCAGAAATTTATTGTGAAATTTATCTATGACCAAAACAATTATTATTTTAAAATTAATTTGTAAACTTAATGTAAATAAAACCTCAGTGTAGGTAATTAAAATATAAATTATAAATAAAATAATTTTAATGATTTTTTCTCTCCCATAATTAATAATTTTATTATTTCCTATGTACATATATGTATATGCCCCATAGAAATGTCATTAAAATTAATTTAAGTATTCATTATTAAAATGCAAAAAAAAAAAAATCATTTCAAAATTAACACAATTTACATAAATTATAATACTTTGTATGTCAAAAACATGTAAAATTGAACAACAAAATTTTGATTATTAAACAACAAAATTTTGTACAATCTTTTATTTAATTTTAATTATTTTTTTTTTTTGATATATCATTTAAATTCATTTTATGTACAATTAAAATAATTCTTTCAAATTGTTTTTTTTTTTTTATAAATATTATCATGTAATTGCAATTAAAATAAATATTTTCACATAATAATATTAAAATATATATAATAATAATAATTACATTTATGTATTACGTGCAATTATTGTCATTATTTTGGTTTATATACAAAAATAAAATATCAACAAAAAAGGAAATTCACTCAAATCATAATTTTTTTTTTGTTAATTCAAAAAAAATCTAAAATGATTAACGTATAAAAAATTTACTATTCTCCATTTTTCTAGTTAGTCTTTTAAAATATTAAAACCAATTATAAATTAAGATAATTCGTGACAAATGAATATCATTAAATTTAATAGATCCACCAATTTTTCTCGTTCCACAAAAAAATAGGAGAACCTAATAAATTTTTTGTGCAAAACATTTAGCCAACAATATAAAATATATACAAAATTTTAGGTCTAAAAAATAAAAAACCCTTAAAAGTTAATTGTTAAACTTAGATTTCCAACACACACAGAGGAAAAACCAAGTTGAAAAAAGAAATCCAATTAAGAAATATTTCCTACATTTTTTTTTGTATATACAGACATTATTGTATTGGTGTGTGTAGAAAGAAATACATAAGAGAATATGGTATAATTACCAGTTTGGGTTTCCTTAATGGGATGGTATTTAGGTATTAATACAGAGAAAATTGGTTTTTACTTGGGGTAGTATATTGGGTGTTTCTGAAATGGTATATAATATTATTGTTCTTAATTTAAAAAGGTTTTTTAAGGGTTTTTCATATTTCTTTTTTTTTTTTTACTTCGTTGATGTTATTTATTTGTATATTTTTTGGTGTATCATTTTACCTTTTTTTTTTGTTTTTTAAAGAAGATTTTCGTAAAAAAGAAAGTGTAAATAAAATTTGTAGAATTTTTATTATAAATTTATTTGTTTCTGTTGGTTCGTTTTTTGTGGTTCAATAATTTTTTTTATATAAGTTTAATCCTTTTGAAACCAGTGAAAAAATGATGCATATGTGATTCATCAATATATTCAGCAGAAGTATAGTGAAATTCATTACATATTAGTTTAATTCAGCCTACAGAAGAACCAGCAATATAAAATTCTTAAGGTAATAAATAGCTTTTTGCAGCCACATAAAGCAACTTTAATGGTTACATTAATTAAGTATAATATTGCTGGTTTTCTATTGATTATATAAGAAATCTAGACGCTACAAGGAACTAAAAATTAGAAATACTAAGTGAGAAAATACTCATATGTCAATTTCTTATGAGTTACACTTTCTTACAGTTTTCTACACCATCGAAATTTAATTTATTTAAAAATTGCAGAGAAAGTGTAGGTCAACAGAAATTGAAATAAAAATATTCACATTTCTCCTAAACTTAAGGGAAGATTAGAAAAATTATGTAATGACATGTGAAAATCATAACATTACCAAATTTCTAATATTCTAAAATTTTGCTAGAAAAAATTACTTACTTTCCAACAATCTCAATAATTACGTAAATTTTCTATTCTGTGTGTAACCACTCTAAATGGACATAACCGAAGAGCGTTTTTCATAATATTAAATACCAAATTTAAAGATTTCTTAATTTCAAGTTTACAAAAAAAAAAAAAAAAATAGAATTTACAACCTTTTTTTTTTGTTTTTAGAAAATTATCCTTACCGTAATTTTTTTTTTTTTATAAAAATATTTTAAAGTATAAAAAGAAAATTTGCTAAAGGATTTCTCTCAAATTTACAATCCGGTATATATACATATAAATTAACGATAATTACATAGATATTAGATAATAATTATTAAAAAAGATTATAAAATAAATTTATGAAAGGATATTTCGTAATATATCCTTTATTATATATATATATAGTTTCAAATAATTATTAGTAAAAGTTTAATTTAATTTGTATATTAATTTTAAAAAAAAAATTTATTCATGTTGAAAGCAATATCTGCGTAATACATCTGAAAATGTTCTTATATGAAAATCCTTTTATTGTTCAAAAGATTAATGTAAAAATTTTTTTTTTTTATATTTACTAAATATTAAATAATTTTCTGTTAAATTATTATATCTAATAAAATTATATACAAATGTATATAGGATATTACATATATTATTTATATTTAAAGGAAAAATGAAACTTTGATTCCTATACATGTCATGAACAGACATTAAAATTAAACCCAATTACCCAGAAATGATTTTACAAAAGATTATATTATGTTTGTGAAATCTTTTGGAAATGTTTTTTTTTTATTTTTTTTTGGAAATTATGTTGTTTATAATAAGACAAAATAATATAATAATATCGATATTAGTTTTATTTTGATTGTATTATTTTTATGTTTTTGTTTGCATTTAATAGTTTATAATATTATTTAATTTATTGAGAAATGAAAACCACATTAAATATTATTATATATAAATATGTCAAAATTATATGAAACAATTTAGTGCTGTAATAAAATTTAATATTTATGATATTTTAATCATATTTCAAACAATTTTGTTTTGTGGAGCACAGAAATAAAAATGGAAATTATAATAAGTAGAAATTATGATTTATTAAACGGAATAATTTTAAAAATGTTCTATTAAATTTTATGGTAGTTTTCTTGGATAAATTTTGAATTACAAATTTTGTTTTTCCTCAAATTGGTATGGAATAATAGTCTGCAGCAGAAGTTGGGAAAAAAAGTAAGATAGAAGACGTAGAACTAGAATAGAACGACACAGGAGTAGGCACCTACTCAAAAATTAAGGGAGATAGGAGCTTGTTCCAGCTATGCTGCACCACCATAAAATATTTATCATAAATTTGATTGACTTTGTATTAAATTAGATATCATTTGTTAGTTAGGTAAATATTCCAGCAATTAGCAAAGTCGTTCCAGCAAAGAGCAAAGCTTTGCAAAGAGTTTTCAATATTTATGCAGTTTGAAATTATACATTGCTTACACAATTGGCTATTGAATAAATCTGAATTATGAAGCATCTTATAAGTAAAACAGAAAATACAGGTGTCTGTGTCTGTGTTACAAGAACTCCACCCAAATCCCAAATGCTGAACAGAATTGACGTAACATTTGCAAACTTCACTTTCACTGCCATTTCGAGGACAACTATGATAATTCTACCTCTCAACTACTCACTCGGCAGTGCCAACCAATAAGATAAAAGCGAATTATCCGTTGTTTCACACAAAATCGAAATTTTTAAATTTTGAAATTTTGATTTAAAATTTTGTTATTAATTTAATTTAAAAAAAAAATCAATTTTAAAATTCAAATTTTTACTGCAAATGTATCAATAAAATAATAAAAATTTATTAACTTAAAAATCTAAATTAAAAAAAAAATCCCATCCTGAATATTTCATTAACGTAGCCGTGTAGAGTATTCGTGAAAAAGGGTGACTGTAAAAAGTTTAATTAATTTATTTATCTTTTTTCTTACAAAAAAAAAAGGTAAACAGATTTTCATTTATTTTATGGAAAAGTTTTGAAAAATCATAAAAGTATAATTACACAAGAATATAATTTGTATACATACTTGGTACATAAAAAGTTTACTTTGATTTATTGGTTAAGGTAGAAGAGATCCTTACACAAAAAAATTTCATCAAAATATAAAAATCATAAAAAAAAAAACCTTTTATACAAAAAAATTTTCAAGTATCGAAAGGCAAAATATAATTTTTTCTTTATTTTATTCGATGTAACTTTTATTTTATAGTCGAAATTGTTTTTTTTTTTTTTCAAATTAATTTATTGAACCTTTTCACAAAAAAAAAAAATATATTTTCATTTCAAAAGTTTATTTTTAACTCTTTTAAAATTTTTTTTAGAAAAATATAGAAAAAAATTGTGAAAATTTAACACTTTTTAAATAGAAAAAAGAATTTTTTGACATTCAGAGAATTTTCTTTTTTTTTTTCGAAAAATTTTGTTCTTAAAAATTTAAATTAAAAGCAAAAATTTTTTTGATTATTCTAGGATCTTTTGAAGGAAAATTCATGTTATATGTTAATTTTTTGTATATTAAAAAGGATTTTTTTTTTTGTACTTCTTTTACATTGAAAAGAGTGAGAGTAAAACCTGTTTTGAATATAAATTAAAAAAAAATTGTTATAGAATATTTTTTAAAAATTATACTGTGGGTGCTTAAACTAAAGTTATGCTTTAAGTTATATAGAAGTAAATCCAGGTTAAATTAGTATATTGGAAGTATTTCCAGATTAAATTTAAATTTTTATGTTAAATTCGTATTTTTCTGCAATGGAAATTTCCAATGCCAAATAATATTACCAACTTTTTTGTATACATATAATGTTTACCAGATTTACGAAAACTAAATGTAAAAATATTTTGATAAATTAATATTGAAAATACAAATTTACTATTTCTTAATTTACTCATAATATCCTTTTAAGTTTTTTTGTAAATCTCAAAAGTATAATTTTCCTAAAGATTTTAATGATGTGTTGTGGAAGATTTTAATTGAGTTTTCTGATAAAGACGAAACCTTTTGATCATATATAAGAGAAAAGGCGTATAATACTATCAATAATTAAAATTGTTTATTTACAGAATTTACCATTTATTTCTGTATTATTTGCTTTTTATGTAATTAATCTAAACTATATGTTAAATATACTCTTATAAGGTTTGTGAGAATTTGAATGTATACCAATTACAATTCTTAATATAGTAAATGTTATTGCTAGCTTGATGTATAGATTTATTATTGATTGCAAAATTCTTCGATTTTAAATTTAATCAAATATATATACAGGAAATATGTTTTTTTTAAGAAGGTGTAAAAAGTCAGGGAAAAAGAACATCTGCGAATAAATTTAAAGTTCAATATTTTTTCCATTTTTACCAAATTTCATTAAATATTTCAATTTTATAGAATTTATAAATATATAATTTTTGATATATTTAATATATAATTTTATAATATCCTTTAGGCTAAATAAAATATTTATTTTGTTGTGCGGTTTTGTTTTTACTCTCTTACACATTGTAAACGGAAAGATTTATTTTGACGTATTCTGGTGGTGGTGGTATACTATATATACTATATATATATGAATATACTAAAGTATATAATATGATCAATTCATAGTACAGAATGTACTAGAATTTACCATATGGCACAAGTAGTTGGGGCCGTGAGGCCAGGTTATCGGTCCAAACGGACCAGTCCAACCGCTCATCTACCTAGTTGTGTGTCTAGAGGCAGGTCGCAGACAGGCAGGTGGACACGTCCACCTTCAGTTGCTCTAGTTTCTTTACATCATTCATAGATTTCATCTATACATCATATATACATTATATACTTTGTAGTATATAACATTCGATATATGAGGCATTCAGGGGACGTGATGGCAGAGAAGCTGCCTGATCTAGTCCGGGGATGGCGTGTTTGGTTCGTAGTCACTACACCAGCAACATGTCCAACCGGCGTCCTATGCTGGTGATATTGATGTTGTGTAAGTGTGTGGGGACAAGCGCTTGTCGCACAACGCGACCACCCGGCCATCGCCAGCGATGACGTATTCTGGTGGTGGTGGTGGAAATTTTCATATTTTTATTATACGATTTCTTTCGTTTCTATATTATAAATTTAATCTAAAGTTCTGTTGTCAATAACGAAACAAATTCCACTCTCTAAGCAAATTAACGTTTTCAATAATGATGCTACAAATCACTAGAAATTGGAATACCTAAAGTATATTGTAAGTAATTAAAGTAAAGAAAGTAAATAAATAAATGCAATTATTAGTATAATCGAAATCCATTCAGGCATAGCTTTCATTAAATTTTATTTAACTAAATATAATTTGTAAATTTTGATTATCTTTGTAAATAGATTATTTTACTAATACTTTTTCAAAACTCAAATGAACATTTTAATTACTATTAAATCAATATGATAAATATAATTATTATCAACAAAATCCCTAAAAATTCAAATTTTTTTTTTAAATTTTAATCTTTTAAATTTCAAATTTTATTACTCCATTATTTCTACTATAGATTTTAAATATGCAGTCTTGTTTGTGTTGACCTAATTTACATTTTTAAAGTCAACGAAATAAATAATTTATAAATAATAAATAAATAAAAAAAACATATATATTTTTAAACCTATCTACTAAGCAATTAATATCACCTGTGCACAAAATATAATTTGAATATTCATAAAATAAATTTACATTCTAAAACTAGTATGTATTTTACAATTATCCAAATATACTCGTATAACACAATTTGGTATAAGCATATTTAGAATTTGGTGTCAATATTTGATTGATAACACAAACATGGTTATATAATACATACGTTCTAGAAAAAACTAATACACAAGAGTGTTCAAAAAATAATAATAATTGTTGTTTACCTACATATATCGGTCAAAATATCCTGTTTTTTTTTGTATGTTTTTCTCTGTAAAAGTTTTATGCGAAAAACTGGAAAAAATAACTACTGATGGCCAAACAACTAAAACTATAAATCACTGTTTGATAAATGGTTTAACTAAAAAGTCTTTGACTAAAATTATTTAATATATATTTATTTATGGTATATATATGCTATACGACAAATTGATATTATAGCCGTAAAATTTATTTTTGCAACTATATAATTATTATTGTTGGTCTAATAATTTTAATAAATAATGTAAAAAAATTATATGATAAAAAACCAATAAATTTTAAAATTTACGCCCTGCATAATGTGGGCCGCAGAACAGAAAATCAGTATATTAAAAAGTTTGCTTCTAAAAAATCACAGATAAGTTTAAATTATGAGCTTCGATTGAGCATTGGACTCTTGAGTCATCTGTTCTCATGACTTTTCAGTCATCAGCCTATGACCATTTCCTGAAATGAGGCTTTAAATCCTTAAGTAAATATTGAAAAAAAAATAAATAAATAACTTAAATTTTAATCTCACTTCTTAGTAAAAGTCTATTTATTAAATAAATAGCTAGAAAATTTATACTATACCAAAAATTTAAATATCAAATTTAAATTATATATATGTATATAGAAACTTTTCTAAAATTAGATGTCCTTTTTTTGAAAGAAAAATGGCTGATATCAGCAAAATTTTAAATTTATATTTATAATGTATATACATAACTTCTTCTATGTTTTATTATTATAATAATATTATATAAAATAGAAATTTAGATCGAAAATAATGATACTTTTATATTACATTTTTATGTAAATCAATTTTTTGACTTATAATTTTTCACTCAAAAGATAACATTGCTCTTTTATATATATATATTTTGTTAGATGAAAAATAAAATTTAAGTGGGTTTCTTTTTTTAAATATTGATTATCTTTGAAATTGTCTACTAATGTCGTATAATATATATTTTAGTTGGGGAAATAGATAAAAAGAAGAAAAAGTTTTATAGAAAGAAAAAAAAAATACAAAAAAAAATTTATTACATAAAAATAAAAATTATATATACGTTCATTTTATTTTGCTCTTCATTATTATTATATATAAATTTTGCCAATTTTTTTGGAAATAAATTCTTTTATAATTCTAAATTTTTCAAGTTTGTATCTTGCGTTCTTAAAATTTGTGAAATTTTTGAAATTTTATAAAAAGTAAAACAATAAATTAACAAAAAAAAAAAATATTATATAAATATAATTGCTTATATGAAAAATATGAAAAAAAAAAAAAAAAAACTCTTCTTGGTGGAAAAAAAAGTGGTAATAAAAAAAAATTAAATTATCATAAATTAATTTTTATTTAAGAAACGTGCCATTTCTATATATATATATATATATTTATTTTTTTGTTCTTCTGGGTTGTGTACAATTTCCTTAAATTGGTATTTTATGGTTTGTAATGTTTATGGGTTAAATTCTTCAAGCCACATAATAGGGTCATATAAAAGTAACATGCGTTCAAATTCCATTATAATTACGAGAATAAAAACAAAAAAAAAATTATTATATGTTTGTATACATATAATTTTTTATTAATCATTTTTTTAGCCCATTTAGAAAATCTTTTAGTACACAAAAAACGTTATACAAGTTTGACGTTTTAAGAAATTTCTTATATTGCAAAATTTAAGATAAAAAATTATAAAATTTATTTATTTGTCCTTTTAACAAACTCAAATGTTTCCATTTCCAAATTTAATTTTGTTATAATTTCCAAAAGCTTTGTCATAATTTTTGACAATATCAATTTGTCCTCCAATTGATGTACAATTTTCCAATAAGGCAAAAATTTCAATATAAATTTAAAATTGAAGTATTTTTTAAATCCAAATAAAATTTATACACATAATTTAAGGTGGAATTATTAGTTGTAACAAAACCTTGAAAAATTAAGGGAATATTTACTTATTAAATTGAAAGCATCGTTATTTAACTTTTTTTCATGTAGTCGAGGCATGTTTAAACTTTAATTTTACCAAAAATTTTCCCAGTGCAGAGAACTAAAGGAAAGCAGAGAAGCTTTTGAATGGATATTTTGGAAATTGAATATTTTTGTATATGCTATTTTGCTTGTAAAACGTAGACCGATCACCGATGTCATTAATTTTATACCAATGACGAATGGTAGATAAGCCAGTAGTATTTGTAAAACAGCTAACAGCTAAATTCCTGGAATACTATATATTCGAATGTTGGAAAGGCAGATGCCCCTAACGACTGCACTATTTTGCTTTTTAAATACCACAACACCATTTAACTGTCCACCCAACTATTTAGCTTTTATATCTCTATAAAAATCCTCATTATCACATCAAGAAATTAAAAAAAAAAAAAATTCATTAACATTAAAAATTAACAAACAATTTATTTTTAATAAATTTTAACCATAAATAAAACTTAAATGATAATTTTCAACAACTTTACAACAAATTTTTCAAAAATATAATTTAATTTAATTTCATAGGTTTTTTATGCCCACCAGACAGAGTAGTCATCAAACATTATTGAACATAATTTCATTTTTTCTCATATTGTGACAAACCATTATTTTTTTTTAGTAAACTAACCTAATTTTTGACTAATTGGATTAATCAATTTCCACTTCAATTGTTTGCTATTATAATTATTTTGTTATTCTACTTGCCAAACAAGAAACTAAAAAAATATTATGAAAATAATTGATTGTGGAGCTACTACAACACTATAGCTGTAGCTGTATATATGCTACGCTACACCACTAACTTTTATAGAGAACAATTGTTTTGTGTTTATTTTGTTAATAAATATGATTAAAATCATTTTTATGTGTCTATGAATACATACATTTATGCATATAACATATATAAAAAAAGGAACTTTTCAAAAGGATTTTTTTTCTTATTCTTTTTTAAAGCTTTTATGTTGTAACGAACAATAGTATAAATACGGTTTTTTTTCCCTTTTTAACAAATTAATTTATATTTTCAGCTCATTCCCCCCCTTAAAAAATTGACATATAATATTGTTAATAATAATGTGGAGTTTTTACATCATATATGTGATTTACTTTCGTATATTGTGAATAAGGATAAAGGATCTAGATACATAAATATGTAACTATATATACATATAAAAGAAAAGATTTTTTCCTATTGTTCGATTTAATTAATTAAAGTTTATTGTTATTTTAATTAAAGGAAAATACAAGTATTATACATAGAACATATATTCATAATATGATTTTGATTGGTTGGTTCTTTTATATTTGTAATAAGGAATTGAGTCTTATTTTTTTTTTTTTAAATTAAGTTTGTAAGATATAAAAATTGGATGTTCATTAGAAAAATAATAATGAAAAGGACTTAAAATAATAGGATATTAGGATATATGTATAATATAAAATTGGAATTTTTTTTTTTTGAGTTATGAGATGAAATATATTTGAGTTTTATTCTGTTTTGGAAGTTCAACAAGTGAAAAAATAAAAAAAACAAAAAAACAATATTTATGGGGATGAAAAAATTTAAAGATTTTTATTTGAAATTAAATAAAAATTGAAAATAATATTTAAGAATATTTTAGTTACCATTTGAATTTTTATAATATAATGATAAAAATCAATTTAAAATTTAATCCTTTTATATTATGCTTACAATTATAGCTAAATTATCTAAATTGTCCTTTTTCAATAAATAAATATCTAAATTGTCCTTTTCCAATAATTTTTTGTCAGATTTCATTAAATTATAGTATTTATTACCAATCAAACGAAGCATTTTACCAAATTCAATTAATTTTTTTTACATAATTTTTTTTTTTGGTAAAAGTTGATTTTCAATTTAAACTAATAAATTATTCGTAACTCGAGAAAATTATATTAAAAAAAAAAAAGAAAATACTTATAAGAAATTAAATTTTAAAATATAAAATAAAATTATTATGCGTGTTTGATAAACAAATTTAATAAAATTTTGAATCAATTATAAAGCGAGTAGAAAATGAAATACAATTAAATTTATTTATATTATTTAATTCCTTTGGTATTAAATTTCTCTATACAACAATTTTAAATACAATTTCCATTCTTTTTTAGATATATAAATTTAATTTGATATCTCATTCAAAATATATTTTTGTCTTATTTTTTTCTCAACACTTTTGTAAATAAAATGAAAATTAAATTTCGTTGGATTGTCACATTTCTTTTACGCACCTGAGCTACGAAAAATTTAAACATTCCTTTTCTTACATTACGTATTATAATCATTTTTATTTTGTATAAAATATAATAACCAAATATGACAGTTCAATTTTGCATATTTTTAAAATATTATTTTACATTTTACATTTAATATGAAAAATATGGAAAAAGTACCTATTTTTGTTTTAAAATTTTCTATTGCATAAATTTATATAATTTCCAGATAAAATTAGTCATTTTATAAAATAATAATTATCCTTCAATATTCCTAATAAGTTTTTTAAAATATATTCATCATCTTTCATAATCAGTTAAATGTATTTGCAATTTAAATTGGAGGGATATGTGCAAATACGACAATTTTGGAAGGTAGCCCAGTAGTGTTTTTCTAGAGTAGCAATAAATTACTCATAGATGAAATGTCTATTTTTTTAGTTATACTAATTCGACTCAGACTCTGCATGATCTTTCATTGAATGTTCTAATATATTTAATGCCTGCGTCATCACTGCTCAAAAAGTTCATAAAACTAATTCATTATTCCAGCTTGAAAAAGGACTAAATTCATATGAAAATTTAGGTATAAATTATTAACAAAATTTATAAATACACAATTTTAAAAATAATATAATCTTCGTGATTATTTCAAAATAAAAATAATTTTGACACATCATGGGACCTAAATAAAAAAAAAATTGATTATCATATTCTTTTTTTTCGAAAATTTATTTATAATTCCTCTTTATAATCCATTATTCAATTAGGTCAGTTATATAAATTAATCATGATAATAGACTAAAATTAATCCTGAATAAATTTCCCAAAATGAAATATTCGTTTTTTTTTCTCGTGGTGGTCTATATAAATATTTTTTTTGATTAACTTTTGTGGAAGATTATTATAATGCAATGTTGAAAAAATAATTTGAACACAATTTTTGTTAGCGGATATAGAAAATTACTAACTATTAATCAAACGCATATAAATTGGTTATACGAATATAAAAAAAAAAGAAAGATTTATATTTTATAATAGCTAAACGTTAATTTTTATCAGAAATCATGATTTTTCTATGTACAAATATTATATAGAAAGTAAATTATGTAGTCGAGTAAAATAGGGAATAAAAAGCAAGTATAAAGAATAGTAAAATTAATGATTGACGATTAATATCAATTAGTAAAAAAGAATGAGATATTTTGGATTACAGTTAATAGCTTAACAGAAAAGAAGAAAATTAAATATCTTCAATATATATATTTAATAAAGCTTAACAAAGAAAAATCTTTAGTATTTATATTTAACAAATTTTCATTTAAAGATGAAAATTAAATTTTCTATCGAAAATATTTTCATACAAAATAATTTTGTGTAAATAATTTTTTCAGTTTTTAAATAATTTTTTTCTTACTGAGTTATTTATGGTCTCGCCTTGTCATATGTGATCTAATGATCTAAAATCTAATTTGGTTCAACTATTTGTTCTTCATCACTTTGGTTTTTTGTCTGTGCCAGAAAGGATTCAAATAAATTATTGGAGTATAAAAATGGCTTCGTAGTTGTAGACAAATCAAACTACAAACAGATGAAGATGGGGTTGTAAGGCTAATATTTTGTATAAATTGATCGAAAGGTCCGCAGAATTTAATTGGACAAAAATATTTAATATATTTTGTAATGCGGCATTTCGTTAGTTGATCAAAATTTACTACATTTGTCCGTTATTGACTGAATGCTACCCGCCACCATACTATTTACCAAAATGTGCTCGAGTCACTATCAATATTTTTCGACTGTCACCCATTTCTTCTATACTGATTTTACCTAGACTGTCTCATTGTTAATCCTTTCCATATATAAATAAATTCATCATTACTTTACAATGACACATAAATTTTGTTACCGAAACCCAAAATACCATTATTGGTTTCGTAATTAAGTTATTATATATTGGTCTGATAACATCTGGTCTGATTATAATTGAAACCACTTTCTGTAATTATGATAATTAATATGAAAAAGAATTAAATTATTAATATATTTCCCTATAAATATGCAATGAACATATTATTATATAAACTCCTAAAAATATGTTGCACAAACTATATAATTTTATATTCTTCAAAATTGAATATATTAATATTTGTTATTTTGGAAATAGAAACTTGTCTCGTACTTATAAATCTTCAATTTTCTTCCAAAAAAAAAAAAAGAAAATGAAAACTACTTTCGTGTTAAATTTCAATCACATTCATGTTAAAATTTTTTTGAAAGTATATAGAATGTTTCAATTTCTCATGGTTTAAATATAAATAAATTTATTACACTTTTCTTTATTTATTTTCTCTAAAAAAAAAGAAAATCTCTCTCTGTCTTCTTAAATAGTCAGTTTTACTGGCATTTGATAATTTTATTTATATTTTACACACATACAAAAATTAAAACAAAAAAAAAGGAACATATTTAAATGAAACATGCTACATACAGAAATGAACACTGATTTCCATCAAATTGTAAAGACATTTTCCAAAAAAAAAAAAAAAAAAAAAAAGATTTTCCTATAAAATTGCTTCTATTTTTGTATACCACAAATTTGAACACAGAAAAATATACAATTAAGTTAAAGTATCTCCAGAAGGAGAAGAGAATAAAAAAATCTACTTCGGAAATTTTCATTTATTCACAATCCGGATGGAGTATAATATCCTTTTATTTTTTTGGATTACAGTTAATGTACATGAATAGTAACTGATCCAATTTTAAAAACAAGAACATTATTTTCTTTTTTCCTTTATCTCTTTTTAGTATTTTAAGATTTTCGAAATGCAAAAACGAAAAAAGAAAAAAAACCGAAAGAAAAAATTTGAAAAGAAAAGCGTAAAGAATTTTTAATTAATTTATCACTATATTTTCTTTTGAATTTTAAGAAAAATAATATTACTATGTACTTATATTTTTTTTTGTGAAAATTATTTATATCTCTTCTCTTCGTTATATAAAAAAAAAACTTTTTCGAATTCATGAATTTATATATTTTTTTTTTGTTCCAGTTCCAGACAGCTTACAAGAGGATTAAATTAATATCTTATTTAAAGATTTTCTGGTAAACTATGAAATAAAGAAAATGAATTTGAAGAAATTTATAATAAATTAATTTAATTGAATATTTTTAATATAAATATTTTGATAGCTTAAAATCGTGGAAATTTAATTGTAAATCTCAAATTTTCAATTTATATTTTCTATAATAATTGACATTTTTGTTTATAATATTTTTGATTTGAGAAAATGCGCTCTGTTAGTGATAACCACAGGAAAGCCAGAGATGAGTCTACTTCGGGCTGTTGGACAAAAAATGAACAAGTAAGTATTAAATCGGAATCTTGGTCTTTGTATAGTGAAATCGAATAGTGAAATCGAGTGAAATCGAAAGGCAGTTTAATAAAATTTAATTGATGTCCTTGATCTGGCAGCTACTATGGCTTTTGCATTAGAGATAAATTAATGTAATTATGCTTAAGCTAATTCCAGCTTTATAATGTACTAGTATTACGTAAAAAGAAGTAATATAATTATATAAAGGAAATTTAAAACTTCTATTTTTACAAAACTTGAACAATTTTAATTTCAAGGATCAAATTTAGTAATTTTTCATATTTCTATAATTGGGAAAAGCTTTTTACATACACAATTTTAATTGCACTTATTATTATTATTATTTTCAAAAAGTTTATGCCAAAAAAAAAAAAACACTCATAACAAAATTTTAAATAATTACCATTATTAAAAAGAAGTTTTATTATACAAAATACAATAAAATTTACTTCAAAAATTACCTTTTCTCATTTTAAAATAATAAAAAAGTAAAAACAAACCAAATTTCCACAAAAAAAAAAAAAAAAAATTGAAAATAATTTTAATAAAGTTTTGAAAATTTTTCTCTTAAATTTTGTTTTATTTGGATTGGGTATAAATATTTTTGAAAATTATAGCAATTAAATTTTATTATTATTATAAATATTTTAAGTTAAAATTATAATATAAATTTTATATATGTTTCAATCCGTATTAAAAATTTATATTCAATGAGAAATTTAAAGTGTACAAAATTTATCGCACAAGTTATGAATTTTTATTTTTAATTAATGAAGATAATATATTTTGTTTTAAGTACAATTCATTTTTATAGTCGACATTAATGGATAGTTTAGTTTTGCATATAAATAAATTAAATAACAGAAAATTCTACTATAGAAATTTGGTAAGACATTCTGTTAAAGTTTAACTTTAAAAATAATTTCTTGTCTATAATTCGACAATGGAGATTTATAAAATTTAATTATTCTTATAAAATTATTTTAATCGAGAGAATTGGAAACCATATGTAGTGATATTTCCTTGTGCAACAATTAATTTAAATATTTCATATTATTTCTAACATTTTAAGGATCAATTAATTAATAAAATAAAACATATCCTTTCTATCTTTTAGTTTAATTTTTTTTTATTTTTATGCTACTACTAGAAGCTACACAATAATGAATGGCGTCATTTTTCTAGATTTTGTGAATTATGTATTTACTTATCTATTAAAAAACTAAAAATATATAATATATAAATGACAAATTAAATTATTATATCTGCAAAATATACTCAATAGACCATACATTTTTTGTATATTGGTAAAATAATATAAATATTTAATAGAAAAATAACATTAATAAAATTAAATAATCTTTTTAAAAGTTAACGAACTAGAAATACTCGTGTAGCAAATATATAACTTGATAATATTTTTTTTTTTTCGTTATTTTGGAAATAATATTTAAGTTATTAATTTAATTTAGTTATTGGCATATTAAATATGTATTTATATATGTATATGTCAGAAATAAGTTTCTATACGAAATAATATTGAAGAATGTATATATATAAATTTAGTTTAATTAAATTTTGATCTACTTTGATAATTCTTTACTATAAAAAATAAAATGATAATTTTCTTGAAAGGATTTGTGATTGATTGTGAGTGAAAGATTATTAAGTATATCCTATGTGGAATCTTTAATATTTCTACGTATAGGTTTTCTTTAGTAATTATAAGTCCAAAAAATATTGTGCAGTTTTTCTATTATTTTACATTTATTTTCCAACAATAAATTATAAATTAAACGCAATATAAAAATTCAGTAAGTAAATTACAGATTTCATATTTTTTATAATGTACATTCTGCACTCGAATCATTATAGTTTTATAGTGAAAAAAATAATTCAAATTATTTGGTATATTTATTTCAGATATTATATCAAGTTTAATTAAATCTATTTCGATAATATACCATAAAAAAATCGCTAAAAATATAAGCAAACTTTCAGTATTTGATTGTCGATAAAGTTATAAGTCTTAAGTGACATAGCACGAGAAATAAAACGAATCCTTTTTCTCAGTTACATTAACAATATAAGTCGAAGGATTCTGCCCTCTCACGAGAAGAGAGAGAGCAGCCAGTAACCGTGGTGAGGAGATGTGAATTAATTTGGGATTCTAGTCGAAATCACTGAAAGGTGCGGTTGCTGGATAGTTCGCGGAAAGATTTAGTTTAATATTAATTATTAAAATAGATATATATTTAAATTCAGTTTTAGTTAAGTTCAGTAAATCGTTTAATATAACTATATATTTAAAATTATATAATTATTCTCTGTAGATTATGGTGATAAGTATATATAATCACAATCGATAAATTTTGGTATATGAAGCTTTCTATTACTAATTATAAGTTCAAAAATAGTTATTGCGTTTCGGTAAATCATAATTATACGTATGTGAAGCATCCTAATTGCTGATCATCATAATCTCTCACCCTCTTCGGAAATAGGACGAAGATAAAGAGGCCAGTGATAGTGATTTATAGATTAAACTTTAGGAGTTGAATTCTAGATTTCATGTGGAGCAGTTACTGGTTATTTTGTTGGTGATTAATAAATTATTAATATAGTTAAAAAAAGGATATTCATATTCATACGTATATATGCTTTTATTTTCCCAAATATTCCCAAGCATTTCTAAACTAAACATACATACATATTTTGTGGTAATTTATCCTGAAACTTTTCCTTAATATATGTACTAAATTTTCCAGTATAAATAATTCAAATTACTTATTTTATTTACTTTAAATATTCAAAAAAAATTCATAATTTTTGATTTAAATAAAAAATAATTATGTATAATCTACCCGTGTCTGTTAGTTATTTAGCTCTTGTAACTTGTAACCCTTAAAAAGTATTTTGTTTTTTTTTTGTTATTTAATCCTTAAAAATATGTTTTTAAATTTGTTACAAAAAAAAATCTAATTTAAATTTTTTCTCTAACTAAAACAAAAAAAAAACCATGTATCAAAAAACTCAGATTTGTGTTTGACAAAATGAAAAAAAAAAAAATATTCAAAAAAAATATTTTATGTAAATTAAAATCCAAAATTATTTTTTGAAGGATATTTAACATATAACGTGTGGAGATTTTTCTTTTATAGATGTAACAGAGAAATATTATACAAAAATTATGATAATAATATTAAAAAAAAACTTTTATGATTCCGAAGAATTTTTGTATAATTTTTTTATGATTTTTAAAGTTTATTTTTTATTTTTTAAATTTTTAGATTCTCTTTAATATAAATATAATAATTCGTTATATATATTTTAATATTTTATTCAAATGGAATACATAATCCCAGTTTTAAATAGCTAACTGCATATAGAGTCATAACAATTTTTTTTTTTTTGCAGATTATTATTATTATTTTTTCCTGGGGCTTTTAAATGTCGAATTTTTGGGAAAAGTTGGTAATACAGAGACTGAGATGCATATTTTACGAAAAACTTTTCATGAATATAAATGATGTTGTAGTAATGTAATGATGCATAATATAAGATAATGGAAAGACAGAGATTGTAGCCAAATAATATTATCCCTAAGTGCCCAAAAATTGTACCTAATATGGAAAGAGTGCAGTTTGCAATAAAACACATTTGATCAAGTTCCGAAATAATATATTGGATGGGGAAGGGTTATGCTAAAAAATTTTAGCCCTAATTTTTCCACTAAAAATTATGTTATTTAAAATTTATGGATATTTTATTTGAGTTTTGTTTTCTTACTAATCAAAAATGAAATTTCCTATTAAAAATTTCCAAAAATTTGATCTCTTTTAGCTATGGCAGCTAAATGTCATCAATTTCGCAATTAAAAAAATATTAGATTATAAGTTTTCATTTATTAAATATAAAAAAATATAATTTCAACTACGATAATTTAATATATTCAAGGAAATTTTCTTAATAATACACTGCCATAATCATCAATTTCCATTACAGTGTCGGACTTAAAATATTATAAAAGTCAAATAATTCATAAAAAGATATGACTGGCTCAACTACATAATATGCGGAAATGTTAATTTACTACAAAAAGAGAAAAACTCCAACAT